>PKRV01000635.1:3528953-3591681 GCA_003709505.1 Hyphantria cunea
AAATGAATACCTATTTCCTTTAGTCATGCCATCACGCGTGAACGGCTGGACCAATTTGACTATTTTTTTGTTGTGTTTGTTATTTTCAGGAGAAGGTTCCCATAAAAGAAAAAAAAAATGCGCGGAAAATTAGATAATTTAAGAATACTTATTTGCCGCGATAAACGACATACAGAGCTAGTTTATAGTAATTTAACGTTCTTCTCTTCCTTTACCATAACGAAAATATAAAAAAAATACCGAAATGGTCAAGTGGTTCTCGAGTTTTGCGGTGCTCAGTAGCACATTTGGGGATTCATTTTTATTTCTATAAATATACATTTTTTTATTGTACAAAACGTATAAATATAAGCTGAAACCAGCCAGTATTAACATTTTATAATAATTGTTCTAAGAAATAGAACCATCTCTAAAGTATGTCGTGTCAATTAGTTTCAAACATTTTGAGTCTTTGAAGTGTGTACACATACGAAGTTTAAAATTTTTATGTAAACAGTTATAGATTTCAGAGAAAAAAAGTTTTATTTACTTGCATATAATCTATATCATCATTCTTCATCATTATTAATGAACAGTTCACTGCTGGGCTGCTTTGGCCTGCTATACCACGTTATCGCACTGGCCAGACGGGCTATTACAGGGTTTGTTTCAAGTTTTTTTTCCCCTTTGCTGTAAAGTTGTCCTGTACAGTTTGTGCCCAAAATTGCCTCCCATAACGGCTATGGGCTTAATTGAGATGGTGACACTCTTTATTCTTAATATGTCACCACACGGAAAGTATGATGATATAATCTACAAGAAATAATTATTGGAAAGGGACGGAAGCACGTATCATAGTCGAAAGAACGCGCTATTTCATTTTATCAATTAACGACTGTCCTCTATCGCCTTTATCATGGACAGTATTTATGTATTAAAATGATAGGTGGTAATCATACGCTCTCATACTCATCGCTTTGAATGTTTTTCCCGTGCCGAACGATCAAAACCTGGTACTCACTACTAACAAGGCGTGTGTTACCCTCCCACTTTGATATCGGGTCCTTTAAGCAGGATAGTGAGCACCGCTCTTGGATTCCACTATGTTTTCTATTACGTAGAGTTAAATCATTTTGGCAACTAAAACACTTAAAAAATGTGTGGTGTTAAAGTTGACCGAAAGATCTCAAATGTTACACATCATATAAGATAACTATAAGGTTTGCTCATATTTTGTCGACAATTCTTAATCTATTTAACATTCTTTATGTTTGATCACGTGATCCACATGCCTGTTTGATAATTTTTTCCCTTGATTAGGCACTTATTGATGCGCATGAAACTCGTAACGTAATTGAATGGCGCTTACTCGATTTCTTCACTTTTACTGCGAGATGTTATCATCCCTGGCTACATTGATAGGATTACATTGGTAGTCATCTTTTATAGTATTTTTCTGCAAGGTAGTGAAGTTCCACACTGGCTTTGCCGTTAATAGAGTTTCTACATATTTTATGTTGGTTATAAATGTTTTAAAAAATTATTGAATATAACTGTAACATTAGAGCACCTAGCTTATAATATTTAAACGACTCAAATAAATGTTTTTCCAATTTTATTTACGTATTTTCTAAAACCAAAATGAATTACATACTCATATAAGTTGTTATTAGCAAGTGTTTTGTGTTATACATTTTTCAGAAATTATATCTTGACAGACCAGTATATAAAAAATGCCGTTTATTGGTTGATATTCTTTTAGGAAACGTAATGTTCAAACAGTTATTTTCTTCATTTTTCGTATAGAAATTTATTTGATTGTATGAAATATACTAAACATTTTAACAACCCTTTCTACTAACTATAAAATGTAGTAAAATACTAAGAGTGTTTTTACTCTCTTCTTATTCATTTTTTTTTGTTTTGAAATCTAATGTTTATCTACACTTCCCTTTTTCATGTGCAAAATTGTATTTTTCAAGTCATCTCTTAAGCTTTTAAATTTTGACGCTTGCGTAAATGACTGCGGAACCAAAGTGAGTTTGATGTTTTAATGATAAAACTTTTTGAGTTTGAGTGAGGTTTCATGTCAAACAAAAGTTAATTTTATTTGACCCCATCACATTTTAAACAAAAAAAGAAGCGTTTTTAAAATTCTATGTGATTATTTTTTTAATAATATGCATTTATGTTTAGTGTGTCGCAGTATGGTACAAAACTACGGTAGCTCTGCGAAATCATTAATCTATCGTCAAAGTAAACTAAGCTCGATTTAGTTCCATGAAACTCTTAAAAAAAATTATTAAACGGGTATTTTTGAACTTCAAAACACTTTTAGAAGAGTTTTAGGGTATAATATTATATTTTATAAACCACTAGAAAAATAACCTATAAATAAATAAACAAATAAATATTCCGGACATCTAACACACAACGCCATCTAGTCCTAAACTAAGCAGAGTTTGTATTATAGGTACTAGACAACTGACATAAATACATATATATATATATATATATATTTTTGTAAATACGTACATACCATACATAGAAAACACCAAAACTACGAAACAAATATTTGCAGATCATACAAACATTTGATCTGACCCGGGAATCGAACCCGAGACCTCAGGAACAGCAGGCGCATACGCTGCGCCACCGAGGCAGATAAATTGTTATCACTTTAATGAACAAGTTTCATACAAAGTTTCAGTATATCAAAATGTTCAAAATTTCGGGCCGAGATTAACGCATTCCATGAAAATTTTTGCTGTTTCTACGTTAAATTTATCAACGGTACACAAGAACTTTACAATGTTGACGAAACACAAAAGTTTCAAAATAAATTTAATTTCAGATCCATCAAAATTCATAACTAGGTATTTTAAGATTCCAGGACAACAACAACGTCGTGAAAAATTATACCAAAAAATCCCTTCATAACTCATCCTGAAATTTTTTTTTTGTGATTTAATCAAACTGGCAACGTTCACTGGGATCCCATACTTAGATCCACTGCGGGATTTCTTTGGGTTTATTTTCATGCTGAATGATCCCCTAGATATTTTTTTTCGTATTGAAACCCAAGAGGATTTATTTAAAAGTTTTTGTAAATATGACGTTCACAAGAATCCCCTGTTTCATTTATTTTGTTTTTTTTTTGCTTACACTAATATCATAATTATATTTTAATTTCGTAGAATAATAATCAATAAGAAGAATATCTGTTTTAAAAAAGTTTGGATCATAAAATTTTGCCACAAATAACTTCAAAATGTTTCTATGTCTATTTCAGGAACTAACAAATTATTATTTTTATAAAATCGGTTCCATTGTAAAGTAAATTTTTAACCACAAGAGAGTACATTCTTTTATTTATTTTGTACTAATACTGCTTAAATAGAATCTTTTAAGAGAATAAGTAATTTGATAAGGACAAAGTTTGGAGTTGTTTTCGCTTTTGTATGTAAATCAGTTTGACTTTTGGAAGTCATTGCCGCTGATGTAGCCTTTAAAAAAAACCTTTCGAGAAACTGTTTAATTAACTGGCATGGTTTTAGAAAACTTATACATACTCATCCTGTAATTCTCGTAATTTTAGACCTACTGAAGTATATGAACTATCCACACTAATATTATTAAATAGCAAGCTACTCTGTCAATCTGTCTGTTATAGCTTTACGTATAAACTGTTGAACCAATTTGAATTAATTTTGATAAAGAGATAAATTTTACCTTGCAGAAGGATATTGTCTACTGTTTGTTGTGATAACCGATATGTGCATATGCATGTATATACGTGTATATGTATATGCGTGTATATTTATATGAATGTATATACGTGTAATACACATAAAAAATATCATTACTATTGATTAATGATATACTTTTTTATTTATGTTACTTAGAATAATTTGAGAGAAATTAACATGTGATATTTGACAAAAACCCAAGCACATTAAATAACGTGTGAAAAATAATTAATTAAACCTTAAATTATTGTCTTGCCAAGTTTAAAAAAAACAAGTTAACAGTGATTAAAATACGAAACATATGATTATTATTAGTTTTTTATTCAGAGATCTTGTAATAAAAGTTTATGACTCATTTATCTTTAAAGCTGTAAATAATAATTTTGCTGAAAATGTTCTTAATTCTAAATCTTCGTCTCAGGTGTCCTCTAAGCAAGTTTTAAATAAACAACGATCATGATAAATCATGATAAATTGTTATGAACTGTTTTTATCTCATAAGACACTTGTAAAGGTAGAATATTTATTTCCAGAATACCTTTAATGATACGATTATAATTAAATAAGAATAGTAGCTTTTTGAAAAAAAAAATAGTTGCAGGGTTGTTAGTTAAGAGGTTATTGACTACTTGCATATTCGTGTAAGGGAGCAGTGGTGTAAAATAAAATGTCACAACTGGACATGACGAGGATTTATTAGCGACTGGTTTATTTATATGCTTGCACAAAAATATATAAAGTCGCTTTAGAATGCCCGTTCTCCTTGAATTCTTTTTATATAAAAGAGGAAGGTGATTGATGAACCTTGAAACCTCAAATTATGCATGTAGGTTCTTTATATAAAGAAAGTGAGTACTAAGAAAGAAAATTTGGAAATTCCATCCATGATGGGGTATAATAGAGGATGAAAATTTGCATAGCTACTTCCAAAATAAAACTAGTCGGTTATGAAATTTTACTAAAATACTTTTAACATTGCACCCTAACACATTACTATTTGGGATGAGGGTGTCAGGTCTTGCCAGCTAGGCGCGGTGATCATGCCTGGTGGGCCGTGGCCTAACGGTTGATATTGGGAAATTTTATGTATGTAAAATATATACAAGGTAATCGGCGTATAAAGTTATTCCGTAGCTTGGTGTGTCTTCGTTAGATGACACTGTAGTGAAAAGGTGGGAGAGCCACCTTTCGACACGAATGGGCCGGCTCGACCGGAGTGATACAACGGCCTCACAGAAAACCGGTGTGAAACAGCGCCTGCGCTGTCTTTCACCGAGTGAGTGAGGATACCGCAGGCCCATAATCCAACCTTTCCGGGCATAAGGATGCCCCCCCATCTCCCATGGCCGGCAACGTACTTGTGACGCCTCTGCTGTTGCGGGTGTCCATGGGCGGCGGTAATCGCTTACCATCAGGCGATATGTCTGCTCGTTCGCCCGTTCTTCCATAAAAAAAAACAAAAAAAACGAGGATGTCATCACCATGTTCGTGGCCGGTAGTTGCTTACAACTGAGCAAACCGCAAAAAAGAGTTAGTGGAGAACTTTATGTAGCACAATTTAATGATTTAGGCACATTAAAGTTGGTGATAAAATCTAATTATTTAGAAATAAAACCCAGACGGATACTATTCATAAATAAAATTCTAATAAAAAAGATATTCTCATTGGTTCTAATTCTCGGTCTATAAGTCTGGTGTAAATATATTAGTGGGTAGATTTTGAAATGTTTTTTAGTGTAAAAGCTGCCAAAGTGACTCAACTCTGCCTGATGGAGAGTATGAGTAGTTTCTAAAAGTGGATAACCATCCTCATAGTGACTACGGACAATGCAGCATGGTGACCCACATTTTGGCAACAAAGTATTTCTAATTTCACCCCCGAACGCCCGGCTTGAGGCCGCGAAATCCTAGTAAACACACAATACTGTTTTATGTGGACTTTAAGCAACAACTTCTTGTGTAGTTTTTTTTAATCGCGTAAATACGTTTTTTCAATATATGATCACCATATTTTATTACATAATGTATAAACGGTAATGTATTCAAATGATTGTGACCGCTTAAATAAGTTTACATCAAAACTATCAAATGACTAAAGTAATAAT
This sequence comes from Hyphantria cunea, assembly GCA_003709505.1. NCBI lineage: Eukaryota > Metazoa > Arthropoda > Insecta > Lepidoptera > Erebidae > Hyphantria > Hyphantria cunea. Next base: position 3,534,787 of record PKRV01000635.1, read on the forward strand.
TGAGTAGGAAACTTTGTCTGTGCTTTTAAGGAAACTAAGTTTGCAAGCCAATTCGATATTGAAGCATAGGAGAAAGTTTTAATAGAAACGGAAAAAATGTACTCTCTAAGAAAATAAAATAGAAGAGGAATATTTAAATTTAGTTTGTTAGTTTATGACTCTGAACCTGGTCGATAAAGTTGTCAGATATGAGACTTAGTGAAAACCAGACAAGTTAAATTACTCCTAGTTCAACTTGTCTGATTTTCATTAACTTCTTTAGTATATAAGATAAATAGTATATAAAATTTCTATATGGTATAGTTTAAAAAAAATAACAATGTTATTTAAATATTTACGGTTTCATGATTGTATTTCGCTATGTTGCTCTAGTATCACTTTTACTGTTAAAATAATAGACCTAATTTAACCGAGATAAATTTCTTTGATATAGCACTTTGAATCTTAACAAAAAATTGAATATTTTTCAAGCCTCTCAGTGTTCTCAAAAGGGTAGGGTAAGCATTATTGCACTGGACACGCAATAATCCTTACCCTACCTACAACGAAGGATGCAGGCTACCAAAAATTGTATCAAAAAGACTAGGTCGCGACCTGATAATAGGTATGCTAACTGCGTATTATGCCCTAAGTAAGCACCTTTTCACTACAGGCACAACAGACAGCCCTCTGTGCAGGGCAAGCATGGAGGCAGAGGAAACGCCGCAGCACGGTATCACAGAATGAACAACTGTGTTAGATCAATGGGCAGGCATCCTTAACGTCACTCTCAGAAATATTTAATGGTCTATAAAGGATCTTCTGGGATGATCAAGGATGGTGAGAGTAAGAAGATACCAAACCCACGAGCAACGGCCCAATCAAGGGGCTAAGTGCAGAAATAGCCCGAGAAAAAAAAATCGCACCTACATTTAAAAAAAAAATACATTTGATTTATTTTTTGTATTTACGACTCCCCCAATCAGTGTGTAGTAAATTGACAACCCTATGTTAAGAACACTCATGAGAATTAACTTATATTTAACTATTTTTTGGCGTTTTAATGAATTCGGAAAAGTGTCATACCTAAGAGAGATGATGTAGAAATGATGTGAATTTCAAGTAGCAAAACTATTGTCTTACATATTATCTTATAAGTAGTGTTAAATCTTGCTTCCACCTTTTGTCAAAAAGAAGAAAAGCTAAATATAGTATACATTTATTATTTAAGCAACATAAATTATGTTCATCATCGACTATCCGGTATTGTAATCGCTTTAAAGTTGTACAGCTCAAATTATTCCATGCCTAAAGAGATTTCACGTCCTCAAAAATTTAATTAATGAGATTTGTTTGCAACATTTTCAGGAAAATCTCAAAAGAAAATGATTTACTGAAATAAATTATCATGAATACAAAATTCACCCTAAGCTCTGTTTATACAGCATCTTAATTTCTAAGAGTAGACATAAAAGCAAATCAAATGTGAGCTCGTTAGCTGTTTGATGAATCAGATATTCAGAACGTCTCATTAATCTTCATGGTGTTATATTTAACTTACTACACATTGAGAAGTCGTGAATATTTATGTATATCATTATGTGGGTTACCTGTAAGTAAAACAATTATCGGGGATGAGAACATACGAACAAATAATACAAGACCGCGTTTTAAAACTGCATAAGCAGCAATAGTTTAATAATATAACTATGAGAATTTGTGATTAATGTAAGAATTTTAAGACATAAGAAGGACTTTAGAAATAAATTTTAGATGTGTACTAGGCCTGCAGTTCTGCCCGCGTGTATGTCAGTTATTGCAGTGTTTCTTTAAGCTGATACAACTTTGTATTTGTCAATAGATCTAAATAAAATAAACACTGAAAGTTAAGTAAAATTTACCATCATGCATAACTTAAATCCGATTCTAAATCCGTTTAACTACTTCTGAAAATATCGCGCATATACAGCTAAAGAGATAAAAATTCTAAAAATTGTTGGTTTGGATTTTGATACTTTAATAAAGACCCCGTGATTAGTTATATAGTATGTTGACCTGTTAATTTCAAATTTAAAATCATATATTCACTTTAGACACTAAGTGACATTTAAGAACATAAATTGAAGCTACAGTTGAAAATCATAGATCGACTCAAACTAACGCCACAGCATGTACTGGAATGTCAAGGTAAATTAGGTGAAAACACCAACATCTACTGCCAGTTTCAAAAGTGCAAAGAGCCTTATGAGAAGAATACTGTAAAAAAAACTCAGGGCCAAATCAGACATTCAGGTATAAAAGTGTTAGTATTACATGAATGTTATACAACAGTATGCAAGCTTTTTTTGTTGCCATACAATTTGGTGATATGTATTGACATCTAAAATATTTAAAGATATATCTATGAAACTGAAAGCTGTAGTTATTGTACAAATAAGTTGACATTAGTTTATCAGTGACTTTATCATGTGATTCCTCAGTGAATGACAAATAATACCTATGAGCACGCTGTAATGGTGGCTGAAAGACCAGTAATGAAAGTTCATACGAAGACATTACGGTGGCCTGCCTCGCACAAAGTGTGATATAGATGTTTGAAGCGGCGAAAAGACTACTTCTAATCTAGACTGTCTCACCACTCAAGCCAATATATATATAGATGTTATATGTTTAGGCCACTCACTGAACTAAAATTTCGAATGCTTAACTTGCTTCCAAAGTTATTGGTCATTGTGTTTTAAAAAGTAATATAAATAATAGACCAATAGGCCCATAAACACAAATTCCAAAATAGGATCACTTCAAAATAAATTTTGACTGAGCCTCCTTGATATTAAGGAGAATTAACTGCCTTGATGGCGTAGTGGTAGCGTAAGCGACTTCTTTGCTTGGGGTTTCTTCGGGTTGGATCACTAGTTCGTACCAAATATTTGTATGATCTGGAAATATTTGTTTCGAAGTTGGGGTGTTTCTTTGTATAATATATATGTATTTACAAAAAAAGTATGTAAGTATTTATATGAATAGTCTGGTCAATAAATAGTCTAATAGTCTCAACTGACATAAATACTAATATATTTTAGTTTTTAATCTCCGCTAAGTTTGAGATTAGATGGCGTTGTGTGTCAGATATCGAGGTATTCTTTTTATTTTTTATTTAATTAAAAACGTACAGTTCCGTAAAGGGATCAGTTAAGTATTTTAGTTATGCTTCTATAAGAACATAATACATTATTGTGTTATAGATTGAAATTATACCTCTTAATTTATAGCTTGTTTACACTCTCTTCACGACAACAACTACGTCTGTTCTTTTCTCCTGGGACGACCTACATATGACGTTGTCTGAGAAAAACATCCAAAAACAGGTCACGCTCCAGTCGGCAATCGCTCACAATGTAGTGTAGATACGTGATGTTTAACTGAGCGGAACAATGTTCTTGTTCTCTATCATCACTCAAGGGCTCATATCTACTTGTTAAAAGATATTAACATGCACATTAATGAAGTTTTCTTATCAGAAGAAAATGGTGGAATAGTCTGCCATACACATTGTCAGCTATATGATTGCTTGGTCCACTGGCAAGCCAATAACAAAATTATTAGTCAATTAATGAGTTTGATCTTATTCGTAACCTTACATACTGTACAAACATTAACCTAATTGCCCGCCGCTCCTTTGAATCCTTCCAATTATTTCCTAATTGGCCGCCTGGTTACACGACGCTGACCGCAGTAAAGCGTTGTGATTTTCTCGCCGTGTCCTTATGTCAAATGTGAATTCAAGAAATTTTGTCGTAATGAATATGGCTGCGAATCGAACTATTTTATGTGCGTGAGAATACAAATAATAATATATAAAAAGTTTTTCACAATCTTCCAAAAATTTTACTGAAAATAATCAACTTTAAATTAAAGTAGGTAAATTTGAAACAAAATAGCGAGGGCAATCATTACGTAAACCAGCTACAATTAAAAAGCGATCCTAAGTCAATCAAAGACGATAACGATAAAGTGTTGTTGTCGTTCGATGAATTGAATTATTTTGTACGAGCGCAGGTACGAGCTGCCATAGGTCAAGGTTACGCGCAGAATTACCTAAACTTTGATGGTAATATCAAACACCGGGTAACATTTAAGGATAGTGTTAAAAGTAACGATTCCAACTTTGTAACATATATTATAATCTTAATAATCAAGTAAATGGTTGATTCATATTAAATAATATTAATATCTTGGCACCTTCCGCTTGTCAGCTTCCGACGCTATTTCCAAATATTGTAAATGACGTCTCCACTCTTTTTATACAATAATACTTTCGGCGTAATAAATCGTTAATGTTACATAGTCCTGGATTATGAAATAATAATTATATGTTAATAATCATAAGAATAATTACAATAAACAATGTTTAATATTACCTGCAAGCTTAGAAATTTAGTAATGAACTGAACCATCAGTGTTAGATGTTATAAAATGTCGTGGATAGGAGTAATACGGAGACATTCATATTCTCGCCGTTCTACTTGATGTGTATTGGAGAATATATATAATATGTAGGCCGTAGGCGTAGATAAATGTTCTCCGTTCCTTTTCAGTCAATTTGCTGCATGTGATGTAAAGAAGAGCATAATATCAATAACCTCTAATGCTGTCGGAAACGACGGTGTCAGCCGTAATATGATTCTTCCTATCCTTGAACAAATCCTACCTATAATTTGCCATATTCTCAATTACTCCATATCCATCAACACTTTTCCATCTGCATGGAAAATGGCTAAAATTATTCCTCTCCCCAAGAAATATAATCCGTCCTGTATTTCAGATTACCGTCCCATATCTATCCTTCCATTTTTCTCTAAAGTCCTCGAGCGTCTTATTTATACGCAAATGACTTCATTTCTTTCAAGAAACTGTTTCCTTAATTGTTTCCAGTCAGGTTTCCGTCCAGGCCATAGCACTACCACAACCCTAGTCCATATTACGGATGACGTTAGGTCGGCGATGGACGAGGGAAAGCTAACGGTCTTAGCTTTACTAGACTTTAGCAACACGTTCAACACCGTTGATTTTGATGTTTTTTAGGGCATACTGCGCTCTCTTAACATATCTCCATCGGCAATTGACTGGTTTCGTAGCTACCTGTATGGTCGCCAGCAGTGTGCTTGTATTGAAAATGTTCACTCCTCTTGGCGCACAACATCTGCAGGTGTACCTCAGGGCGGTGTACAGCACAAAACAACTACTTTCTTCCTACCATCTTTATGCAGATGACCTCCAAATTTATTCACAAGCTACTCCAGATAATCTAACTCAAGCGGTGGACGTCGTTAATCGAGACTTAATTCAAATTTGCAACTGGAGTAGGGAGCATGGACTAAACGTAAACCCAACCAAAACACAAGTCATGATAGTGGGTAGTTCCAGGCTGCACTGCAAAGTTAACTTTCACCAGATACCAGTTGTGTGTTGCAGCGGCACGGTTGTTCCATATAGTGATACGGTGAAAAACTTGGGAATCTGTATAGATAAGTACTTATCCTGGAACTCTCAGATAGGCGAGGTAAGTCGCAAACTATTTGCTGCAGCAGGATCTCTGCGAAGGCTACGGAATTTCCTGCCAACTAATACTAAAGTTGCGCTCGCACAATCACTTCTACTCCCCATCCTTGACTATGGCGATGTCAGCTATCTGGACCTCACCGAAGACGAATTGAACAAACTTGAGCGACTTCAAAACTTATGCATTAGATTCATATTTGGATTACGTAAATATGATCGTATCTCAGAGTTTCGTTTTAAACTCAAGTGGCTACCAATACGCTTTCGCCGGAATCTGCATATTCTTACTCTTTTATACAGTGTTCTGTTTCATCCTCACACACCCCCTTATCTCAAAGAACGTTTTCAATTCTTAAAAAGTACACATTGCAGAGACCTGAGGTCATCGGAGAATCTAAAACTAAAAATGCCAACACATACCACTCAGTTTACAGATAAGTCTTTTACAGTGCAAGCGGTAAGGCTTTGGAACAACTTGCCAGATAATATCCGACGAGCAAAAACCTTGCATATGTTCAAAAAGCTGGTGAAGGATTACTACTTATCATTGTGAATATTTCTGTTTTAATTTTATGTTTTATTTGTACTAGTCTGTATGTGTATGCATACATATATATATTTCAGTGTGTATATATATTTGTGTAGGTATAAGTATGTTTGTGTAATATGAATAGTGTCTAACATTTATGTATAGATCGCTACTATTTCTTTTGTTTTTTTTTTCTTTTTTTTTCTTTTATTTTTTATATGTTTTGTGTGTTGCCAGTATGTAAACTACCCTAAATTTTAAAATTTTTGCACCACACTTTTCCGTGTTATGGTTGTCTGGAAGAAATCGCCGAGAGCGATAAGACCGCCAATTATTATACATATTGTGTGATTGTTCCTGTTGTACCATTTCATACTATGTATATACAATAAAGATAAATAAATAAATAAAGAAAGGTATGTCTTTTGCCGATCAATTAAAACCTTATGACTGCAACTAAAATGCTTATATTCGCCCCCTAATATTTAGTTTTTTTTATGTAACTAAGCTCTTATAGCATATTTCGTAGGTATTTTTGAATTTTAATTAATTTTTCCAATTCGGGCATTGTGTAAATCAAACTGCATTCTCTGTGAAACCTTAAAGGATTTCTGGTGGAGAGAAATGTACAAATACTAACCTAATTTTCTATCGCTCCTTTGAATCCTTCTTATTCTTTCCTAATTGGCCACGGTGACAGCAATAAAGCGTTGTAATTGGCTCGCCGTGTCTTTAAGTGAAATGTGAATTCAAGAAGTTTTGTAGTAACGAATATGGCCGCAAATCGAACTGCTCTGTGTGCATGAGAATAAAATACTTTCTTTTCTGCCGTGTTTTGCTGGCCAAGTTGAACCTCGTAATTTATTATACCAATAGATACCATAGGCTTTAGACTCAGTGCGAGAGAGGATTCAATATTTACGAGTAAAAGGGAAAAATCGTTGCCGGCTGGCAGCGTAACACTGTGTGCGTTCTCATATATTTTTATACCTGTGATTTAATATATGTATATTGTAGGAGAAATAAAAAAATATTATGATCATTATTATTATATCTATAGATATCCCTTGAGATCCAGATGAGTGTTTGTTTCGTACTTATATTCCTTCCATTCAACCTAAGAAAACTTAGAGGTTGCCCAGAGATAGCAGCAACCGTTCAAAAAAAGTACCCACACCTACTGTAACAGGAGTATAGCTAAATGTAGAAAAAGAATAATGCATACCAGAAACTTCCACTTCTTAAATGAATAAAATTACATAACACTGTGACATTACAGACGATACCTAACTTTATCAAAGCCATCAATGATATTATCATGTGAATAACCAGTTAAAATATGATTCAGTATTTTTTTGATTTGTTTTATGAAAAACTAATGGCCTATCCCAGTGAGCATCTAGGTATCAAAATCGTACCTTTGAAGTAAATATTTTTATTCGCTTACAACAAATAAGGAAAAAGTGAGTTTTTAAAGTAATTATAAACATCCATCATCATCATCATCATCATCATCATCAGCCCATCGCAGTCCACTGCTGGACATAGGCCTCTCCAATTTATAAACATCCACAAACTTTAATTCAGTTGTTAAATTATTTTCATTGTATTGAAAACATCACTAAAGCTAACGCTAAAGAATCATCTCACGTATTAATAAACTAGATCTACAGCATGTTTTATCACAAACCTGCCTCCTTTAAAGGACTGATCTCTGACAATCTGACAAGCTTTCTTCCTTCTTAAGCGCATTAAGCGATCTGAACTAAGCCGCTTAATGTTTCACTAAGTTGAAGTAGAGAATATAAACTTAACTCTATTAATTCAAATTACTAGTTTCTTTGCTATGTTTAACAATATTAGCATTTAACTATTCTTTTTTAGCGTGAAATATACCTTATACCTGTTTTATCCATGGATCGGTCTATCTATTCGACAGTTGTTACTGACTGTTGTGGGTCGCCCCAATCAGAACAACAGTTTGTGTGATCTACAGACACTAGTTTCTATGGTATTCAAGTTTTCTTACTTTTAACTTTTAGGAGTTTCATAACTATTTTTGATATATGTCCTCCGTTTTATAACGACTTCAATATCAAATGAAAGGTGTTTTTTAGAAATTTTAAAGCTACTGAGCCAGGTTTTCCAACGATGCGTTGAATCCTCAAATCACTATTTCATGAGTCACACGTATGTTATCTTAACTCCATCGTGTAAGTCTTTCAGATCTTTATTTCTCTCCGAGTCGTTAATTTGCCTTGGAATATATGTTTTTATGGCTGTTCTCCGAAAAAGTAACCATTGGAAGCAAATAATTGTTTTATTCTGTTAGTTCCGATTATAACTTTCCTTGTTTTGCCGGAGCAATAAATATACGGCAACAAAAAGTATTCTTGATCGCAAAACTCTATGACAATCCATAATATGATAATAATAAAAATAAATAACCAAGAAATATGAAATGTTTGTGGGAAAATATGTATTTACTTGGGTAACAAAGTAAAACATTTAGCCTTTATTAATTGATAAATCCAATTGAACGTCTTTCGTCTTTGCTGTTCCTGTTTCTCTTGTGTCTTATTTATATTTGCTAAAATAATAATTAGGTGTGCAGAACAAAATGTTTTATACTACGATTATATTATATTTTTTGTTGTTGAATCGAAACTAAACAATCACTTGACATTAAAAATATCACTACCACATAACATATCATCCAAATCAAGAAAATAAGACATAAGTGAACAGCTTATGCAACTTACTTGATTAAATGTCACACATATACTTATTATATCTCTGAATATAACAGGCGTCTACAGTAAATTTCCAATTTAACCGATCTTAAGGTTCACGCTTGACTTTGCCCTACATCTTGCCAATAATTTTCGCTTCACTTGTCACTGCTCGTCGCCAGATTTGCTTAGGATGACTACGGAACCACAAGGAATTGATGGCAGGCTAATCATTTAACAGATAGTCAAATAGAAGTAAAGATTTGATTAATTATAATCCAGAATCGTGTAACGTCATATTATATCCATTGAATAGTTAGAGAGGAATATCAACTTACAAATACTCTTAGACTCATATTTCAAACTAAATATAAAGTGAATTCAAGATCTCAGTCATTTTAATTATTTTAACTATGAATTTAATTCTTTAAAACACAACAAGATCACTTGAAAAATAGTATAATGAAATGCCAAAGCGTCGATCTCGTTTCATATTCATGAGAAGAAGTCAGCTAGAAACTTATGAGATGCCACATTTCTTGAATTCTCAATCGATTGCAATATTCAAAGAAAATGGTTCTACCTATGCAGTGAGAAAAACTTCATCGAATATGCAATTTTACTGGTATACTAAGTAGTGACGGTGAATTCAGCATAAGTAACTTTATAAACATATATTTTTCAATGTATGTGTTGGGGTTGGTGTGTTTGTGTGTGGGCTGTGTACTAAAAGAAAAAAAAAATAGTTGAATATACGGGGCTTTCTGTAGGCTGATTAGGCATTATTGCCTTTGGCATTGGTAGGAGAATTTGGATTTGATCTCCGAATTGGTTGGCGCGTTAATTATGAATGCCACTTGGTTTTCCATTTATACATCAAATCCGGATAGCATATGGTAATGCACCTATCACTAAGTCACAATTGTTATAGCTTTTAACTTACTTACAGATCACCTAGAGTAAAATAACATTAATCCACCTAAATTTTGAGTACACAATGGAAGAAAGCAATCAGAACAAACCAATCAATTTTAATGTGTTTACAAACTACTCTTTGAGTTGCGTGAGGACTGACATTAAACGAATGCCGTGGGGAAGTAACCTCTTGTCTCTCGTGAGGGTTGCTAATGGTTTTAAAGAAACACTCTGTTCGATAGTCGACTCCTTACGTTATCAGACTAAGGCTCAAAGAGGCACCATCTCAGTGTAGATTGTTCCATTGTTGTATTGTCTGCATTCGTAATGAGTACGGTGAGGTTTCATGCTTTCTATCAGACAGAGTAAAGTAACTTTGGCAGTTTCCTTTATAAAAAATAAAATATGACCGTACCTATCAATATTCTTAACTGATGGGCTATATCCAAAAAGCCAATAAATCTTGATTAGAGCAGACCAGAAAGTCCTATAGTCCACGTAAATCTATCCCCGGTCACGGTACTAAAGTTTAATTGAAAGCCCAATAGAAGCAACTTCATATCGTGCCTGGATTTTTTTTTATATAAAATTTATTGTTTACAATAGTTAAATCTTTATCTAAAAACTTATGTCCACAAAACTAATTTGAACATTTTGTCTGTGGACTCAGTTGAGCCACTACACTTTATGCAATATGCTTGTACACAACACTGTACACATCACACCCATGTATTGGATACATGCGTATGCACAGTGCCATGCACTATGCACAGTTACATTTATATATTTACGTATAATTGTTTACGTTTACTTGATTACGTCATGTTGTGAAAGTGATACCCTGCTTGTGTGCTGGGTTGAAATTGGATAGTTTTGTGACAAAATAATTCCTCTATATACAAATATTTGCGGATTTTCTCAAGACCAAAATTAAGAACTGCAAGAATTAAATATACAGAAATCGTTACAAGTATGTAATATGCTGCTCCTTTGAGTTTTATATTATTATTAGCTGCGCCCTGCTATGTTAACCGCGCTTGTTATTGCAAAATAACGGGGCGAAGTTAGTCTAAAATAAAAGCAGCCACAGTTACTCCTTATATCATCAGTTATCTTTGAGTGAAGTTCCCATCAAAATCGGTCCAAGCGTTTCATAAATAAGCCAGAACATAAAGACATACCGAAAGACCAAAAAAAAATAAAAAATATATTTTAATGTCAGTACCCTCATATACTTTCATATGCATAGTGATATGCATTTTTTGAAAAACTGTTAATTTATATTACAAACAGACACTTCAATTTTATTTATTTGTCTAAATGTACAGATTTATAAATTCCAATGTATCATTGCACCTAAAAAAAACTATATCTTTTGAATTTTCGAAGAATTTTACATTTCAAGAACAAGAAAAAATCTATTTCAAGAACTGAACTACATTTCAATGGGACTACTTGAGAAGCACCAGCATTGAAATAAAAAAGAATCGTGAAAATCTGTTCATCCAGTCGAAAATTATGAAGAAACAAACATAAAAAAACAGTTGAATTGATAACCTTCTCCTTTTTTGAACAATCTTTTTCGGTTAAGAAACAAGAAAATTAATTTGTAATGTATAATTTTAATAATTAACTCTGTATAACGTGCCAAATAAAAATGGTTTTAAAATACAAAAACATAAAATTGTTACGAGACTACTACGGACGTGCATTCATTGGCCAATACAAAGCAATGTTTCCGAAACAGATACGGACTGTTGGGTACGAGTTTTTTCAACTTTATACCTTTTTTAAATAAAGGCCGCTATCTACCTAAGCGAACTGTTTCAAATAGCAAATATATACACTACAGTTTTTACAAAGTCATCATGAAAGTATTTTTATAGGTTCTGGTTCCTTCGTTCAATTCCGTTAAAAATTGCCATAGATAACAAAGTTTTTTAATCAGATGTACCTCCATTTTTTTTTTAAAGATAAATGTTTTTATAATATTTGCAAAGATCGTGTCATATCCTAATATTTTCCTATTGTAGCTCATCTTATCTCCTCGCAAATTAATGGACCAGAATTACATGCTAGCCAAAGAACTATGTATATATTGTAAGTCTTATGTGCGAAAATGATCATAATATTTGCATACTTGCCCGAGATTTCCAGTTTTGAAAAAATATAAATTCGCAAATAAAACTATGACAAGTATAATTTTGAGCTTCAAACTTTATTAAAGATCGCGTTTATATTAAAGGACAAACTAAATAAATATTTCAAACAGCCACTTTAGGTAGAATTAACCTCTAATTGATACTAAAACTCACGTTTTCTCCATAAAATAGGGCGCATGCCCTTAAAACGCCATTCTAAAATCCCGATAAAATCTACTAGATCCGGAGGGGTGGTTTACTAAATTTAAACATTTTAACTTACATAGTAAACTCATTTAAAGGATAGTTAATTCTATGTGTTTTATTAATTTATCTATTACAATTTAGAGAAATATTTATAAAACATAATAGTACACAGGATACATTTTCTTACTATCTTACTATCTTTCGAACATAGATACGAGAATACATTTAAAATATGCTATTGATGTTTGTCACTGTTCAATAGAGGAAAAATTAAACTTTCTCTCACTTTAATTACTTTCATATGCTTGGCAACCTCGTCTTCCCAGCGGTATCTGGGTCGTTTTACGGGATCGTTCTACGCACGATGTGCAGCCTAAGATTGTGAGTGCTCTTTTGAAAGCTACATTCTGATCCCTTCTTTTAATATGACGAAGACATTGAAGTCGGGCAGATTTTATTTATATTAAATAGAAAAGAAAAGCATATTGTAATGTCGAGACCAAGTTACATTTTAAGACACTGAGGCCGCAAAGTGCAGGAATAGTCATTTGAATGGACGTACTCGACCGGAAGGATATTATGTTCTCATAGAACATCACAACTCCCAAATAAGTGACGCAATATTTTTTTTTTGTATAAAAGTTATTCGATACATTGTTCATAATATATTTAAAACAAAACTAGTCGAAATGGAATTGAAAGCAACATATTGTTCACATTAACAAACACTCACCCTCTATTCACTGTATCAAAGAAACGTATTTTTTCTAATACATTAGAGGAGTTCAGACTCTCTCTTTTTCTGTTTAAGCTTCTGAGGTAAGGGAAGACGTTCATAATAATACAATTACAAAAGGCAGTGGTGTCTGCGTAGAATCAAGCAACCGAAAAGAATTACAATAACCAACCGAACAAAACAACCCATATGTGATCAATTTTTAACACATTGAATACCGGAGCTTGAGCTGTCGCGTCGGTCTCTCAGTTGCCGTATGCATGGCGGTGGTAATCTCCACAGGTTGTTGACATCTAAAAATGTTCGGCAACAGTCATTCTTCATAAATTCGATATCACCAAATTTGGTTACATGGCCGACGTTCTGTGTAAGACCACGAAGTTCAGCCGAATCGCAGTAGACTTAAGGTTAACTTAAAGCTAATTTTAAAAAAATCTAAGGAAATCATTATGACTTTCCGCTTTTCTGAAATGATATGATACAGTATTTACTATCTATTTTTTGTAAAGCTGTTAGTATCATTCCAGATGATACATTATGTATCATCATCTCAGATATATATTATGTCTCACAATTGAAAAAAATATTTCAAGCTCAAGGATTTGGGTGTCTTTCTTAAGAGTAGACTTAAAATGATCAACATATTAATTCTGAAGTAATAATACGTTTAGAACTAAGTATTTTAGTATCTCGCTATCAAATTAAAATTCTTAATCAATTAAGTAAAAAAAAATCATATTACCTATTTAAAAATACGTCCATTAACATCTAACAGTTCAATATCCTAAAACATATACACTGTTTTTGAACTTTGGTAGAAGCTATTTCACATAATACAGGCATGTTCACATAATATATCTTCTATATAAATAAATTATAATCGTCAAATGTGTTGCTAAGCACAAAACTCGATGGATAGAAAATCGTAAGAATTTAGAGGTAAATAGCAAAAACGAGAAACTCAGGTAACGCCGCGGAGCGAAGTTATTCATTGATAATTGATCAATTTGATGGTTTTAGTGTAACGCCATAATTTTTCATGCTATTTTAAGTATCATCAATCTTCACATTTTTAAATAATTTTTGTTTGTTACCCAAGTAACTTTTTTCCAAGGATTTTATAAATTACAAATTTGTTTTAAGATGACACAGAATGATTGATATTTTGTTACTTGTCAAGAAATATTTTCAAACGAACTTTTTTAATTTGATGATATTGAAATTTTTTAGAGTGCGTTCAAATTTTAGACCATCTGCCCCATACTTCAGAAGAGTAGTATATTTTGATGAATTTTTCTTTAGTATTTTTTTAGTTTTGATCGTTTTATGACGTATAGCAAATCAAATATACGATTAAATTCAGATAATTATTGATTGACATTCAAATGAACGATAATTTTGACGGCACTTTTTTAATAGTACTTTTGAGTGCTTAATAATTTTCTAAAACCGGTGCCGTACTTTTTCAAATAACCCCCCCAAGGTGGTCACAACCCTCTATTTTTCTCACTTATCGTATGATTATAAGGCGTTGCAGAATAATGGATTGTACGACATATTGAAATTTGAAAAAGATAAATTGACACGGGCCTGTAGTCAAATAGCAAAAATAGCAAAGTCTTCAAAACAAGACTCCATAATAATATTTTTATGCTCTCGGTATAATTTTCTATTCATTCAACAGCGCCAATCATGCTAATGAGGTGGACATTAATTTAATTTTGTCACGCTTTGCATTTTGAATTGGATGTTTTTTTTATACATTGTATTTATATACAAACTTTACGATGAATTTGCTTAATTTTAATTAATTAAGGGTAATTTTTGTTTTTTAATAAGTATTTTGAACGGTTATCCTATAATAACATCATACGACAGCTTCACTGGCGCAGTAGTGGCGTATGCGACTGCTGTGCTTGAGGTCTCTGTTTTGATTCCCAGGTCGTACCAAATGTTTGTATGATCTGCAAATATTTGTTTCGGAATTTGGGTGTTTTCTATGTATAATAAGGATGTATTTACAAAAAAAAAGTATATATATATTTATATCAGTTGTCTAGTACCTAATATATAACACAAACTCTGTTTAGCTTGGGGCTAGATAGCGTTGTGTGTTAATTGGCCGAAACATTTATTATTATTTATTTATCAGTTAATGAAAAAATCATGATAACAAAATATTCTCTCCAAGCGTATAAGAACTCCTACGAGACATAATACAAGATTGGATCCATGACTCGGAATAACCATCACAAGGCTTCATCCCATTTTAAGTATAATTCTTCTAGAAACCCTTTATTCGCGTGTTCAGTGTTACTTTGATCACTGCTTTCATTTGCTAAGATTTAACTGCACAAAATAAACTGATATAGAAAATTTAATATTTAATGTGCTATTCAGAATAAGAGGACTTTAAAACAAATACAACATTTTAACTAAAAAAAAACAACTTCATGAACTGGACTAAATTAAAATGGGACCAGACAAGAAGCACCAGCTTTCGAATAAAAAAATTGCCAAAATCAGAACCCGCAAGAAGTTCTGAGGTAACAAAAATAAAAAATACTGTCAAATTGATAACCTCCTTCTTTTTTGAAATCGGTTATTAAAAACTGTTTTCTGCCAACTGTATTTCTGCTATAATCCTTTGAAGATTTTCACTGACAAATATCTGATGATATAAAAAGTAATTAAGACTAATTTTTTAGACTAGCTTTGACCCGTGGCGCTACCCGCCATTGTTGTCTTCAAAGCTACAACTATAACCGCGAGTAACACCACGGGCTTCTGCTAATCATACATAAAACTTTCTCTGCTACGTTTAGCCATCTTGGCTTCGTTTATTTCCGAATAACAGATCGATATACTTATGAGAAAATTTCAGTTAAAACTAAACTTTACCAGAAAAAGATGTAAAATGTAGATAATTACTAAACAGTGGTAAAATAATTTTTTTGGTATTCAGTAATGCTTTAAATTTTAATGATTGACTTTTGAAAATATACCTTTTATGTTAGAATAAACTAAAGACTACTAATATTTTATTATTGTTGTAATTCAATGATAGCATATAATTAAAGCATTTTCCCAGTATCACAATCGTATAAAATCTTAAGAATAAAATTATTCTAGATCGAATGTAATCTAATAGATTTTTGTCTGATGTAGCCAAATTTGTCACTAGATTCTTCAAATAACTTCTTAAATCTTAGTTTTAGAGCGACCTTTTACGTACAAAATTTTATAATGATCGTTTTTGGGTTATTACGATGGCTGGGCCAAGGACTATCCACCCTGATTATGTCAAGTAAAAGAATATGATCATTGCGCTGAATTTAAAAAAAATTGCTATAAGAAACGATTCCAACCTCATATGTATTATAAACTTATAATTTAACAATCAAGTAAATAATTGGTTCATATTTAATAATATTAATATCTTGGCACCTTCCGCGTGTTAGCTTCCGGCGCTACTTAGAAATATTGTTAATGACGTCTGTACTCTTTATATACAATGGTACTTGCGGCGTAATAAATCTTTAATGTTACACAATCCTGTAGTATCAAATAATAATTTTATGTTGATAATCATTAGAATAATTATGATAAACAATGAGATCGATACTATATATATGATATGATCATATTTTTTATATAATATGAATATGATCGATAATGACAGATGATATAAATGGCGCCGGTTCGAGTAATGCGGGGACATTCATATTCTAGCTGTTCTACTTGATGTGCACTGGAATATATTCTAAGTTTGTACTTATATATGAGTTGCTGTGCCGCCATCTTTACTACGTGCGGTACAAAATATTTAGGAATATAATTCTCTTTTTGTAAAAATATTTTAATTTGTAACTCAATAAATTTAATAATCATAAATAACTGAATAGCAAATTCAACAAACAAAACAACAATAATTCCAAATTCGTTCACCTGATATTACTTAATTTTTGGCCTACTAAATAAAGTAGGATGAATTAGTTTCAATTATGTTAATAATATGAGCTAAGCTTAAATCATACATTATAGTAGTTATAAAAATTAAAATGAACAAATTATTTAATTGATTTATTTAAATAGTCAGACTGGCTAGGCTTAATCGAAGAGTTTTCATCGTTAAATTTACTACCGAAGCTTAAATTAGATAATTATATAAATTAGATTAAATTAGATAATTATGCATATGATAATTAGCTTAAATTAGATAATTATGCATTCCAAGGTGAATATACTTTGCAGACAATGCGGCATGGGGGCTCCCACGATACCCAGTGAGATGTTTTTTAATGCCCCGCTTAAGGAACCCGGGATCATACACACACAAAGATGATGTAAAGTAAAAGCTCAGAATGATATTAAATTATTAAAACCAATGTCTTTTCGGGTCATTTGATAGTATTCACTTTCATTCTATTTTTCATAATTAAAAAAAATATGCCTGAAAAATTAACTATTCCAAAATAGAGCCCACTGATTTCAGCAATGGGCCGCCTCGATCGGGACGTTACTGCCTTCGCACAGAAAATCAACGTAATATGACAGCATTCGTGATGTCGTGTTTCGTTGGTGAGTACGATACCGAAGATGCAGAAGCATCACTAGGCCGTAATGATGTGATTCACCATGCTACATTGTTATATTGTCTGTATTCGCAATGAGTATGTTGACCACCACTTTTGGATTCTGCTTATGCTTTCTATCAGGCAGTGTAAAGTAATTGTCGCAGGGCCATGCATAAATAATAGAAAAATTTAATTTTGTTTCAACATTTTCTATTATTTTAAAAGATTTGGCGCCATTTACACTTCATTAAAAATATTTCACAATCACATTGATATAAATAAACTGATGAAAGGTAATATTAGAGTGCGTTTTGAACGACAAATCTCAAATAAACATATTTATTCACGACAGTAATGACGCCCCCGAAAATTCTACATCCATTTTGATTGAAAAAGAAAATAAAAACTCAAATAATAACCGAACCAAAACCGTGACTGTGGTGTATTTGAATTGTACATCAAATGTTATTTCCAATTTGATTGATGAGTTAAAAGGAAAGACGACATCCACAAATATACACAACGATATAAAAGGCAAAACGACTGAATAAAAAAGCTTAAAGAATGCTTTCAGATATATCTCCGTCACAGTTAAAAACAATTAATGACTTCTTTATGCATATTATTACGCTTGCGATAGTGTGTATTAAACAATAGATATTTTTTTAGATAATCTATTAAGTTATATGTCCTTGTAATACTAATAGGCATGGTGAACTGAAATTGTGTATTAATTTCTTTTCGTTTATATTAAATACTTATTATTATGAGATTTAGAGTATATAATTACTACTATACTACTTATTGTTATAAGTAGTATAAAGCGACCTATGACCAGATAATGTAAGACTTTCATACAGACTTTCGTAAGAGGGCTGGTGGCGACTGGATGCAAAACAGCAGACCAGGCCCTGTTGTGTGCTTTGGGAGAGGCCTATGTCTAGTATTGAACTGAAATAAGCTGATTATAATGATTGCAATGATAGAAAAGATGAGGGCTACATATTTAAAAATAGTTCTGATATTTAAAAACACTGAACAGTCAACGTGATCGGATTGATACCACGCTTAACAGAAAACAGGTCCTAAGCCATTTTCTTATAACACTTTACTCAGTAATTATGGCTGCCAGCTGCTTTTAATTCAAGTCTTAGGCTAGGGAACTCTTTCAAGGTTTACCTAAAAGTTCGTAAATTCAATTTAAAATTATGACGCTCAAGTTTCAGGCATCCATAGTCGGTGGTAAGCACTGACTGTGAAGTAGCCCGACTACCCGTATGTCATTGGTCTTCTGTATAGTGAAAAATAAAAGGAAAGGACATTTGATATCAGGGTTAATATAACAACCTCTGGCTAAAATAGACTCTACGGTTGTACAATTAAAATCCGTAAAAAATGTGTTTGAATTCCTGTATTTATCACGAGTCGTATTTGATTAAAACAAAAATCAAGCTATTGTGCTACTGAATTTCATAGACACACGCAGCTTTTAACGATAGTTTCATAACGAAATTAGTTGATACTTGACGCTTACATAAACACTTATTAGCTATAATGAATATTGATATGATTTCAATCATACTTTTAATATTATACGTGTTATTATAAGTGTTGTTTAAGTGAAAGCAATATGTACGCTCAGTGGGTGAAAAACAAAATATAAAAATAACTTTTCGTTTCTCAATTTTACTCATATTTAATAATTGCAGATTACTTTATATTTGATTTCTGTTTCAATAATAGATATTCATGCAGTCAGATAATCTATCATTATTATAGTAGGTTAACTTCCAAGTAAGGCTTACTCAAATACAATTTTGTTAGAACATACAACATGAGATAATAATTATATGTTTCCATTCCACGGCATGAATGTGCCGGCTCAATCGGAGTGATACAACGGTCTCACAGATAATCGGTGTAAAAAGGGCCTGCGCTTTGTTTCACCGAGTGGAATACTGGAAGGCCATAACCCAACCCCTCCCCCATTCACCTCCCCATCCCCCAAAGGCCGGTAACGCTCTTGTGACACCTCTGGTGTTGCGGGTGTCCATGGGTGGCGGTAATCATTTAAAATCAGGCAATACGTATGCTCGTTTGCCCCCTATTATATGAATAAAAATTGTTACTGGCTGACCCACACAACTTCGTCTATGCCTATTTTCAGTTATAGCGGTCTAACCGTGAAATTAACTATCCTATCTAAGACACGCTAGCAAAACACATTATAAAACACGTGAAAATCGATTCGATAGTTTCGGGGTACATCGTGAGTAAAAATGTGATACGAGAATTATTGAATTAAAAACACTACTAAGTCAATACTTATAGTTTCTCGAGGAGGCGCCTTCTTTTCTTTGTATATTATTTTCAAGTAAGTCTAACTTTTGTAACCCAAATTTCGCTATAAAAATCGATTATGACCGTCATTAAATTCACATTGAGACACCGTAACTGTGTGAAAGTGTCTAAAACTTTGTTATAAGTTATAAACAAAGTTTTGGAGATATCCGGTGACAATAATTATTGCTCTATTTACCCACTTCCTTGTTATCTTCTTGTGTTACTACTAACCCAATTTCAGAAAGATATGTTTGACGAGTTCATCGCCGTTATGTTAAAAATAAAAAATATGTAAAAAGTTATTTTGAACATTTTGTTATGATATTTCATTGTTTCTTGAATTATTATTTTTGAAAATTGATAATCGTAAAGAATAATAAAAAATAATTGAAAAGAATGAGTTTAATACACTACCGAAAAAATCAAAGAGCTGTATTCTTGTGTGTGCGAATCTTGGAAATGAAACCAAAGATTTTCATAATACCAAATCAAGGTCGGTCATCTAGTTACTAATAATATATGCATAGTGTACCTAAGTTAAAAACCTCTAAGCAAACAATGAATAACCTATTGTCTTTCCTAATAATGATATAGGTAAAAACTATATTTTAACCAAGTTCATATTCTTTATTTTAATCACTTTAATTCAAGCCATATTGGAGCAAAACGAACACACGAAAATGCCTTTTCCATTTAAAAATAAATTTGTGTATGATACTGGTACTCTCATTAGCATACTAACGAGTTATTTATTCCAAAGTATATGCCATAAGCTAATATTCTGTTCAGTATTTATGCCGTATCGCCATCGCATGTTATAATTAAATACATATTGCACATCTCATTTTAATATAATATGCTCAACAACAGCCTATTTAGGCTACAATTGCTCATAAAAAATGAAATTATAGCCTTATGGCTTCAATTACTTACTTTTTAATTCTTATTTCTCCAAAATTATAACAGAATTATTATAATTATATTACGTAATCAGTTCAAAAGCTTTGTTGCAGAGATATTTAGAGATACATGTACCATCTCAACATTAGGCATTTGGTTTTTCATGGCTATGAAATAAAAATCGTTATAGAAATTAGTATCAACGTTTTCACAGTTACAAGTCCCTCATCATTTATGTAACATTTATTTTCAATCACGAAAAATACATCAAAACAAATTTCATTTGTACTTAACCACTCTCATCGGTACCGTCGAGTTCATTTCGTACTTTACGTTGAATTTCAAGTATTATAATTTTCACGTTACGATTCTTAAAAACTCTTGTAAAAGGCCATTCTCAAAGGATTTCACAGATGAAAGAACTTTATAATTATTTTTTGAAAATTTAAAACATATTTTGGGATAAATAATAATTTTGTTTAATATGAGTACTTAATATATTATATTTTAGTACTTACACAAAGGTGTAACATAATTTCACAAAAACTATTATACTATTTTATTTGGTCGTACTATTATTATTTTGTTTATTTGGTTTAGTAAAAGAACCTGGATGACCAAACTTTGATGAGTTTTCATTTTGTAAATTTTCTAAAATAAATCATAAGTGGACTAATTTGTCTCCCCCGAAACCCCTGGCATACTAAATTATATGAAAGCCGTTTCCGAGATTTTGATTATATATGTACTAGAATTGCCCGTTACAGATATTAGATAACTTAAATACACACTCATACCGATCTCAGTTGGTAGGTATATATTTTAGAATGAGGGTATCCGAATAATAAAATTACTACAAACATGTGACATAATCGAATGGTTCCATGAGTCAGGCGAAGTGGGACAATACCTGTATAAATTGGCACGATTGGAAACAGCAGACAGTTTTCTCTTCAGATTTAGCGACGTCCATACTTTTTAATTGTGATATGGGTCACTCCTGAGTCATAATAATTTTCTATCATTTAATCGTTCATTGTTTAATCAATTTGTGTCCAAATGAATACTTAGCTTCAAACCAAATTAACTACATTGGTGTTTCATGTTTTGGTTTGTAGGTAAATAACTGCCTTTCTCAATCCCTTTATAGATATTAAGTTTTTCAATTAGCGCTAGCTTTCACTAACTTTACAACAGATTTCGGTTCCAGCCGTATTATAGTAGGTATAAGAAAAATAAGTGACATGTGTAGTTATGTTTATCAAGATACGAATTTGTTTTTATTTATTTATTTATTTATTTAAAACTTTATGCACTTTTGTACAATGGCGGACTTAATGCCCAAGGCATTCTCTTCCAGTCAACCTTAGGGTGGTGTAGAAATCTTGTAAGGTAGGTGGTGCACAGAGGTTTCCGTATGAAACTAACTGCAAACAGTACACAAAATAATGAAAGAAATACTTAAACATTTATAAACACATATAGGATACCTATGTCTTAGATACAAACACAAATATATACATATATAAATATACATACACACAACTATATTAGTACACTAATAAAACTTGAATATATACCAATTATCGGTTAGTAGTTTCTGCCATTTCGTTAAGAAGGAGCTCATGCACCTTCTTTTTAAATGTGAAACGGTTTGTGGACATCCTGATTTCGAGTGGGAGCGCATTCCAGAGCAGTACCGCTTGGACGAAGAACGAAGAGTTCACGAAGTCAGAGTTGTGAGAGGGACACAAAAGAAGCAGATTATTTTCTGATCGAAGATTCCTATCGTGATTAGAGGACAGATAACGGAAGTATGGAGCAAGGTATGAAGGTGAAAATGGTGAGTTGAGAAGTGAAAATAATGTAGTAAGTGCTCGCTGATTGCGACGCAGGCGAATAGGTAACCATTTTAATTGGCAACGTAGGGCAGACACGTGGTCGTACTTCCGGAGATTAAAGATGTATCGAATGCAGTTATTAAGAAGGCGGTCTAGTTTATTGAGGAGATCTGCATTCAGGTCATAGTAACATACATCACCATAGTCAATAATTGGAATAATTAAAGACTGCATGAGAGTAGTTTTGATGTTAGTAGGCAGGAAGTTCTTGAGACGATAAAGTGTTCGCAGGTTTCCAGTTACTTTCTGGCTGACGTAGGTAATTTGAGCTCGCCAATCAAAGGTCGAATCGATGAGTAAGCCCAGATCTTTGACTGTTGTTTTTCAATTCTTTGATTTCAATTAATTGAAAATAAATTCTCAATTTAAATTCCAAAGTTTCATTTTGATATGTAATTGTATGCATGCTTTAAATATAGACTGAATGAAGAAATATATGATATTATAAAATTGTAATCCAAATCACAAAAGTATACGTAAAACGCTTACTAAAACAATGTACTCTTTGGCATTAAAATTAAACCTTGAAAGTGTTTATGAAATTTTATCAAAACATCTTTAAATGCGAACTTTGAACAAATACTTAAAACATACTTGTTTAAAGTGTACTTATTCCAAGTTTAAAAATATACTTCATATTATTTTATTCAGTCTCTATTTCTGTGTTTAACATGGTTTTGCACTGTTTTTGCATATAGATGTTGTAGATAAATTATTGTAATAAATTTAAAAATTATATCACTTATACTTATTCCAATGCTTTATTTATTTAAGAAGTTTTTTTATTTTAGGAATCTTTTTTCGAAAAGTTCAACTTTAAAGCACTTTATTGCTAAAATAAGGCGTTCCTCCCCCTATAAAAGCTAAGCGGCTGGCTAACAAAATCTGAAAACCTGGTCTGATTTAAACGTATTACAACTGACCAGGTTAACATAGGAGAGAACAAAATACTGCCTCGGTGGCGCAGAGGCGAGCGACTGCTGTTCTTGAGGTCTCGGGTTCGATTCCCGGGTCGGGTCAAATGTTTGTATGATCTACAAATGTTTGTTTCGGAGTTTGGGTGTTTTCTATGTATAATATGTTTGTTTTTTACAAAAAGTATATATATATTTACATCAATTGTTTAGTACCCATAATACAAACTCTGCTTAGTTTGGGACTAGATGGCGTTGTGTGTTAGACGTCTAAAAAAAAATAAAAAAAAACAAAGAAAAAATACATGAATTATTGCATTTAATTCTTATAAAACCTACAAAAAAAGTTTGTAGAGTCTGTTTTTCTTAAATATTAAACACCAAAGACTATTCGCAGTACTGTACCGATGGATAATACATAAACTTAACAAGTGTATCCAAATTATTTCAATGCTTAATCTCTATTACATAATTTAAGCTGAATAAATTCACATTACTTCTTTGGTAAGGTTATTAACATTGATGTCAATCTGTGTCACTGATTTGCCTGTTTTTAGTTTAGAGATGTAAAAAATCCTCCTATTAATTACCGAAGAAATATGAGCTACCAGACATTTCCATCTTTTTAGGGACCCGTTGTTCACGTCTCGGCACCTTTATAGTCTTTTCCATTTCGCCCACCCGCTCGTCCGTCCTCAGCTTACTTTCCGAATGGCGCGAGAATTATGAATCTTTTTATGGATGGATGTATTTACCACATTGATAAAGTAGTAGAATAAAATATTGAAAAATTATTTTCCTTGGGGGACATCCAATACACGTATAGTGAGGATGATTTTTTTTCGCATGTGTCTCCTATAGTGTGTGAAATCATTAGATAGATTTTGAAAACATTAAGAGGTTACTAAGGCAATTTTTTAATTTAGGAATCCTCTTTTGAAATTTTCAATCTTAAAGCAAGCGTCTCTGCCTTTGTAAAAGCTAAACGGCTGGCCAGCGATATCAAAAAAAAAAATATGATGGTAGTCCATGTGATGAACTTTAAAGGAAAACAATAACGGCTTGTATAACTTTGTGAGTTCAGAAGGTTTAGAGACTTAACTTGTAAAATTGCGCTTAATTGGAAAGTAACGAAATAGTATTAAATACTAACCCCGCCTTTTAAATTCGCGTACATTATGGTTGAATACGGGACTCTATTCTATGCGTGGCTGGAAACGCACTTAGCTGGCTTGTAAAAATAACGCCTACTAAATCAAATGTTACCACATTATCCCAACTAATCAGTAGAATTAGGTACTAGAAACATTCCCATTACACTTGTAGCGTTGTAGAGTTCCTGATTCTAATTTAATACATGTATTAAGGAAATAAATTGGGTGAGCCATTTGTCGACAATAGAGTGAGAAAATAATTTATTATAGGGCGCTTTCTAAACAGCACTAATCAGTACTACCCTCGCACAAAAGATAAACGTAAAATAACAGCGTCGTTGCTGTTGCGTTTCGTTGGTGAGTGCGAGACCGAGGCCCAATGATGCAGAAGCACCACTAGGCCGCCATGCATTCTGCATTCGCACACTTAGATTCTGCTTATGCTTTCCATTTGGCAAAGTCGAGTCACTTTGGCAGGAACAAACATACAAAAGAAAGAGAAAAATATGATTGAGTGTTTCACCGTAATATCGGGTAACATTATCTAACGGTGTGTTGTTTGGGTGATATGGCTCTATAAATATTGTGAAAATAACAATATTTCATATATTTTGGTATAATTATGTCACTCAGTCCATATAAATATAAAAGAACAATGAAGTCGGGTTATAGTTTTTAAACTTGTTTTTATCCTCAATATATACAAATACAAAATAAAACTAAGGTATTTATTTTTGAAAATGAGTTGGTTTACGCATTTGTTTTAATATCAACCGACAGGTACAGAAAAGGATGCAGGTTCAGATGGAAGCAAAGGAAGGCAAATCGTTAAAATAATGAGGGTGGGTGTTTTCAGGATTCCGTACCCCAAGGGTAAAATGCGACCCTATAACTTCGCTGTCGGTCCGTCCGTATGTCATCATGCTGTATCTCATGAGTCGTGATGGTTCGACAGTTGAAATTTTTAGAGATATATTTGTACTGCCGACATAACAGCAAATACTAAAAAAAAAAGAATAAAATAAATATTTAAGGAGACCCCCATACAACAAACGTGATTTTTTTGCTCGTTAATGCTCGATATTGGTAACGGCAACAGGTAAGGCAACGTTTGAAATTTTGGCCAATTTTTAAGCTTAAAATTAAAACAAAAAATATTTATGTTTTTATAATTGCCAATATATTTTCACTAGAAACCATCTTTCTTCTTAGTTATATTTATAAAATTTCATTTACTTTTATGAACCAGAATTATCTTGGATTAGGCGCAGTACTAATAACAGTTCCACAACATCGTTGACGGTCTATTTACCAAGGCAAACAGAAGGCAACTAAGCGAAAATGGTTCTACTAAACTTTAAGCTGTTCAATATGTAACTGAATATGATCAACATGTCTTCTATTGAACATAAATGTGGTGAAAAGTATTATAATTGCTTTTAGATGTCTGTTGTCTGGCAAGTGTGGTAATATAATAATTTTTGAAAAGTCAAGTCCCGCATCATGAATATACGTTCTGTGTCGCAGAGTCTTTTCAAACATACATGAAACAGATACAACGAATACCCAGACTCAGAACAACAATTTATATAATATGTAGTATGTATGGCTAAGATTTTTCCACTTGAGATACCTCTCAGTTTTTCATCCTGATTCCCGCTCTTAAGCCTTCATAGAAGAGTAGATTCGGATTCCCTCGAATTTAAGTATTATACGGTAGTATACATAAGCATATTATTGTATGGTAGTATATATAAGTCGATTATATAATGAGATCAAAAACTCCTAGCTAAAGGGAGGCCTATTTCCACCTAAGTAAACAATTTAGAGAGTATTTTATCAGGGGGCATGGTCGTGCACCCGCTAAGACGAGCCAAGCGAAGCGCAAGAGCACTACCTACATTTTCACGCAAGTGCATTGGCGCTTACGATATACCAGACAGTTTAAATTTTCTGGATATGATTTCAATAATAGAGTAATAAAACCAAGAATGTCTCAATTATATAGCTCTGATACTTTAGATTTAATTGATATCTAAAATACATCGATTTCGTCAGTGACACACTGATGATCAAGAGAATGGTAGGGTACTTCCTAGAGTGCTAGAATGCTGAAATTTGGTATGTGAGCTAAGTTTAGTATATAAACAACAAAACAATCATAAACCTAATGCCTACTTCTGTAGCCCAACCCCCAAAAAACAATAAAAAATACTGCCATAAGCAAGTTACAAAAAGAAATGAAATCCCACCATATACATTTTCATGTAAAATGTTGCCAAGACGACTGCATATGGCTTACCTGTAAAAAAGATACCAGAACTTCACAAATTATATTTCTGGCTGTTTCACTACCGTCACGAATGCGAATTGTAGCAGTTCTACAAACACGTAAATATAAGTATATGTAAAATTCAGTGGAAGTGCAACCGCGTTTTTGCCAACTTGAGAGAAAACTCCTTAAAGTCGTGTGCTAGTACAAGACGATGTTAGCTGTCCAACGCTGAATAAGGGAAAAACATGTGGTTTGTTTGTTGTTTTTTTTAAACTACTTAACCTGAGGCGTACATAAATATTAAAACGAGTTTTTCGGAAACCTAAAAGTTCGCCGGGTTAGCTAGTTTTACATAGTAATTGCGATCCACAAAAATATGTGTGTATATGTTTCCTAGATTAAAGAATATCATCAACAAAAGAGTTTAGCTTACTATTTCACATGTATCTTTCTTTGCAAAGTATAAAAAATATTCGCTTCAGCTGTCTGCTTGTTTAGATATTGTAAATTACCCGGATTTTAATTCAGTTTTCGGTAATAGGTGAAGTGATTCAATAGGATGGTACATAAATATAACACATGCATATTACAGTAATAAAAAATTCGAGAATTTTAAAGAATTCCATGTAAAACTGGTCAGGGTCGTTGGTAAATAATAAATTAGATATAAATTCATGATGACTTACATATTCTTTTCTTAGAACGAAAGGAGTGTGTGGTCCAAAGAATAATATCTACAAACGGTGATGAAAATTTTACCATACATTTGATTTTAATGTTAAGGGTCTGTGGCGATTTTCACATACAACGCAACAACAGAAATACACTGCAGCGCCATCTACTGAAGATACGTCGAACTACGCCATAACGAAGTAAACTAAGAAAGTACCAATCCTAAATCGCGCAATAGAAGTTCTCTCGCTGATTAGCATATTTACAACATCCCAACGTTAACCGTTGAGCAGTTGCCTGCCAGGTATGATCACCTCGCTCAGCTGGAGGATCCTCCCTTTGTGTTGGAGGGTCATGTGACCCCTTCCTCCACAGGTCCAAGCTATTTTTCGTACTTGCATATAAGAAATTTCAAAGAAACGCTATTTTTATTAGTATATAAATAGGAAAATAAACCTATGTATAAATTAAGCTGTAGTATTACAATGTCAATATTTTAAAGTATGTTCAAAAATCTTATAGCTTTTAAATATATATTTGGTGAAGATATTACTATTATTATAGTCAAAAGACATCATTTCACTACTTTTGTAAATTAATAACTATTTTACAAATATTGCTCAGCGATGATAATTTTGTTTTGATATTTCTTTTCACTAATGAAACAAAGGATTCCATAAATAATCAAGACTGTCTCATAACTCTTTGTACTGTGACTTGCTGTATAAACTCGGTTAATGCTTTTAATAATTCAAACGACATGAAATCAAGTGTCATTCATACTTGCAGTTTCTTTTATTTATTAATTAAATATATCAGCACCAATAACGAAATGAATAATTCAATATAATACGAATACAGCATAGCGGTATAATACTGATGACATTATGACGTAAAATATTAAACAATTAGAAACACCATATTTTGATGTACTGCTAAGATATACTCTCATTTCATTATTTTTTTCTAAAGACCATACTCTTTCAAAAGAGGTTGGCAATGGTGTATTAAAAATCTTACCTTTTGTAACATATGATTTTGATAATACGTTCGTAAAATTCATAGAAGCAAGTATTTTGCTATCAAACAGATAACAATTAGGGAATGAGAATTCAAACGCACTCCCTTTGTTAGTCGCGGTATTCTTATTGGGACCAAATGTGCGCTACTATTATTCTATCATTTTAAGTAACCTAATTTTTTTCTTTACTTTCGGGTTTGTGATTTGTTCCGTCGATTACTTCGATAAACGAATAAATACATTCGTTTACCGGAGTAATCGACGGAATACAAGAACCAGATGTTAAATTTTTTCATGGTTGTGATGTGACGGTAACAGTGGAACTAAAATATAATTGTACAATTTAGCTGCTAGAGTACCTCTCAAAGTAAAGGGCAATCCTATAAACAAAATACAAATGACCGTGTTCAACACACATCATCAACAGCTATTGGCTCGTCACGTCCGTAATTAATTGACATCTCCGATTAATGCATTTCGGAAAGTGCAGATGCATCCCAATTTGTTTGACATCATGTTCCATTATTTCATTGTCTGCATGCGCAATGAGTATGTTGACTATTGCTCATGCTTTCCATTAGGCAGAGTAGAATCACCGTCTCAGGCTCAAATATAAAAAAAATGCTCATACATCCAAATAAATATACTACAGAGTCATTTTTCATGAAGAATTATCTCCAAAGAAGCATCTTCAATTTTAATTTAATGTTAGAACGAGCAGCCATTCTAAAACTAAATATAAATGGATACCTGTCGAGTCAAGTATACCAGCAAGTCTATGCAACCACAGAAGCTTCCAACAAAGATGAGTTGAACAGAAAAATCGACAGGAGTTTTTCACCCTACCAAAAGATCTTGAAGTTCTTGTATACCTGCATGACAAATTATTGAATCTGGAGCGTGTCTTACACACTCACATTAAAATTTATTTTTATATTAAAACCTAAAACATTATAAAATTCATATTTACTTAAAACTGTTTATATACTCGTATATATCGAACAATTGGCAGTACTACTTAGTTTTCCTTCAATCCGAACATTTTGTTTGTTTGTAAAATAAATCATGTAAATTAAATTAAACCTATTTCAAGCCAAACCTCTTGCCCAGGGTGTACACTGACACCAATATTTAACGGAGGACAGTGAAATCTTTACCGACGAGATACTTACAGCGATATAAAAACAGTGTTAAGAATTAAGTTAGATCTTAAAACTATTCCATAAAATACACTGTATATCTTGTGTTCATGTGTAGTGAAAATAGACAAATAGAATTACTGTTTGAGACTTTTATTTGTGAATACAGCCTTGGCTCCGCTGCACAATAAAAGGTACAGTAGATATCTTACTCCACAATCTATTAATCATACCTGAGTCTTTAAATCTTATATTATATAATTATAATTTACTGGTAGCCCACTCCGGCTTCGCATTGGTATTTACCCAAAAATTTAAATATTCTAAATTTTAACACGCTCTTAGCAAACTTTCCAACCTTGAACACTTGACTAAGTCTCGCTCGGGTTTCTAACTTTTTTGCAAATGTTATACGGCCTATATTAATCGGGGATAATTTAACTTTCTAATGGTGAAAGAAACTTTGAAATTGGCTCAATAGTTTCGGAGCCTATTCAATGCAAACAAACAAACAATCAAATATTTCGCCTTTATAATATGAATATAGATAATTATAATTTATTAATTTCAATTCTCCTTAAAATCAGTAGTTATCAATAAAAATGTAAAAAATAAAATCAAAAGAGAATATTTACTTCAGTTTTATATTTTTTTTTTTTGTATTTTGAATTATTCGAGAAATAAAAGGTTTTTTATTTATTTACTGTTAGAGTCAACTCCACTTGTAAAGAAAAAAATCAAATTAGTTTGAGAAAAATGGAATAGTCCCATATGTTTGTAGTTATTTGGTCCTATTATAAATACCGCACTCGCCGTGGTATTAACCACAACAGATTCATTGTTTACTTACTCATCAACCGAACGTATTGTTGGTTGGTATCTAATGCAATTAGTTCCTATCCTCATTGTGAAGTTACTAATTTACTACCATTTTAGTATAATGTATGTAATAAGATGTGTAACAATGTTATCATGTGGTTATTTTAATATTACAAACAGACACTCAAATTTTATTAATTAGTATAAATATAGATTGAAATACATTGTCTTGCGATTGTAATTCTATGCTTTGAAACCATAAATGTTTAATCGTAACTTCGTTACACTATGCCTCAGTATATATGACGTGACAAGATTTTTTTATGGAATAGCGGGCAAACGAGCAAATGTATCCTGATGGTAAGCGATTATCGCCGCCTATCGACTGCCGCAACACCGACGCGTCACAAGTGCGTTGCCGGCCTTGGGGGATGGAGGGGGGGATGAGAGGAAAGGTTGGATTATGGACCTCAGGTATCCTCACTCACTCGGTGAAATACAGCGCAGGCTCTGTTTCTGTTTCACACCGGTTTCCTGTTAGGTTAAGTTTACCTACTGTACAGAAAATGACGTAACTTATTTTGAGCCTTTAAACCAGTCACGGTGAGCTTGTCACATCTATTATTTCTCACAAACCTTGAATTGGTTGTTAATGCTCGTGTATAACTAAATTAGGTCGATTCTCAAAATTTTATGTTCCAAGTTCCTACAATTACAATGAAATTACTATATATGTTTGTAGTCAACATTGTTGTTTATTTTTTATTCATTTAACCTTCATTTGCTTATTACTTTACAAAATTAATGCTAATGACACTACTCCTGTACGCAATCGTATTAAAAGACCTATAAAATATAGTATACTAAAGAGTTGTCAGACTCATAAACTTATAATTAGACAATTAAAATATAAATCAAAATGCTCTTGTATCAAGCAGGCCTTTTTAGGCACTTTCGACCAAATGTTACGTTGTTTACGAGTATAGTGTAGTGTATATTAAAATAATATTAGAAGATTATCAGACGCATAAATTCACGACAGTACAGAGATTAGTGGAGTGAGCTCCGAGGATTTAGGCACCACCTATCGTTTGGATCTATATACGCGGTAGTGTGTCAAGCCAAGTTCAAGCTAACAAACCTGGCAAGCAGCATCAAGTGTAACATTACACGAACCATTTGGCGCTACTTTTGAAAACCTCATAACTCAAAAACTATTTGACATAGACATTAAATTCGGATCATATATTCTTCATATATTAAGACGTGCAAGATACTCCTCTGAATTTCATAAACACATTTCAAACGGCTGTTTGAAAACTGTATAATGAAACTGACTCACCTATAGATCAACATCAACCCAGTTCCAGATGACCTAGAGAGTCCAAATTTGACAACCAGATAGGTAGTTGCGTGAAGACATAGGAATAAATCAGAAATTAGTATTTCTTTATAATTTCATCATAATTTTTCAGTTAATTGATTTTATTAGGAACACTTACTTATAGTGTCCGTAATAAAACCTGTAATGTAAGCATCAGCAATCAAAATTAATCACACTCTTTGCGTGAATTTTAACGTCTTCACGTTATATACATCACGTAGAATACCGCCCTTAATTTATAAGTTATAGTACTTAAAAGTATGTACTTATAGGTACGATTATGGTAGATTTTCTTATTTATTACGTTATGAACTAGGATTTAGATTATAATTTTGTCGTTGAATTGAATATCCAAGGCATATATCATAATATTGAACTTGGCTCTCATTTCACGTTTATGTTTTAACAAAATTTATTATTGCCTGTGGTGATGCCAATTTTTTGAGCGATATGATACTCAAGAAAATAGTGTAGACCTTAAAAGACTGTCAACATACATATGACTCTGAGTGGCCAGGTTTCAATAGACGTAAATTAATTAATATTCGATGCTTGTTTATTTGCTCATCAAAAGTATTACTATTTGCTGATTTGTCCTTTTTTGCCATTAAAAAGCGTGCCAACGTTACAGCTCTAAATTAAACCATCTTAGTTTCAGACATTAATTATCTTACCCTTTCTTTATTTATACAATTTAATTGCTAATTGCTCATCACTACAGTTTAAATTTATATAGAGATACATATTTTATCTGAGTTGCTTGCTTGCTTGTTTGTCACTTAATCTGAAACCCCAGTGCGTTTACGGCCTTAAGCCTATTTGAAAGTCAGTCAGCGTGGCTCTTTTATCTATGTATGTGTGTGTATGTTTTACAAAGCTTCCTCCTCTAGCGCGATGATTCTATGGATCTTTTGTTCTGCACTCAGTTGTTTGTGCGAAACACTGTTTGTCTTTTACAACACGACTGTTTAATGACGTCATAGAGTTGATATTTCAAAGTAATACGAGTTCCAGCAAAACAAGAAATCTAGAATTTTGTGAGATAGTCACTAGTTTCGCATTGTCACGGTTTTGGGTTCTGTTATATTTTCGTGTTACAAATTGCAATCAAATAAAAATAAAGTTTTATTTACAATAATTTTATTACAATATGACATAGTGCAACAATATACTAGATAAAATGCCTTGTTTTAATTAGGTTGTAATAACTTTTGATACAAATATTGTAGAAAATTAATAAACTTAAGAGGCAACATTTTTACTATGGGAGCTCTCTTGGTGCAGAAATAAAAAACTTAATATGTTTCGATAAGTCGTGGCTTATTGTAATAATGTATCATCATCATCATCATCATCATCATCATCATCATCCCCATCAGCCTATCGCAGTCCACAGTTGGACATAGGCCACTCCAATTTTTTATATATTTCCAATAATGTATGTATTACGTATATAGTTTAGTTATACAATTGGTGGTGGTAGTCGGCCACGATAGAAAGTCGGATCCGCAGGAATCCAATTTAGTATGCAATCTAACTTAGAGTGGGAACGTACGCTCCGCCGGTGCACACGCTGTTTCCTATCTACCATATAACGCGCGCTCGCTCCTACAAGCGTTGATGCAGCCTGCAGACTCAGCAGCCAGTATGGGCGCCAGCCGGATATATGTGGCTATTTATGTAGATCGCTACATTATCATCATTCTCTGAAAAAGACCGATGTTTTATGGTTTAAGAGGCAAACGAGTAGACGTATCGCCTGACGGTAAGCGATTACCGCTGCCCATGGACACCCGCAACACTAACGGTAACGGTAACTAACAGTAAAACGGTTGGAAGAAGTTCAACTTAAACACTCAAAACAAAATAAACGATGTATAGCAAATTTACATTAATCAGAAATAAAACAATATTATTTGAAAATTCATAAAAAAATACACATCAACAACCTTTTAGAGTCCATTGCTAGACAAAGGCCACTTCTTAGAAAGAAAGTTTTGGGAGGACTGACACAGGGTTTGTTTTAAGTTTTCTGATATTATCCTGTGTAAATAGCTCTCTTAGTGACTCCATATAATATTCTTAATTCGTCTCCACATGATCACAAACTTGCAAGTTATGTAACAAACAAGTTAATTACTTTTAAGGTACAAATAAAACTATTAAACAAACAATCTGTAATTTGTCTCTGTAAACCCTAAAGGAGATTAAAACAATATTAGTACTATAACCACACAACCACAATAATCGTGCTTCTAACTTTAGCACAGATAACAAGATAGGATAGTTATGAGACTTGAATTTCATAACAATGTAAGGTAATTACACTAACACAGTATCCTAGGTGATATTATAAGACAAACATACGTTGGATTTTGATATAATAAATAAACGTTGCAGCATATAGTTTAAAACATATTGTAACGCGGTACAATTACAATATCTGGAAAATTGTTGTTTTATGTAGGGACATAACATACTTGACCTACCTACTTTAGTGCCATGTCTATATCTTATACCCATAAAGGAGCAATACTTGTACATATATAATCTGAATCTCTGAAACGGCTCATGAAATTTCGTAATATACAGGAGGTTTCGGGGGCGATAAATTGATCTAGGAATAAAATAATCTACTATTTACCTATACAGAGATGGCTGAAAAGGTTATTCTGGCACTGTTAACCCCAAAAATATTGTAAATGACCTTTTTTTCGTTGTCAATTCAGTAAATTAACGAATTTTAATATCGATGTTTTTTTTTGTCGATGTTTATCGTACGTCGATGTTTTTGATTCGAGGTTTTGATATTAGCATCGATGCGAACATCGAAGGTTCACTAACGATGTTTATCCTGCATCGATTCTTTTGAATCGATATTAACATCTATGTTTTTCTAACATCGATCAGCCCTACTAAAAACAGACGAGAATAAACCCAGTTAAAGTGAACACTTGGATACTTGTAAAAGTTATTTGACCTAGTTATAACTCAAGAGTTAAACTATGTTCCTATTCCATAAAAAAGGAAAAAAACTTTTTTTGATGGGGTGGGAAATTCCTTTATAAACTGAAAACGCTGCTCGGACACTGAATCATTCTACTGAAAACCACCCAGGTTGCCGGTCTCAGGCCCTGCTCTGATTAGGAGTCAGACCATGTTATTTCAGGAACAAGGTTATCTAATCTCTAAAATTTTGATGTAAATTCATCAGTTCTTTAATAGAGCCATGCTTCAAGCTTTAAAAACAGATTTTTAATAATCTTTAGCTGATTTTCATTGAGTGAGTAAGGTTACCGGAGCCTACCGCCTCTCTTTGATTTGAATGAAGGGAACCAAATCGGGAACTGCCCACTTACAGGGCAAGTGGGCAATTCCCGATTTGGCTTTACCTTCGATGGATGAGATATGTTAAGTCCTAAGAGCTGCGTTTCATAAATCTGAGCGTAATTGAAAAACGTTAATACCGATGAAATTTAAGTCCAGTCTAATTCCAAAAACTCCAAGATAATATTTGAAAATAAACTAAAGAAATATTGGTTTATACATTAATATTGATTAAAAATAAACTTGATGTGGACCAACAGGTTTTTTTTTTGTTTTTCGAAGGTGGTGTGAAGAAATCTACAACATTATTATGTAACTAACAGTAATGTGTGCATAATTTTATTTTATAGTTGATTCAAGGTCAACTATAAAATGGAATTTAAATTAAAAGGTTAACCAACAGACCATAGAAATCTCTGTTACTACCAAAATATACCAAGTGATAGAACAGTTGGAAATTATAATCCTCATAAATATGGAAGTTAAGAGCCCCCTTTAATTCCTTTTTGTCGTCAAACAATCGTTAAGTACCAGTGTTATAATTTATTCTATTGCTAAATAAGGTTAGTAAGGGTCCATGAAAGGGAAAATAGGATTAGAAGTACAGGGCTTTAAGGCTAGAAGCGATAAACAAATAGTCTATCTATTCACTGAATCCTTTCACTTGTTAATAAGTAATTCGTTTTAAATAAACTTAGTTATCACTCTTCGCGTACAAACCGAAACTTTAATGTTTTAGTGCAACATTTAATATTTGAAATAAAACACACAGTTTTTGAATGTCCAGTACCTTCCTTATTTTCCTAATGCATCCGTCCTCACTTGTACAAACTACTGCCTTGATATTCCATGGTACCTCCTGGGAATCGATCGTCAGTCATGCTCAAGTAGGCTTCGTTTTCGTCCCTGAATGGCTTAGTCAGAATCTCCTTATCTTTAATGTTAATAAAAAGACATCTTACTTTTTCCCTATCAAATTCTGATATAAAGTCCTCTTCTTCATTTTATTGACTGCCCACCCCTGTAATCGTTCAGAAAATTAAATGTTCTTACTCTAGTCGTAGCAATTTCATAAAATATTTGGGAGTTGAAATTGATGGTCGCCTTACAGTCTATCCTAACATAAATGTGTTAACTTATAGGCAGCGCAAACTTATTTTTAGTTTTAAGTACTCAGAATAGTATATCTAGCGCAATTACTTATCCAATAGTCATTGTCGCGTTGTGTAGATGTTTTAAAAGGCACCTCCTGAAACTGGAACGTGCCCAAAGGGCGATCTTTAAAGTAATCCTGGTAATTACCATACCAGTTCCCTATTCTGGAACTGTATAAAACCCGGAAGGTTCTTTCGGTTAGGAAAATTTTCATTTTGAATCACATCCCTTAAAAAATCAATGAGTTCCAAAAGATGATACAAGGTATACTCGCCAATTTTTGTCAAAACTAGTTTGGCCAATTAGTAATAATAGAATTGGAATTCTTAATATACTTATAATGTCCAGACTCGAATGCAAAAATATTGCTATCTGGCTCCTCGACCTAGACTACGAGGAGACAAAAAACTTTATAATCGTGGTACAATAATAAAATCTATCAAACTTTATCCTATCTAAATTGCCATCTGCATATGTCACAACAGGCACTAACACACAAACATACCATACCATGTACCATGACTGCCTCGGTGGCGCAGTGGTAGCGTATGCTGTTGTGCTAGAGGTCTCGGTTTCGATTCCTGAGTCAAACCAAATATTTGTATGATCTGCAAATATTTGTTTCAGAGTTTGGGTGCTTTCCATATATATAACAAAACCAGTATTTGCAGAAAAAAAGTATATATGTATTAATATCAGTTGTCTAGTACCCATAGTACAAGCTCTGCTTAATTTAGGACTAAATGGCGTTGTGTGTTAAAATGTCCGAAAATATTTATTTTATTTATTTATAACACGTATCATCTTTGTCCTCTATTTTGAAGTAACTATTTCTCTCTCATTTTGTAACTCAATCTAGTTTATACTGTTTGTATATTTAAGGTAATATTTAAATACCGTCGGAGGGTGAGAGCCTTGAAATCCGTCATACAGGTCTAAAACCTAGTGTCTAGTCTAAAACCTCCAGCTCTCATAAAGGTTTTCACTTGTGTTGCTATAACGTAATGATTGTTTGATTGATTGACACTTGCATTTATTTCATATCAACATTTTTATTTCATTGTTCAGTACAATATGAGGATTTGATGAAAATATCGGTAATGTACGGTCTCACACACTTTGAATAGGAAATACCAGAAATGAATATATTATTTATTATAATATATGTCACGGATATCAAGACATTCATAACACTAAGATATCTGAGAATAGATCTAACATATCGAGCTTACCTTAATTCGATAGTTTTAACGTTACGTGTATTGCAAATTTAGTTTGATAATAATTTCACGAAATATTACTAAAGTTTCATTAAGATGATATTTCAGAGAGTAATTATTACGAATTTATTACTTTTTATATTACAAACGCTATTGTTCTCCGGTGACGATTATAATACTTGAAAATAATAATAATGGACTTTTATCTCATCAGACAATCGTTTGTCTATTCCCAAACTGGACCATGACCTGATCAAACTGGCAGTTAATTTAGCTAAAGCTAAACTACTTTATAAAATACTAGATGTAGTTAGTATGTGTCTGTATGGCAAAAATAGTTCGCAGTAAGAGATAAGATAAGACTAGATTTCATAAGTAAAAATAGTGGAATGATGGGCTTACCTTCTTGGAGTAAAATCCCGAGATAAAATTCTTCATTTTACCTTTTCGGAAATCCTTAAAACAGTGAGATAGTTAAGTCTCGATCGAAGATTTCGAATCGCCTAAAATACACCACCACGTGATAGAGAGCCATGTGCACCAAGAAAAAAAATCGAAAATGTCTCCTTTGTATCCGGAGTTTCTTTTGCCGCTAAAAAAGTACAATTCATGAATTTGATATCATTATCAACTGAGACGAAATATGTCTACTGTTGAATCATGAGTTGACGTAATGCCAATTACAATGAAATAGCTATTGTATGCCCACACCATTATCTGAACATAGCTTAAATGTTATATTTTTAAACCTTCATAAGAGTTACATTAAAGGAAAAACCCAAAGCTATATATAGCCATATCTCGTGTATTTTACTAACGTTTAGTAAAATGAGATTGGCAAAATTTCAAAATATTTACCTAAAGTTCTGTTAGATCTGCGTAATAACCCAACTAATGGATTCATAAAATATCACGATTTCTTATATAATTAGACGTAACTATAAACCTACCTTACCTTTAATGGACTGGTATTTTTGCTATTATCATGATGGTATATTCTGGTATCTTGAAAAAAAATCGTTCCAAAATTACGTTAAATTTTATTCAACATTCGAAATCGAACTAGAATATTAAGATAAGAATTGAGAAGGTCTAAAGAATCTAGATCTTTCG
The DNA here is from genome assembly GCA_003709505.1 of Hyphantria cunea. Lineage (NCBI taxonomy): Eukaryota > Metazoa > Arthropoda > Insecta > Lepidoptera > Erebidae > Hyphantria > Hyphantria cunea. Next base: position 3,573,502 of record PKRV01000635.1, read on the forward strand.
ATACGTACCGAGATTTAGGCTGGCTTCATTTAAATCTGATAGTTACTGATACTGATACTGATTCATCGCTTTTATTTATATTGAAAATTCATCCGTTCATTTTTAGATTCACAGAACCTCTACTGTTTCTGTTTCTTTTTCTTTATTCTTTTTCCTTATTCTTTATTTGTGTGTATTTGTCATGATTTGAAGGTTACTTTTTATCAATCAATCAATCAACAACCCATAATGGCCTACTGCTGGGCTCGGGTCTCCCCTCAGGAGAGGGTTAAGGCCATACGTTCCCACGCTGGCCAAGTGCGGGTTGGGGACTGGCAAGTCAACATTGTGGCTACGTTGGATTGTTTTTTTAAGCCGCCCAAAGGCTTCCAACTAATCTTCACGACTTTTATTCTATGATAACAACCGGGACCGACCGCTTAACGTGACCTTCGAATCACGAAGACGTTCATGGTAACATGCCACCAGAGTCACCCATACAGGTACTGATCACGCCGTCGTTTTTTACCCTCGGTGATTGTTTCTAATTACCAAGTGCAACTGATCTATGAGCGCAATTTTCTTATAATGAATATTTTAAGATCGAGAATTTTCTATTTAATATAAAGAAACATAAATTATTTAAATCCAAATTTGATATTTCTATATTCTTTTATGCATATTGATGATGATATTTTCCAAGCCTATGAGGGCACGGTTGCCAGTCTCAACGGACACCAGTCAACTATGCAAGAGACATTATAGTGCACCAGTGCGTGCACAAATACAGGTGCACTCTCATCAAAGAGTGAATACCCCACTCTCATAATTCGATGGGACAGTTATCCGACACATCCGAGGAGTGGTAAGTCGCAGGACTAACAACATTACGTGCTTTTCCAGGCACGGGAACTAAGACTCCAACTTCCAAACTCCGGGCTGTTATTAAGCATTCCTGAAATCAGAAAAACTCAATAACATTTTTTGGCCCGACCCAACCTCATGATTGCAGTTGCAGACGCCAACCTCTAGACCAACGAGGCAGTCAACGTGCGTACATTATGTAACTCGCAACGGACATATTTTATAATGACACGATATTTTCATAGTTGTTTCACAGCTTTGTTTAAACCACAACACAGTCTTATGTATTAAAGTTTGCTAGTCTTATTCTAACTTAGATGATGACATTTTCATCATAGCACAGCCACAGCATCAATACAGGTCTCATTTCACGCATAGGTTGACAAAGACAAAACAGACCCAGAATTCCAATTAGTACAGCTGATATTAGGTCTGCTGATCATGAATGACGTTCCTCGCAATACGGTCTTACGAAATAGAGTTGCACTCATAGTGACACCTTACAAATGTCTTCTAAGCTAAGCTAAATGAGTTGCCTGTGGCGAACCTGGGGTTCACAATCTCTTTATATTAAGAGCTTAACGCATACGTGTTAGGCTTGACGTTTTGTAATTGTGTTTGTAACATGAGTATGATAAAGCATTGTTCATTTATTTAAAAATAATACAAAAAAAATCGAGTTCAAGTATTATAACGACTTGACCATGAATAAATATACGATTTGACCACTTTTAAATGGATTTGACTAGAAAGGTAAACTACTATGAATGTAATGTGATGTTCTCCTTATTTATTTATTTAATTTCTATGTTATGCACTTTGTACATCGGCGGACCTGATGCCGAAGGCATTCTATTGCAGTCCACCTTAGGGTGATGTAGAAATATTGTAGGAAAATGCACAGGGTTACATGATAAGTGAAAAATACACTACATTCATAAATTTAAACGTACATCATACACGTATACAATACACACGTCCTAAGTTCAGATATATTCACATATAGATACATATATATTTATACTTATCTAGCCATAACAAGTAATGAATAATTTAATTAAATATAAAACCTTGTGTCGCTGTCACAAATAAGACGAATCTATTGACACCACTCACATAAAAATACGACAAGCTGTTTAGGCTCTACGACGTGCCAAAAAAATATACACACATACATACACTAGAAAAACATAACCTTTCTCCTTTCGCAGTCAGGTCAAAAAAAAAAACAAAATATTACTTTTGAATTTGGAATTTGTCATTTTTACACAATTGCTCATTGTTTTCTTATTATCGCGTCACTATATTGTAAAATATTTTATTATTAATAATTATATGATATTTTATTTTATATTAATGGAGTGGGGTGATAAAGAGAACCGAATCGCTATGCTTGCATTACATAAAGTAGAAAGTAGCAGAGCCAAATACATTTTTTTAAAATCCTCCATACGCTTGGTATTAGTCAAATGTTTGTGTAACGGGCTATTGATAGGTATAATGAAATCTCATCTATTTGTGACAGAAAAAATACCCGTCCACTTAGTGTTCGTATAAAAAGGCGATCAAAGCAGTAAGAGAAAGAATTCGACGACATCCTATCCGAAAGCAAAAGATTTTATCTCGGGAGATGAAGATAGCATCTAGAACCAAATCGCGTATTTTAAAAAGTGACTTAAGACTTGCAGCCTATAAGAATCATGAGTCACTATAGTGAGCAGCACTCAGCCAATGGAGACAACTTCGAATAAGCTTTATATATTTTTTTCAGTTTTACATTAATCTATTATACCAACATACTGTAATAATTTCTTTGTAAAAAAATAGTTTTTCTTTTTAACAATATTTATGGTTAGACTAAGTATATATAAAAATACATAGATATTTATATAACATTCGTATACTGACAACTTGATATAAAATGTAGCAATTATCGATTTGATAGTTTTGTAATTTCGTTGAGAAGGCGATCATATACCTTTTTTAAACGTACATCGGTTTGTGGACATTCTGATTTCCTCTAGCTCAGCCAAATACATAACGGTATTGTACTAAATGAGGTCATGTAAAACGAAGTGCTTTTATTTTCCCAGGGACCTTCACCAATCCCATCCCAAAGTTGACTTGACTCCTGAAATTCTAAATTAGACTTTCAATAACTCATGAAATGAAGTAAAATCAATAGTACAATAGTACAATAACAATCAGTCATTAATTTACCTTTCAGGTAGTGGAGTATTTCCCAAATAACTCTGCGTAACACCTCTAGCTCATAAAGTTTCTGAACTATGAAATGCTCCTTAAATATGATCAAACTTGTAATGCCCTGTCAAGGTATGACGCTTATTGGTGCAGACATGAATTAGCTTTAGAATTAACTGCGAGGTATGTTTCTATTACGACTGGATGTAATCAAACATCTAGTATCGGAATGTGTTGCTCAAACAAGTATATTTCTCCGTATATAGGTATATACAAATAAAACAATTCAAGCGTCTTTTTGCAATTTAAAACCAACAGCTTTTTACTAAACGCACATGATAGTATACGTTACTAAGATTAAATAAACAATATTATTTTTTTGCTATGTAATGACACGCAAACTGGTAGCCAGCAGTAATTGATTTTGTATCAATCAATTAATCAATGCATATAATTTGACATTTCCGAAATAACGATATTATTATTATGATATCACACTGTAACATACACAAACACATAGTGCTAATATTATGTACCATAAATAATGTTTGTGAACGACTTTATATGTAACCAATAGCACCCCGCAGTACCTTTACAATAAAAGCCCCGGGTTACACACTGGGGCGAAGCTAATCAGTAATAAAAGTAACCTGATTTACTCCTTATATCCTCAGCTATCTGTCAGTGAAAGTCTCGTCAAAATCGGTGCAGTTGTTCCAGAGATTAGTCGGTACTTACAGACAGACAGATAGACCAACAAAAAATAATCATCATCATCATCATCATCAGCCTATCGCAGTCCACTGCTGGACATAGGCCTCTCCAATTTCACGCCACTCAGTTCGATCTATGGCTTCTTGCATCCAGCTCCTGCCAGCCGTCTTGCGCAAATCATCGCTCCACCTGGCTTGTGGACGTCTTACACTATGTTTGCCGAGACGCGGTCTCCACTCAAGAACTCGTTTACCCCAACGGTTATCGGTTCTTCGGAAAATGTGGCCAGCCCACTGCCACTTCAGCTTGCTAATCCTGTGGGCTACGTCGATGACCCTGGTTCTTTGTCGGATCACCTCGTTTCTAATGCGATCCCTTAGAGAAACGTTGAGCATAGACCTCTCCATAGCACGCTGAGCGACTTTGAACTTATGGACCAGTCGAACCGTAAGCGTCCACGTTTCGGTTCCGTATGTCATTACGGGTAGGACGCACGCATTGAAGACTTTCGTCTTTAGGCACTGTGGGATCGACGATGAGAATACCCGACGAAGTTTCCCAAACGCTGCCCAACCTAGCTGGATTCTTCTGTTCACCTCATCCTCAAAGTTGTTTCTACCTAACTGCAAAGCCTGCCCGAGGTATACATATTTTTGAACAACTTCGAGAATGGCACCGTGTACCGCAACCGGTTCCAGTAGTACATGTTCATTGAACATGACCTTGGTCTTGTCGAAGTTCATCCGTAGGCCGATGCGCACAGACGAGTCACCCAGATCGTTCAGCATCTGTTGTAGGTCCTGCAGCGTTTCTGCCATGATGACAATGTCATCTGCAAATCGCAAGTGAGAGATGTATTTGCCAATGATGTTGATACCGCGCCTCTTCCAGTGCAGCGTCTTAGACAAGTCCTCCATTGCATTAGTGAATAATTTCGGGGATATAACGTCCCCTTGTCTCACTCCTCAATGCAATGGTATGGGTCTTGTATGCTGATCTTGTACTTGGACGGACATAGTAGCGGCTTTGTAGAGACATCTCAATACTTGGATGTACCGCCAATCTACTTGGCAACGCTGCAGGGACTCGAGAACAGACCAGATCTCGATCTCGATTGAGCTCGATCTCGAGATCATAGGTCTTTTCATAGTCCACAAATGCTAGACACCGCCATATAAATTTTAACTGTCGCAATTCCATATTTCTTCGTTCGTTCGTTCATTCTTAATTTTATTTGGTAATAAGCATAAGTTTCGTTTAGTATAACAAACAATTTTGAACAAAAAAAAAACATTGAAACAAGATTAAAAGGGAATTATTACTTTTATCAATAATGAATAATATTAATAAGCAGGTAACCAGATACAATAAATAGATAAGACAATGTAGTTATTGAGTTTGAGCTTCAGCATTTATAAACACAAAGAAACTGTCAATGAGGTATTAGTCCTATTGTACTATTATTATTTATTAGTTCCTATAATAAATAGGTGTCTATCATGAATGGAGCATTATGTGTTAGATGGCCTATCTAATGGATAGTCTAGAAATAGGGTAACTAAGAAGGTTATCAAATTAATTATACCTGGTTAGGACGTTATCGTGACAGTCGAAAGACCGACAGCCTAATATAATATCGTACGATGGGGTCAAGGTAAGGTAGACCAAAGACATTAAGAATACTTTGTATTTATTACATCCTTTTGTCTTGTTCCCTTAGTGCTTTTGGTTTTAAATACACATTGGATTTTTTAAATTAAATAACAACCTAATTTGCTTGTTGTTGACAAGGATTACGGAGCTAAAGTTAATTAATTACTAAGACGAATCTCGAGTAACAATGTTTACAAAATACTGTTCATAAGGACATCTAGATTAAAATATTAACGAAGTAAAAGGTAAACAATGTTACCCCAAATTTAGAAATAAAAAGAGAACTCAAACACATAATCACAATAAAAGATTTAAAGGTCCTTATAAGTACTTTTATGATTTCTTTCATTCGTCTAACTACATAGACTGAATTGATATTTTATTATACTTTTTGTATAACTAAAGGTGTTTTTATGTAATTAAATTTTTATATCAGTATTATGATACCTTAATACTGAGACGGACTGTTTTTAAGCTGGAAGTGCGAGTTGACAAATATAGAGGGTAGTATAAGTTTTCAAACTGTTTTATTTGTAGATGAGTTATCGGACACCTGGAGCAACTTAAAACTGTTTACTTTGCCTTGGTCGAATAGTAACTGAGACATAGCATTCCACTTTATGGTGGTAGCTATACCTGCAACATACAGAGAGCCTTCATCGCTCATAAACGAGCTATTAGGACTATAAATATGTATGGAAGTATGACCACGTGTCATTCGCCAGCACCGCAGTCAACAAATGCTAACCTATCTCTTTTCGTTTCTTAACGTTTCTTGTCCTCAAATCTCGAATTCCCTTCTGTTTCTCCCATATTTCCGACTCGTGAACTCTTCACTCTTTGCGCAAGCAGTACTACTATGGAATACGCTCTAATCGAAATGTACGGATGTCAACAAGTCGTTTCTTATTCAAAAGAGGGTCAATAACTACCTCTTGACGAGTAGGCGGGAATCTAAGGTTTGTGGATTAGTGGATATATACCCATATTCATTTGTGTATACATTTATAAGCTTACGTTATGTCAATTCTCTGAATTTATTAAAGAAAATTATAGCCGCTGACTTGCACTACAGTTCACCTACCTTACCAAAATTTCTACTTCACCTAAAGGTTGCCTGGTAGGGAATGTCTTGGACATTAAGTCCACAAATACCTTGTACATGGGTGCATAAAGTCAAAAAATAAATAAAAATTAATAAATAGAACTGTGCTCAGGCTTGACCGGCAGGATTCCTGTTAACCGACTTTTAAAGTAATTCTTACCGTATAGAGACCGGCACGTAACTTGGCCAGATTAGTTTTTAGGTCAATAATTATGAAACTAAAATCTGCAAAACCATGCGGAATATTAAAGAAGATAATATATGGTTCCATATACTTTCTTCTCTTCTTCTTGTAGCAGCAACTCTTAATGTAGTAAAAAATTTACATATACAATAACATTTACATTTTATATACTCTCTTCTAACTGTAATATTATAGTGTGCAAATAAAGAGTTTTCTATCTATCTATCTAAAACGTGCTTTGGGTTATAATTCGACCAGATTACTAAATAGAACTCCTATAGAAAAATAGCCTAAGCTACTTTATGAAAATAACTTTGAGTCCAAACTTAAGGCTTTTTTGTTGGTGGGTGTTTCTATTTAATCGATGATTTTAATGTGAAATGACATGATAAAATAGCTTGATGAAATTTGTAGTGGAATCAGTAGGTCAATTAATATTTTACCGCATGACCGCTTTTACGGCTAAACTGCTGAACCAATTTTGATGAAATCTTAAACGGAGATACATTGGTTCTTGAAGAAGGACATAAAGAGAGAATAATAATGATAATTCATTTAGACAAAATTAATTCAATACACCTTTTTTACCAAAAATATTTCAGATTGTTATAAACGAATTAAAAATTATAACAATAAGTACTTATACAAACAATACAACATAAGCTACTCTTTAACGCGTTAACCGACATACACATGGGTGGAGCCCTACGCAAAAACTAGTTAGTATTACTACAGTACTCAAAGCTATAAACTTTTGTATTCTACAATATGCAATTCAACAATGTTACTTTAAAATTTTCGCACTTCAATTAACTAATAACAGTTAACCAAAGCGAAACGCCTATCATTACATTTATTACAAGTTTTACATTTCAATTTACAAGGTAAATCTTCTTTTGTTAATAGAACTTTAAGATGTCGACACCGGAGACACGAATATTATAAGTGTTCATTGCTTATTAAAATGAAAGTACGAGACTTTAGGTGGAGTTTGAAACCCTTTGAAATTATTATATAACTCTTGTTATAGCTAGAACTTTCAATTAAAATGTATACTTCAATTATAACTACCACAATTGAGAATAAGATCACAATATTATAAAATAAATTGAAGCATATAATATGCTAGCTGACTCATGCAACTTCGTCTGTGTTTCTATTCAATCATGGTGGGCTCCTATTGGTCTAAGCGTGATGTTAACTATCCTTTTTTTTTAACGGAGGGAAATCCTCATGGATGTACTCCGCTCTGTGGAGTAGGAGTCTGTCAGACTTTTACTGACTAAAACTCCCCAGTGTTCCGTCTCTTACCTACGTTAGGTATCACGGGAACGCTAGGCATCCTTCTGTAGGACACCCCCGCGTCCTAGGACTCCTCGCCCTCAACCATAGAACGAACTACGGCCGGTAGCGAGAGGTCACTGCCTACTACAGAGATAAGGGCACGGCACGACCCCTCCCAAGTGGCACTCTGCCAGCATTTGCCAAGCCGTGCCTCCCAGCAGTCGACGCAGTGGTGACACCAAGCGTCCGGCTCCCTTTCTATGCGACACAGGAACCGCCGAGTTATAACCGAGAGGACCTGCGTCAAACGAAACCAGAGGGAGCTGTGCCTTCTCCCGAGCCACCGGTAGAGCATTGGCCGGATGGCCTCGATGGTAACGAGGCCGGCAGAAGGGCTTGAAAGCCTGTCCCGCCATTCCACCACCGGGATCTCGTGTAGCTNACCGGTAGAGCATTGGCCGGATGGCCTCGATGGTAACGAGGCCGGCAGAAGGGCTTGAAAGCCTGTCCCGCCATTCCACCACCGGGATCTCGTGTAGCTGTGACCAACGCAGCTCGATAGCTTGCTGTGTCAGTCCCTCGCCGTGGGCCCGCGCGTCCTCGCGCCACCCATTGTTAACGGAGTGAGGACTTTTACCACCAGGTCCCAGGGCGCAGATCCGGCCAGCACGCAAGCTGCCTCGTAAGAGATCGTGCGATAACTCCTAACGACTCTGACGGCCATAACCCTCTGGGGCTTCTGCAGAACGGATTGAATCGGCCGTCAGGTCAGTCGCCTAAATTGGGACCCCATATAGGGCCATTGACCGCACAATCCCCTCATACAACAGCCTGCAAGCGGCGTTTGGGTCCATTCCGTTGGGAAGCAGTGTTGACAGCGCCCCAGCCGCGCCCAACAACTTGGGCGCTAGCTATCGGATGTGGGGCCGAATTTCCACCGGCTGTCGAGCACCAGCCCCAAATATTTTAGGGTGGATACGAACTCCCCTAACCACCATGTGCAACACCGGTGCCGGCGCCCGTCGGGGGCCATGAAAAGCTAAGGCCTCCGACTTGTTGAGGGCCACCTCCAGGCCGAGGCACCGTATGCGGTTCACCGCCTGTGAGACCGCCGCCGTCGCTAGCAACGCTGCCTCCCTGATGTTAACTATCCTATCTTATATAGTTTTGGAGTTTATCGTGTCAATAAAAGTATTTTTTTTAAGTTCTTGAATAAAGAAAGATCTGATCAGGTACTTAAAGAAGGTATATTCATATAATTTATACTTTTCTAAGTAATATTTGTGGATGAATACTATTAACTGGAATGGAAAACAAAACAAGAGTCCCAAAAATAGCTTTACAAATTTACCGACTTCGTTTGAATACAATGTATTAATAGTCTTTTGTACTTACTGGTAATTTGATAAATTGGTAAGTTGCTCGTAAATTGAAAGCACATTTAAATAGAATATTTTACATGGATTCTCAAAATGATATTGATTTAATTAAAAGAACAGTAAAACTGAAATCCAGTGTAAAATATTAATAAATTATAAAGCGAAAACTTTAAAGTGATAATCAAAAAACTACTCTTCAGTAACTAACTACTCTAGTACTCTCGTAGCAAGTTTATGAATATTATATATATACATATACCATGCTTTAAAATCAATAAAATTAACCTTTTGTCTAAATTGAAACCCTATATCATAATGGTTACAGAAAATTATTCTCTGAAATCGTGAGCCGCTTTGATTAGACTTTATCATTTTGGAGAATGCATTATTATTTTCCAAGCATCAATCTTAATTAATTTTAGAAGCAACTTATGCTCGAATGGCTTATGCTACATATATATACACATACTTATATAAATTATATATGTCACATAACACTGGTACAATCTCGTCCCAATTTAAGGCAATTTAAAGGTAATGCCGATAACATGATTTCAATAATACTCAATAACAATTATTTAACCATAGCGGACAAAATAACTGACGGATTATCTGATGGTAAATGACTACCGCTGCCAATCGACGTCTTTTTATTTGTTGACGAAAAGGAAAATCTCTTCAAATCTCCGGCTCCCCGGGAACTGAGGAGCCAGGTATTAATCTAACAGGGCTAATCCCGCTCACACGCCCACCACTGTAACACCTGTACAATAGGATCAACAGCAGTGACCCACGAACATTCCGAGTTATGACAGTTGGGCAGTCCCAGGAATAATTAAATTGTCTTGGTATACGCAACATGTACGCATATGTTAAGTTCATTACCAAAGACTACATGCCCAGAGGATATGATGAGCTGACTGTTCACAGTTTGCTTGAACATTTGTCTCTCCTGAGCTTCAGAACGATTCCCGAGGAATATGACAGCCGATGCAAGCGCGTCAATACCGGATACAATACTGTTGCACAGTTCTTAAGGAGCACTGTCAGGCCCACTGGCTTTCCGGACGTCAAGTGACCATAGCTCTGCACGGTCATCACACAGCCGGATGCATATATCCCGCTATGTAGTATCGCAGGTCGGAATGGTAGGCGGGTGCATGCCACGGTCGTCGATTCGGGCGTTAACTGTTAAGAGTAATTTCGCTTTCGTCTGGGTCGGGATATTTCAGCGGTGGCAGCGAGAGCTGGCAATAATTAGACTGCCCGGCTTCAGCCAATCGCCAGAACTTTTGGTAACCCATATGCGTTGAGTTCTTAGCCAAGCCGTGAAATCCGCTCTGAAATTCTCTAGTAGCTTTGTTAAGCGATGCTTTTAAAGCGATCAACGTCAGGGAAATCGTGAGCACGAGGCCTGGTTCGTGCGCGATGAACCAATTATTTTTATGCAATATCATGGGTGCACTCGCAGTTAAACCAGGGACGGGTCGAAGCTCTAGCGACCTCACTACGAAATATTACATATCATTCTTTATCTTTGAAGCAGCGTTGAGTTCACGAGGTGGATGCAAAATAATCCCGCATTCCATCCCTCATCTGCTGAAAAGTAGTGCCATAAACATCTTTTTACTACCAGAGGTCGTGGTGGGGAGTGGGCAACAAGACCTAGCGTGGTGGATACCAGGCAGTGATCGTAAGATCTCAGAGGGGCGAGCACCAGTACACTGTATTGGTCCGGGTGACTTGTCAGCAAAAGGTCTAGCAAGGGAGGCGCTTTACTCAGTTTTCCTGGTATGCTGGAGGGCTGGAGTAGCAGCTTGGTAAGGCTATACATGAGAGTGAATGCATGAACTATCCACGTGGTTTGTTCTGGAAGATCCCAATCAGGGCTCATGGTGGGCGTTATAGCTCAGAAATCTCCCGATCGAGCCGTCCCGTTTGTAGTGAAATCAGAGTGGCTCTGATCCCGACGCTTACAAATAGCGTGGTTTTCAAAAAAAATTAAAAATTCATTAAGTGGATGCAGAGACTATCGCCTGCAACCACAAAAACTTTAGCATTTAATAATATTAGTATAGATATGGTATTGTATTCCGTTTTATAGTCAAGGCTAGTAGTTACAAGCCACAGGAGTTAGGCTTTTGTTCCATGAGGAATTGTTACCGGCTGATTGCGAACCAACCGAGTGTATTGTCTTACAAGCCAATAGCAGTATGTAAATCAGTATAAGGTAGTATATATACTAAATATATAACGTACTTTGTGTAAACTAACGTTATGAGAAATCCTCTAGTTACGTAAGACACACCAATTATTTATAAATATGCTGAGTTGTGTGACTTGGTTAGTTGGACTCTTGGTTCTAATACCCTTAAGTGTAGGGAAAAGTCACCGAATCTCAAATTTTTATGGATTTTAATATACAGACAGACTCATAACTGTACACGACACAATATTTAAGTTATAACGATTATCAGTAATCAAACGTAGAAATGAGTTTCGCTATAGGTAAAAATTAAATAGATATCAAAATGGCAGTAATAGAATCTTTGTTGGATTCTCCAAGATATTACATAATCCAGATATTTATAATCGTGTGTCAATATTTACAATCATAAATATTCTTAATATATATTCTTCTGTGCGTGTATTTGTCACCTAACTTCTTCTAAACGGCTGAATAGATTAAGATCAAATTTTGTGTACCATCATCTTCCCAGCCTTTATTATTCCCAAGATTTGGGGTCGGCTACTATATTTTGTGTATATTTTTTATTGTATTCTTGGATCGTATGAAAACACAATTGGACTCGGTAGGAGACGCTGCTATCAGTATGTCGCCTTCAGTTAATAACTAAATGTGTAGATGTTTATTAATTATAAGGAGGTACGAAGTTCACCGGGTAGTATGATTAACTCATTGCAGTTCACTGTTGTGCATAGGCCTCTCCCAAGGAATGCCATAAAGCCCGGTCTGTTTTTTTTTATTTGCATCCAATCTCTGCAGTTCTCTTAGGCAAATCGTCCCGCCATGTGACCCAGGTAATAAACGTACAGTCGGGGATTGCAGTTGCCTTTTAAGTTCCTGTGATCCCTGGCGTAGGTGAGAGACGGAACACCGGGGGGTTTTAGTCAGTAAAAGTCTGTCAGACCCCTTCGCCCTCTCCCCAGAACGGAGGACATACATGAGGATTTTCCCCCGTAAAAAAGGCAATAAACGCATAAATATTTGCATTAAATCAAGATTAGTAACTTAACATTTAAAGTACTTGATAGAAACAAGTTTAAGTCAAAATCCAAGTCAAGTCTTTAGGAGTCCTAAAATGAAGCTAGGACTTAACAAACCTAAACCTTTCAGAAATATTATATTCAAACACACAATGCAAGACATTGCTTTGACTTACTTTCAACATAGGTTTGCCCGAAATCAGAATTTTATTTCATGCCAAAGGAATACTTATTCTTACAGAGAAAATGCTCTGAATATTTCATTTTATAATTTAATTTTGTTCGTATGAGTCACAGTCGGGTAGGCTGTATTCATGAATTAATAACTATTGTAGAATATGTATGGGTTTCTAGATAGTTGTCTAAATAGCGTCTGCTTACATCTCTTATTTCAAAAGTACTAAAAATCTCCATCCATCAGTCGGATTGAAACCATTTTGAATATGATGTTTGAAATAGAAGGTTGACTAGTTTCTTAGAATCTTTATAAACAAGTTGTGCAGAAATCAATAATGATAATACTTGATCTTCTTTAAAAATTCACTATTGAATAAATAAATTAATGGCTATACCTATAACAAACTGTTCTAAATATGAATGAGTAGGTCTCTCTTGTCATTTAGGGGTGTGAAAAATAGTTGTTAGCCAATTCTCAGACCTACCCGATATGCACACAAAACTTCATAAAAATCGGTCTAACCGTTTCGGAAAATTTGGTAACAAACACCACGATACGAGAATTTTATATAGGTATATTATAATATAAATGTGTAAATATATTATAATATAAATGTTGTAAATAATTTTTTTTTCGGAAAACCTTCGTAGTATTAGTTTAGTTCCTTGAAAAGAAGTTCCTTAAAAATAACATTCAGCAATTTTCTTAAATGGCTTGAAATACTTTTCAATTTAGGACAAGGAGTGTAAAATATGAAATCTCCTTGGGATTTTCGTAAATTAATATACTCATACAATAGAATTGTTTGTTAAGAATAATCGCTACGGAATCCATATACCCACAATTTTCTATTCTTCGATGCTTTTTCAGACCAATAACTTTGTGTTCTAATTTTTATATTTAACTTGTTACCTTGACCGACTTTGTTGAATTTTTTAATGAGCTCAGAATATTACTACTTCATTATTTTATACATATTACGTTTCAAGGATAATAATATCTCACGATCTGATCTATCGGTATTTTTATTTACGCAGGAAATATTAACTGGCTAATAAATGTACGTTCTTAGCAATAAACGAATACTATTTGAATAAGACTATGGCTTGCTTGTGTATCTACATTCCTATTTCCAACCTGTCTGATGTCTTAACTACGCTAATGACCGTGGTTACAGCCTGAACAAAACTAAGTTATGTAGTATACGTATACTACGGTTGTCTGTAAGAGATTGCCTTCAGGCTATAAGGTCACCAATTGAACCTACTTATCTTATATCTTAATATATATATCTTTCTTAATTTACCTCATGTACAATAAAGACATTATTATTATTTATACATTGAACAACACGGTAAGAATAAGTCATAAGTAGGCCTGGACCTGCGTGAAAGTCTGACTGTTTCGTTTTAATTCTTAAGTATGTGTGGTTTTAATTCTTAAATATTTTAAGTAGGGTGGTTAAATAAACCGAAAGGTCTTCTGATGGAAAGTGACTGCTGGTGCCCATTATCGCCTGCAGCAGCACTCCTGCAGCAATCACAAGGGCGTTGTCTAGAAGGTTTGAAGGGTGTATCGGTCCAGAAATACCGCAGTGAATATTTTGTTACATCGAATAACATTATGACCAGGTGCTAATACTGCATTTTTCTGCATTCTTGACAACAGGTACCAATGCAAAATTTTATGAGGGTTGGTAGAGGAGTGAAGCCTATCAAAAAAAACTATTTACCAATATTATAAATTTCAAAGTTACTCTGTCACTTTGTTATACTTTCACGGCCTCACTGCTGCACAGATTTCCATAAAATTTGATATGGACTTACTTTGATTTATGGGAAAGAATATAGGTAACGCCTAGTTTAATTTATAAAACTAGTCATGAAGTTTGCTGACTAAATACATTATTTAATAGGCAGTTCGCGTCGGCTCGACCAGAGCCCGCTACCTTCGCACAGAAAAAAGACATAAAATGACAGGATTCGTGCGTTGTGTTTCGTCGGCGGAGGCCCAATGATGGCGCCATAGTATGGGTCAACATGCTGCATTGTTGCATTGTCAGCATTCGCAATGAGTATGGTGACCACTATTCTTGAATTCCGCTTATCAGCTAGAGTAATAGGCGCATATATAAAAAAATACGTGACTTGCAATATTCTAGGAGCTTAAGGTTACAGTAAGTCAGCTAATATGACTAATAGTGCTTAAACCGCTCATTCTCCGAGCTGTGCTTACATTATCTATTAGCTTCACATAATTTATGCCCATGTTAACAAGCACAACGTATTCTGTACATAATATAATATACTGTAACACAGTATGCTAAATTGGTACGGCATATGTTTTGGTAAAACAAGGCATCCGCGTAATACTTGTATAGCTATGTTAGGATATCTACAACTTGAACTGTTAATAGTTAAGTGTATCGTGCATTGTATCTTCGTTCCTCAAATTATTTTTCGCTATTTATTGATTATGTTACATTTATTAGTTAGCGCAAGCAATTACCGATCAAGGTTTGATTCCCGAAAAAGATAGACGCCTCTTCTTTCCAGTAGAAAAAAAACGGGTGTCAAACACGACTATCTACCACGTAAAACACGACTTTTTTCCATAGTCCCCGGACTATGGAAAAAAGTCGTGTTTTACGCCCATGTCTCGTAGACCACGTTAAGCCGTCGGTCTTGGTTATGATAAATACCTATGGCGATCGTTATTGGGAAGGCAGTAATCTTAAACATACTGACAACTAGTTCTATTTTCAAATTCAGTTCACTCTAAGGATTGTAGAGGTCCGATGCCGCTAGCTCCGTGGAAAAACTGATATTTATGTAAAACCGGTTGAAACAGTAGCCGACCCGAGAATATATTTAGTCTATTAACATGCAGGGCTCTGAATTTAATAGAAATGTTTAAATTTATCTGTGACAACTTGCATGCCTTGATGACTCACTGGGAATATACAAACTTAAAATTTGATAAACATATAAATCACTTTATATTTTTTTCAAAATATACAAATCGCATGTTATTTCATATTACATGTGTTAACGTCAACTTATAAACATGCAGTCTAAAGATAAAGCTACAGATAAATGAAAATATTATCTATTACCTATAACGTGAAAAAGCATCTCACTAAGCCATAGTACGTGTCCCCTTGCAGCATTGTCTGCATTCGTAATGAGTATAGAGACCATTACTCTAAGATTCCATTCATACCTTCCAGCAGACAGAAAAGAGTCATATTGAAAAAAAAACTGCTATTTTAATAACGAATGTACATTTCTGAAGGTATGTCTATTGTAACATTGTGTAACATAAGCTATAAAATACTTCTGTACAATCCCCTAAGAGCAACCTCTATAACTCAAACAATTACTTCAAGATGTATCACCGTTACTTGATAGCGCACTTAAGCTTAAGATACATGATCGGTCTTGTAACAGAGAAAAAATATTTTCTGGTATTCGCAAAGTTCTTCGTTATAGGGTATTATGTTTCACTAATCTATACGCCATAATAAATATGACAATCTTTTGCTGAAAGAAATTACAAAAGCCAGGTTATAAATTACACTATATTACTATATGTACTAGCTTATACCTGCGGCTCCACCCGCGTGTACGCCCTTTAGGTATAAGTACCGTGGTTTAGTCATAAAAATGTAACAGAAAAGTAACTTTAGAATTTACCATATTGGTGTGGATTAGTGTGGATAGTAAAGTGATGTTGTAGAAGAAATTATTTACGGGTGAGTTCGTCTTGTGTTACAGCTACGCCAGAGTTCAGAGTTCAAATGGTCACGACAAATAATGGTGTCATAAGCACAACCCTTAGTTATTTGTTTGGGTGTAATTAATATATTGTATGTATTTATTCAAAAATATATAAGTATGTTTATCAGCAGTCTTGTTATCACAATACACTGCTGAGTTTGAAATGGGCTGAGTGTAATTCCATCGATTCATGTACAACCTCAGTGAGGCCCTTTGCGCCTGGAGTCGGTACTACTCGGAATAACTCCCTAAGCCTTATTGATCAAAAACTGAATATTGTGTGTTTCACCTTCACAACAACCAAGACGATCGTAAGCTCAATATCATGTGGCAAGGGCAACTCATTACCCACAATCACCATCCGGTATGACCAGTCCAAGATAATACCTGGTTACTATCTTAGAAATGAGAGCGACCTGCTCACATTTAAGAAAAACTGCGAGAATACTTAAAAAAAGTACACGCCCGCAATAACTCCCAATCGCAATTACTTCAACGTCTCCGTGCTACCAATTGAGAAGCCTCGCCGCAGATTATGAGGGTATCTGGCCTGGCACTAACATTCTCTGCTGGCAAATTTGCGTGCATGGTAAACGATACATGTAGGACGCTTACCGGTTGCTTCAATCTGAGCCCACCAAATTACTACATCTGCTGTCTGGCGTAGCACCTCTGGTGGTTCGGAGAACTGTGGCGAGTTCCGCAGAGAAGGGATAGTGTACAGTGACCCACGGTACTCTATATGTGACCATACCCTAACCAAAAAAGACTAACGAGCCATAGGAGTTTTCTAAAATATGTCGATCCATTGACCTTAGACTCATCTCAAGCGAAGTGAAAATTGTGGAGGAAAAGCATATCTTTACCAGATCCTTCCATAGTGCTGGCTGAGTGTCTCCCTCCTGAACACTTACCGTGGCCAACCTGGAGGTCCTTAAATAGACTTCGGACCGAGGTCAGCCGGAGCAAGGAAAATATGTCAGCCTGTACTGTTTATGCGGTGAAACCCAAACGATGTCCCACCTCGCTTCATGCCTTGCGTGCCCAGACACGACCACAAGGGAGAACTTGATGACTGCCACCAACAAAAAAGTGGCCTCGTTCTGCTCTGCTAAAATATAATTACACCGCATGAAATGTACTCCCTCTATTATGGAGATTTACAGCTTTTAAATATGTTCTTGTCAATGTCCTTGAAAATTACAACAGTAATTAAGGCCGAGAATTGCTAGACAGCTTATTACGTCCGGTAAGCAGAGATAGCGCTATTTCTACGAAATATAAAATAACATCCCGATACAAGCTCATACACTCATTAGTTGGTCAGCAATTCTTAGTAAATACTAGGTCAGGCCATCGGCATTAGAGACCCAACTCCATAGGCATTACATGTTACTGTTATTATCAAACAGGAAGACCCCTTACATATTAGTGAATTCAGCCCTATAAGCTGCGTAGGTTCAGATAAAATTGAGGTATATTAATATTAACGAATAATGCACTTTTACATGTTACATATTTTATTAAAATTTAATAAATTCGTAAATGACGTATGGCCTTAACCCTCTTCTGAGAGGAGACCCGAGCCCAGCAGTGGGACATTATGGGTTGTTGTTTTTTTTTTTTTTTTT
>PKRV01000635.1:3592200-3866851 GCA_003709505.1 Hyphantria cunea
ATATATATATATATATATACATATATATTTAATAGCTGGACTGATTCGGCTGGAAATTCGGTTAGAACCAGGAAATTACATATAAATAAACAAAGGATTTTTTTAGACTTTAGACCGTAACCACGTTTTATATTGTACCGCGGGTAACACCGCGGGGCTCGGCTGGTTATATTATAGAATGCAAATTTTTAAAACATCGACACCCTTTAACTGCTGCTGGATTAAGTCTCGCCTTACAGTTGATGTGTAATTGATTTAATTTATTATACTAGGGTGTTTAGACGGGCTCAGAAGTCTGAAGTAAAATTTGTACTTTACCTAATAGGTATTCTAGCTATTTTTACGTGTGTTTTTTTTTAGCTTTAACAAAAATTAGGGTATTTTGTCGTCATAAAATTGATAACAATCAACAAAATGTTAATTTAGACAAATTAATTGGTTATGTTTGCGTGACAGTTTGCATTTAGGAAAAAAAGACAATTTCTTTTCAGTTCATATTTGTACTTATGTGTTTTTGTCATTAACTGAATGGCTCCAACATTCAGGATATATGTATATTCTATATATTGTATACAATAATAACACGTATATTTTTTTTTGTATTTATTTATTTACTCCCCTACTACTAGCCCTCAGGGGAAGCTGTGCGCTTATACATTTTAAAATAGCAGCCTCACTTATTTTTACTTTATTTTGTTGCTACCTAAATCTTATTAAAATCAATAAAATAATAATAACACTCAAGGTAGTAGAGACACGCCAATTTCAGCAGGAACGGCCCGGCTCACGCTTTCCATCGGATCAGGTAGAGCCATTTTGGCAGGCTCAAAAATACAACATACCTCGACTTTAACAAATAATTTCAGTAAGCCTTCCGAATTCCAGAACGAGTAGCTTAAAATCACTATAAATTATTAATGTCGTAGTTTTTAATCAGCTAGTCAGCTCCTTTTTATGGCAGCGTATAATATACGAGGAACCAAGTAGATAAGGTGCGTTCTTATATAACGCAGGGGTTGAATCAAACAGGTTTTATTTTTTCTAGTAGACTGCTGCCTGAACTTTCATTCGATTCAATCATATCGTTACGTGGTTCCAGGACCGTCCTATCTAAGTATATCAACGTCTTAAATACTAAAATACATTTATCTCTAGAACACGAAATTGAAGGATCGTTCTGACTCTTAAGAGTTTACGATAAAAACTAGCTGAAGAAACATATATATTAAAGGATCCATTCTTGGATTTTCACAGCCAAGCATTAGATCCCTCGGCACCAGCACAGGTTCCAATTCACGAGGTTACTATTTTATATGTGAAATAGAGCAGGCCCTATGGAAAATGAAGAATCATGAAGCACTGGGCCCCGACGAAATTGCAACAGATTTTTGGGCTCTATTGTAGTAGTATGGCACACAAAATTTTATAATATAATAATGAGGAGCGCCATGATTCCAGCAACAACAAAGGTGATATTACTCTTTGTAGTAATTACAGGGGCATAAAACTGAGCTCTCATACCCTAAAGCTGTGGGAACGTATATTGAATAGACGCTTCTTGGACATCTGGGAAATCACAACAAACCAATTTGTGTTCACCCCATCCAAATCATTCACAGATGCCATTCAGACGGTGAGGATACTAATGAAAAAGCACCGCGGGAACAAGAAAGACCTGTATTCGCATTTATTGACCTCGGAAAAGCGTTTGATCGAGTCCCAAGACGACTCGTGTGGCAAGCAATGCGAGGACATCTAATTCCTAAAGACTACATACGCCTGGTCCAAGATATATATAGCGACATCTATTCTATCTAAAGTAAAAATTCCGTCCGGTCTTAGTGAAGAAATTGCAGTGGAAATGGGAGTTCATAAAGGCTCAGCATTCAGTTCCTGACTACCAAATATAGTTATGGAGTTAATCAACATACTGGAACTCAATACTCTGGAACCTCTTGTATACCCTTGACGTTGTGCTCGTGGCTAAATCTACCGAAAACTGCAATTCTCACTAAACGACTGGATCATGGAAAACTCAGGATTTCAAGTAAGCAGATCCAAAGACGTCGAATGCAAATTCAGCAACACAGCAAAAAGCTCCAGCATCTGCTACCCTTACGGTACGCAAGTACCAAAAGTCAACCAATTCCAATTTCTAGGTTAGAATAGTAAAGCGAGACTGAAATATCGAAGCAGATGTATCTCACAGTATAAATGTCATTCGGCAAAAATGGCATACACTCACTAGAGTTCTCTGCGACCAGCGCATGTCCATACGTACTAAAGGGAAAGTGAACAACATAGAAGAAGAAACACTAAAACCAGGGACTTTATACGGGGCTGAATGCTAGACAGAGAGAAAACATGTACAGAAGCTGCACGTGGCCGAAATGAAGATGCCTAGATGACCAGACAGAGTGATGAGGATAGACAAAATTCGAAACGAATATGTCCGCGGTAGCTTCAAAGTGAACCCAGTCCCGGAAAACCTCACCGAGCACGGCTAAGGCGGTATGGCCTTGTCATGCATAGAGATAGCGTTCAGAAGGCACCGGCGCTACGGGAAGGTAACAAAAAAAGAGGACGGCCGCCCTTGACCTGGTGGACTTGTATGGCCAATCTCATAAAGACGACCCAATTACCTGACACGACAACCCAAGACAGACGTAGACGTAGTACGTCGTCCAGATATAGTTTATGTAAATCATATAAAGTTACATTTCGATGATTTGGTGTTGCGATGAACGGGTGTCATGTCCCTCTAATACGAAAGGAGAATTCCCTAACGGTGTAATATGATTAAATCTCTAACGACCTACGATCTAATGTATGGTGTCTGAAAGTTGAATATGTATTAATCGGCGCGAGAACTTTTACATCGCAATACAGTAAAGTACAGATTAGTAGTTACTCCATAGTTCGGTATATCTGCGATAGATGACGCTTCTATATTCAGTGTAAATACAAAACATACTATGTTTTGTATTTACACTGAATATAGAAGTTTCCAATGTGTAAAATATACTATTGATAAATTACTTTCTGTAAATCATTGAAAATAACACTTTATTTATATTTATATGCGTAAACAGCTACAAAAATACTGCATCTGATTGGGAGTAAAAGGGCTATTCAGCCATTTATACACCTCGTTTGCTTGTGCTACTGCAAAAAAGTGTATTGGTTTTTATCATCATCATCACCAGTAACGGTCTTTAAGAGTTTAACTGTTCAGTATAAAAAGAAAGATAAGAGAAGTAATAAAGAAGGTTTTGACCTTCTATATCACTATACTTATTATAATAATGGCCCTAATAATACCAGTAATGTTTATTGTACTAAAATATGTCGTACAATAAGACAAGCATTTATGTAATGGCCCAAGTATAACCAGGCTTATTTCAATATAAGTTAAGTCAAAACATGTACTTGTATGAAGCATAATATAAATTTGTACCTCTGAACACTTAGAACAAAGACAGACCTAAAACTACACGTATTATACAAAGTTATCTTCCACAATTTGTTTCACTGATTCTTTATATTCTATTGCTATTTATATTGGCATCTTTTATTAAATGAACTAGGGTTAGACCTAACGTTTATGAGAGCCAGGAAATCTATTGCTTGTTTCACATTTAACCGTTTATTTTTACGTTCATTAAGTTTTCAAAACCGGTCTTCTAAATTAAAAAAATCCAATTATATCTCATCATCCTCATATTGGAAAATATTTAAGCATTCCTTGAAATAGTTTTCTTTTACTAAATATTTTATTTCTAAGTTACGATATAACTCGACAGAAATAGACTTATTTTATGGAAGTTTACCAAAAAGAATAAAAGACCACAAAAAAATACTGTACTAATGATCACATTTATTTTTTAATAATATAACTTTCCACCATAACTATAGGCTTCAGATTCAGATTTGGAAAGAAATAAAAAAGAGGCAATACTTTTTTTTGTTTAATATGAACAACTAAAGTATTAAGTCAATACTTTTGTTCTTCATATTACATCATCATCACCGAATCAACAGCTTTTAGCAGGCCATTGCTAGACCTTTAGAAACGAGGTTTTAGCTTAATATAACTCCCTGGTTAGACAGGGTGGTATAAATAAGGCTTGTTTCATATTTCCTTCTATTTGCAATGATGTTGTCCAATCGAGTTGGCTCCATTGCTTTTAGAACATTAGATGTATATGGGCGATGACACTCCGTTTTTTTAATCTGACGGATAATTTTCATATAATATTTTATTTTTAGTCAGTGTAAAAAAAGTTATTCGAGTATTTTATAGAATACTTGAACAATTTTTCTTTTAATTGGTGATGTAGTTGACAAATGCAAAGGATTATCGAATTTAGAGGTTCTCCAGAAACAGAGAGATGATTTGTACTCATTATGATAACTTCCATGACTCGAGATACTGATAATATAAATTTGTTTAAAAATATCATTGGCTTGAGGAAACTATCTGTTCTTGGTATGTATGATTAACTTTGGTGACTTTTAAGTTTATGGTAATAATAAGTATCGGTTCTTAATATTTCTAAATTATCATAAATGCCAACTTGAAAATTCTTGAAAATTCAACATCATTATTAAAAATTCTTTATTAATAAAATAAAGATAATCAACATTTTTTATTTATTGGAGAAAAAAATGCGTAATGTATTGATGTAATTGTTTTAATTATAGCAACTTATAAGTAGCAAGCTTTTTAAAAAGTAGCAAAATTTTATTCTAAATTCCACTAAGTTAGTATAAGCATGATGAATGCCAGTAACGAAATAAAATCGAATATTCAAGAAAGTAATTAATCTATCGAAATTCACATTTAATCCATCACAATCTATTATATTCATTATGTATATTAATTGTGAGAACCACTTCAAAACATGTTATTCTCACAATGATTGACTTAAATGCCATCCATAATTCGATGCAAATTGAATTCCACGTCCCTAAAAATTGTTCTCACATTTTTATCATACCCCACATCTGTCAAACTCTCCATAATAATTCATCTCGAACTTCACCGCTGTCATGTTTTATGGTAAAAAGTGGCGGGGTATCTCACAAATTTTATGTTTTCAATGAAAAAGTTCACAAAGGAATAATTCAAACTTTAACAATATACGTGGTATAAAATTAATATCGAGGTGAGATCTTACATAAAACATTTCAGAATTGTTCTTGGGAGGTAAATTATTATTCATATTTTAGAACTCGAAGGCGACGTGAGTAGATGCGGTGTAATGTAAGCATACATTGAGAGGTACGACAACTTTATAATCAAATAGTTACTTTGACAAGTGTATTATACTAAGTTAAATATGTGCTTCTTTTTCGTCTTTCTAGTAATATATTTTGGGTTGATAAAAAATTTAAATTAATTGGGTAGTTATTTTCGTTATAGAACAATAGAAGAAAAATTGGGTGAGGAAGATAAGATAAGATAACAAAAAATGCCAGGAAAATGCATTCGTCCTTTAAATTGCGCTTTATACGTTTTCCTTACAAAAATAGGGTATAAGCCTTGCATTGAAAAAAGATAAGTGACTCTCGGTTTTAGACACCACAAAGTTTACCTTAGCCTTATTTAAATACTAATCTGCGACTATGGCAGCTCGAGAATACCAGCTTCCTGTCATCGCTTACCTGACTAAGTGAAAACTAGGTGACTCAATATGTCACTTGGACGGGACATCAACTATTTGATTAATAATTCCTTAAATAAACATTTAAAATAGCAATCAAGATTATGAACTAAAAATAAATCAACTACTTTCATATATTTCCTTACTTTAATCTAGGCGTTTCAAGTCAGTATTAGATTACATTTTACATTGAAAGATATACTGAGCTTTAACTTCTATCCTAGAGATTTTAGAATGGAGGATATGGAATAAGTAAATATTATACAGAAACGGTACATGGAATATTAAACTATTCAATTTTAAAATCTATAGATATATAAGATAAGCGATCAACTTTGTTATAAGGTATGTTTTAAATCGTTCCAAGAGATCAATGTGCAACCTATTTTAAATATGGATCCTAATAATAATTTAAATCTATAACTTTTTATTTTTGCTGCCGAAATGATGATAAAGGCGATAGAGGACTGTCTCTATGGCAGTCTTCTTTCGCGTTTCTTACATAAAGTGTTCTGAAAAGTTCTTCCAACTGGTACGCCTTCTCCCTTCCTCTAAAAGACAGCACGTCATAACACGTCACGCCTTGGAAGTCACCGCTTCAGAGTGGTAGTCTTACGCTCTCGTACTTACCGCTTCGGGTTTTCCTTCCAGTGCCGAGCGGTCAAAATCTGGAACTCAATTCCAACGGAGTGTGAAAAAGTATTTCCATAGCGTGGGCCACCTTGCTACCTTACCCTTATTTGCATTGAGGATAGTGACCACCACTCCTGGATTCTGCTCATGATTTTCATCAGGTAGAGAAGAGTCATTCAAGCGCGGGAAAGTACCCGGAATCACAGTGGGAGGGAAAACTCATGTTAAAAATGTTATAAATAATATTAATTTTATTATTAATTAAGTAATTAATTTAATTATTTACTATTTAAATTTTATTATAAAGTAGACTACATCCAGAAATATATAAAACATATAAAAGTTTTGTAATACAAAACATACTAAAATTCTTCCTTTTCTACTTGAAAGCGCAAATACATTAGTCTTCTAAGAAAAAGCAATTTCAAATGTTTAAACATGCTACATCTGTACTCAGCTCCTATGATATACTATATAAAGTCACTGTACCTTAGAAAACTCATTAGTTTGCCAAATAAAGCCAACTACCCTGTCTTATTTACATATTTAAACAAGTATAGGTATAGATGTGGCGTACGTTCACACGAATATGTAACGTGTGGCGCTTTACGTAATAGGAATTATATCAAAGCTAAAATATACCGGCCTTGAAGCTTTCAGAAGTCACTTATGATTTGAAATTACTAGCCAACTTTTTCTGTTCTGTTCTAGGCCATATGGAAATTTTGAATGAGGGCTTACAGAGTAAAATATTGTTATTTCATAAGGCAAATTTCGTTAAAATCCAAAGTATGAAATAACTTTTACTCAAAATCCTTAGAAAAATTGAACATCAGTCGCGCATTCACCTATACCATATAGGCACCTATTAATAAAGTATTTTATCTATTTGATTAAAATAAATTTGATTATTGTATTTTAAAGTAATAACATCTAAAAGAACTGTGTTATATTTAGATCATATTAGGTGAACATCTGAGATAGGTACGCCGTTATTGCGACGATAAGACCCCTAATGGAGGAATGGCTCAAGAGGCAACACGGGACCCCTTCATACCAGTTGACGTAGGTGATCGCTGGAAAAGGATGCTTCGGAGATCACCTGTGCCTGATCCGTAAGGACCCAACGTCTAAGTGTCACCACTGCAAACATGGTTGCAGCCATGTTGAAAAGAACGCATGGAACTCCGTCGTCTCTCTCTGCGAGTAAGTTATGCTTGCCAAAGAGACAGTGGAGTGAGCCCGGCAGAGGTTTACAGCTTTCCCGGTCCGCCAGACCCGACGATAGGCCAGGTATCGCGGACAACTCCATCGCTGGAGATATCAAAATGATCTCCGTCCTCCATAATCGCAAGCCTGAGGGTGACAGGTGTGGCCATCTGTCATCCTAGCGGATGCACGCCCGGGTGGTGGCGCCTACGCTGAGGAGCACGCACGTCTCGCATTTTGGGGACGGCTACGGGAACACAAGAGGGCGCCAATTACAAACCGTAGGTGGCCCAAGGTACGTCGGGGTTCTGGGGTTTTCCTTTCTAGGGTACATCTAGTTTCCGTCTTCTAGTACCCAAGACGGCGTTCGGTTTTTGTCGATTCGAATCCGACACGCCACCACCAGGTGGTATCTGGGTGAATCATGGTGGATTTTCGCACAGAGAAAAAAAATTAAGAGAAGTAAGAACTAAGTGAATAAATATCCAACTTTGTTAAAATATTGAAAGTTGTTGCGTAATAATATTATAAAATCACTTTCGAACAGTTAATTATTTCGACTACACGTCTAATTTTAAATTATCCATATAAAAAAGCTTTTAGTTCAGAAATGGATGACTGTAACTTGCTAAAAATAAAAAAAATATAGGAATATAAGGAAAACGAACTTACGAGTGTCAAAAAAATACCGTTTACATTACTTTATTCAGGATAGATGAATTTACTTTAGTTGTTAGTTACATCACACAAACCTGGTAATTGCCACTCCAGGGGAAACCCTCACGCAAACTTAAATAGGAATTATCACCGGTATTTCATGGCTAATCTTAGACTCACCCTATTCGCCTACAAACCGTCCCCAAGAGATCGATTCACTAACTTTCCTACCCAATGGGAATTTATACGAAAAACAAGGGTTTCGTAATGAATTTAGCAGAAATGGTTGGTTATTTTTCAGGGTGTATAGCAATTTAATTCTGAGCCTAGGGAACACTGATGTTAACGTTATTTTTTCTTTCGACCTGACTACAATGAAGCCAAAAGGCAGTGTAATAGTTTTAGCAGTCTATATGTGTTTGCATGTTCCACCTTAGCACTTAAACTACTGAACCGATTCTACTAATAAATGAGGAATCAATAGATTTGTAATAATGCCGCGTATGACATAGGTTAAACAAACATATTTTAACACAATTATTAATAACTTTGAAAGATTCTTTTCAACTTCACATCATCAATCGTATCACTATTTCATAGATTAACTAAAGCAAAAATACAAGGGTAAGACTTTTCTTAAAAAAATCAAGCTGAATAAATTTATTGACATTTAAACAATCACTTAAAATAAAACCTAAAAACGATAAAACAAGCACTCAGAAATAAGGTATTATTATGTGCCACCACTTATGTGAACAAATATGTCGATGTGCTCCCGCATATAAATGAAAGCACCTTAAATCTTAAGCCTTTAATGGATCCCAATCCGTTTATATTTTGTGTGCAATTTTGCTTAAGAACAATGTTTTAAAAACTGAAATGGAAACATAAATATCTATTATTGACAGACGCATTAATTTATTGAATGGATGGTGCTTCTAATGGTTTTACGTTTTTATCTACACCCATGCTATAAATCCTCTATACAAGTTTCTGAAGCAGCTGGCTTATTGCCAACATTAAAACATTATGTATCATAGTAACCCTAATATCATCCAACTGAGCTATAATTTTATTTTTTTATATATAAACTTTATGTACATACACTTTGATACACTCTAATACATAAACTTTACATACGTACACTGTGAGGTACTAAGTTGTGTTCTAATTAAAGTTTTCCTGCCATCTCGTCAATGAGACACGATTTGTAGACATCCTGATTTCGAGTGGAAGTGTGTTCCACAGCGTTACAGCCTGCACAAAAAACGAAGAGTTCACGAAGTTAGAATTGTGGGATGGACAAAAGAGACACGGACATAATGTTGTACCAAATTTCATAATGCAACTCCTTTGAAAAAAGAAAGAACTCTGTCAGGCTCGCACCTGTCATCACATTCGTGTTTTAATACCTCCTATTACACAACAGTTGCATATAAAACTATTTTTACATTTATTCATTGAGGGGCTTTTATTATAAAATAATATGTTAGCCCCATCGTGGCATATTTTAAGATACGAACTAACCATATTATTATTGGAGAGGAGACAGAGGAGGTCGATGTTACGTTTATACAAGAGAATGTTTCGATAGCTTATTTGACAAAACTTTATACTTTCATTGTTGATTTTTGTCTCGAAGTACCTAGACTCTGAATCCTATATATATACATATGCTCGAACTAAACCAAAGGCAGAGCAGTTCAAACCTGAAACTTACTGCCAGGGCACGTGTTTCACTCGACGATCATTCAACTACGATCCCGTGTCCTTCAAGCGAGACGTTAAAATGCATCCCACTAGGCCGCCATAGTGTGGGTCAGCATTTACCTATACTTTCCATCAGGCTGGGTTGAGTCATTATGCTAGCAATATTAAAAAAATGTAGAGTCGGCTTAACATGTTTTCCTTACCAGATCAATGAATCAAAATCTTGCCGTCAATGGTCTGCCTATTAAAAAGTACCCAGGGGTTAAAGGATGGACGTCATTTGGGCTGGAGAATAAAGGACTAATGAGACGGCTATTCAGGATTGTCTCGATCTGACCGAGTAAATTTGCTGGCTCCTCAAAATTTAAATGCGTTTGAGCTAGTTTGCATCTGAGATGGTATTTAGCTGAGCGCAAATAGGGCTCGACTAGTCCAGCGAAGTGTAGGGAACAAGCTGGCTGAAAATATGGCCTCGCCGGGATGAAATTTCTTCACGCCCTCAGCACTACAATTAAGGAAGTCTCCGATTTCTTTTGCGGCTCCTACAAATTTTTGACCGTTACATAATATTTCTAAAGGTTTTCTTCTGCAAGCGATAAAACAGCGTAACGCTAAGAGGAATGCATTCGTGGACAATTTGCTGACTGCCTCCAAATGCAAGTATTTGTAACAGACACATACAAACAAAGATAGATAGATAGCATTTAGTATTTATACAATCTTTGCCTTTTCTGCCGGCTATTAAAAATAGTCGAGCAAAATCGACACCAGCACTAATGAACGGTAATCCGGGATTCACGCGCTGTTCCGGTAATAAACCTATGATGGGACTCGGTGTCTTACCGCTGGCTCTTATATACGTAACACACTATAACAGTGTAACTAGGTTTCTGTTGGCTATTGGCCAAACTGTTTCCCCGATGTTATAAAATAATAGCTGTGGACCAGCGTGTAGAAGACGCAAGTGTTCTTGCTGAGAGAGTGATTTGGTCATATTTGGCATGGAGCGATATTTGATGACGTGTCTCAAAGGAGTGACAAGACAAAGTCAAATGTATAACGTTAAACTCTTAATACGTTTTCATTGTCCAAAAATGAAATTAACGGATTTTTAGAGCTAAGAGTATTGTTAAAAATAAAATGTTTGAATTTCTTTTGAGAAGGTATCAGCTTGAGACAAACATGAAAGGTTAATGTCAAAATTGACACTTTTTTAAGAATACATCCCTTTACGGCTCATAATAGTGAACTACATTATTGTCTTTAGTTGTAGTTGTCCAAAACTGTTTTTATTATTATTATTAAGAAAAAGTCCATGTCCACTAGTGAACTATTAAATCTGATGATGAAATACGATTCATTATGGTATAGTGGTACAGGAACTGCAATATCAACACCGAAACACAAAAACACATAAAATGAGTAACTGTGAAAAACTGAGATTTTACCTTCAGAAACTCGCTTGCTAATACAAATTTGATACAATCATCAAATGAAGTAACATTATCTACAAATAGACTTGTGTGTGGGAGTAGTGATATTTATTTCTGAAATCCTTAGTCACTATTTAGTCCCTAAAAACGTTTACCTATTTTTTTCGTGAGTCGGCGCTAAAAGGATCCGAATATTACTCTAATAATAATGTTCTTACTTCTGGTAAAGTGTCAAAGCTGCTAAAGAAACAATAACAGTATTATATTCACAATTAATCTTGAATTTGTACATACAAATTATTTTAGAGGTATTTTTAATATATCACATAACAGTCATCTGTTATGTGATATATTAAAAATACCTCTTCTTTTCAATTCAAACCCAAATTGTTCCACTAAATACCCTCCAATAACAAGTAAATACCTAGAGCGTGTAAAAATAATTTAGTTTGGCAATCTTCTTTCCTTTGCCATTGTAACTCATGGGAACATAAAAATATGCTATAAACACAAAAAATACTGCCGTTACAGGCAGTAGGATTACAATAATATGTTGAACTTATAGTAAAAATGAGTGGTGTTGTTCAGAATATAAGAATTCTTAGGATTATGTGTACATTTTATATCTACGAATTTATACCTTGTTTATATTACGATTATTCCAGACGAAAAATATTACATTTTTTTTACTTGAAATTTCATCGTTAAAATCATTACACATTACATATAAACGGCCGCAGAGTTCACTGTTATGTCTTAATATTTTTTTCTGAAACTCTCTTTGTAAGTGTTAGAGTAGAAACTTCGCGATTTAATGATTCGTGGACAAATTAGTAAATTTAAAAAAAAGAACTTTCAAGAAAGTTCAAACATCTTCAACTGTAATAAATTTAAATAGATCAAGCTCAATAATTTAGTTGGATCTTTATACAATACCTAACCAATTCGCTACCCTATAATGTTACATTTATTGCAGCTTCTTACCAAACAGGATGAAAATTTCTTCCGATGCGAACCGAGAACAACTGATCACGATGATGGAGAAGCTAGCACGTCTCCAACAACGTACTACAAGTTGCCTAGAAAAAACTGTTGCGTCTCGTCCAGCTGATTTATATAACATAATCTATACAAATATTATAAATCTGAAAGTTTGTGAGGATGTTTGTTACTCTTTCACGCGAATACGACTGTGCGGATTTGGATGTAACTTTACATTAATATAGCTGATCCATTAGAATAGTACATAGACTAACCTTTGCCTCGATAAACGACAAATATGCGGGTGGAGCCAAACTATGTGGAGATAAACTAGTCAAATAATATTTTATATAAAAGCTATTTCATAGAAACCTATATTACAGAGATTGGTCAATGCCCGAAGCTTATATTATATTATTTTGAATAGTATCATCCTCGGGACGACGTCATTAGTCCGACAAGAAATGACACTAACGGCCTATACGTCTTAAAAAGCGGGAATTTTGCATTTAACAGAAAAAAATCTCGATTTGTCGATTGGTAGAATGTTGTCGACCGATTTGACCCCTTGTCGTTGCGTAGAGATGTAGTTTGTCGTTTATCAGCCATGTAATTTTCGAGATATTAATACTCTGTACTGAAACAAGTTTTCCTAGTACTACATTTCGTAATACACTGCATACAAAGATTAAATTAGCTTATGAAAAATGCAATGTGATCAGGCAAATATGCAGATAATAATATAATACTACAGTGTGAGTCTCTTATTTGTGTAATTGCTATGAACATAAACAAAAAAGACTAGAATTATTTTCTTTCACGACATCTTTAGAACTTTGAAGTTGTATTATTTGACCTATTTGGCAAAAACAATGGAATACTAAACATTTTTTATGAGTAAAGTTACTTTTAACGACAAACTCAAATTGATATATTGCCAAATGATAACATGACAAATTGCATTGCATTGCCAAAGAGACATTACTATAATAATAAATATATATAATAAAACCGCTATTCAAATTGTGACTGGTGGTGAAAATAAAATCTTGATAGGGAGCAACTAACGTATGCATCGTTGCCCAAGTTATAAATACCGACCACCCTAACAGGACCTTTCTCATTCCTTTAAGACAGTCGATGTGCTGGTTTATCGGGGATCAACACAAAATGGGGGAAGAACATGGAAGCATGGCACACAAGTAGCTCGGAACAATAAATGACGCGGAAACATCAAGCTTGTTGAAGCTGGTTGAGCGCTCTTTATGAAAGGAGGAAATCAATTTGTTATAGGTTTGTTAACAGATTATTCAGTAAAAGAAGGTTTGTAAATATTTTAGGGTATTATAAACATAAAAACGTTAAGTACTAACTAAATTCAATTCTAGTTTTCATTCCTATCATACTTTCTTATATATAGGTTATCTACCTAAGGGAGTAAATAAACATATAAGAATAAATGTAAATTCCAACCTTAGCTTCTCTTTACCTTAATAATAACTAATAACGTAGTTGTTATTTTCTAGCTAAGGGACTTCGTGTTTTCATACCTTTCTTTTTTTTCTTGAGGCGCTCATAGCCCAGTTGCACTCGATGATTAGAAACAATCACCGAGGGTAAGTAATGACGGCACGGGCAGTACCTGAATGGGTGACCACTGGTAGCATGTTACCATAAGCGTCTTCGTGATTCGGAGATCACGTTAAGCAGTCGGTCCCTGGTGTTATCATACGATAACAGTCGTGAAGCTTAGTTGGAGGCCTTCGGGTGACTTAAAAACATACAACGGCAAGATACGTAACCACAACGTTTTCTTGCCAGTCCTAAAGCCGCACTTGGCCAGAGTGGGGACGAATGGCCTAAATCCTCTCCTGAGATTAGATCCAAGCCCAGCAGTGGGACATTATGGGTTGTTGATGACTAAACCATCAAGGTTTGTGTTAGCGGTCAGTGTAGACCAATCAAAATTGTTTTCATATACTGAATCATTTGTATATACGTTATGAGCTTCATCCATATATTGTGATTCATAAAATTTCAAATTACTATTTTAACTCCGCATTATGAAAGCTCTGCTGTTTTTTCTTATGGAATAAAGGACAAACGAGCAGACGTATCGCCTGGTGGTAAGCAACTATTGCCGCCCGTGGACACCCGGAACACCAAAGGGGTCACAAGTGCGTTACTGATCTTTTAAGAAGGAGTAAGCTCCTTTATTGAAGGTTTGAAGGTCGTTTTGGTCTGGGAATCAGTCCGCAGGTGACATTCCATTCCACAATTTTTGTGCGATGCAGAAAGTTTCTAGAAAAGGGCACAGTTGTGGACTGTATTAGTAGTATGGACGACTAATATTGTGGAATCTACAGTCGGCAAGGAATAAGTGTATCTAATTGAGCTTAATGACAACTGATCATTGATCAATGTTCAATGATATCTGAAGAGTGAGCTCACAACCAGATAAGGGACCAAAGTAGGTAAAACACGTCAAATAAACAATTTATTTAGAATAAGATGGTTTAGTGTACATCCATAAGTGCATACATTTTGTTCAAGCACTTGACAAACGAGCATTGTTTATAACACTAGATGCTGTCTTGGCTTGCACTTTACACTTGATTGTGAATGTACTCTTAGAAATTATCTGCATCTTAAGTATGTCAGTTTATACAATATACAAGTCCACCATGTCTGTACTAAACCATCATCCTTAAACCCAGCTATTCAAATAATCTAGCCACCTCACTCACCCGACGAATACTTGGGTCCCATTAAATTATGTAAACTGGAACGCTCTGAATTTCCCTTAACTCCTAACTCCGCTATACATTTGAATTTGAGTGACGCTTTTAAATACTTGTTATACACTTAAAAATTGCTTAACGATTTCATGAAAGCTGAACATTTTTGTGGGATTGTCTGTATTTTCCTTCCTTTCCTTTCCTGTCTTTGTTTCCAATATTTAAACATTTAATATTTTTATTTTTAAATGTGAATCAATCTAACTTTATAATAATTAATAATTTACCCCAGCTTTGCACCAAAATCTTTAGTTTTCGAAATCCCTCGAATAAAATATACATGTAGTGTGCATTTCAACCTTATTCTAAATTCACTCTTTCTATTGGTGAAAACCGCGCATTAAAATCCTTCTAATATTTTAGACAATTCAAGTGTACAAATACAAGAAGCGATTTCATTTTATACTATGTGCAGATTAAGGTTATAGTCGCATCCTCAAATTACGAAAACAAGTTAGATGAACCGTAAAGAACACGTCAATGAATCCAACAAAGTAAATATGAATTAGAAAGCGAATACAATCTCACGGCTATGTTTGAAAAACCAGTATACTGTGTTCATGTCACGAGTGATTTTTGATTTTATGTTCTAATTTCCTTCTTGCGTCATTAAACACTTAGGAGTTACCTAAAAGAAAAAGTAAGATGGAATATAATTTCATAGGTAAATACAGATTATGTGGTTGCTATAGTTATTTATTTACCTTATAAAAATTATACTGTCGGAATACAAATTATTATTATCATACTGTTGTTTCGGAATACAAAACCATAACCGTAGTTCGACTGTGATATCACTATTTGTTAATTTTTTCCCTTCAATTTGGGAAATCACTTGTTAATTTAGACAGGAACCTCATACCTTTCTATATTTAGGAACTTGGTTTCAAGTCTCATCTGGAAGTATTCTTTGGTTTTACATACAATTATTGTAATAATTATTTCTGATAACTATTACATATAAACAATTTGTGAATGATTCTATTAACTTCTGTTCCGTGTCTTGATGTGTTTTAGGTCTTTAATTTGTGCTCATACCATAATTGAACGGTTGAGATTAACGATATTACGAAACTGGATCCCCAGGCACTTACTGTATAACTGCACAATATTAAGAAAATATTAATGCTAAAATACTCTTTTTTCAATCTTAATATATATCAGGAAATAGATACTTTGTTACTACTTATGGTATCATTACACGAACATGTGTTCCTCTGATGTACGTGTTCCTACAGTGTAGCTGCCGGTTGCCACGCACACTTAAATGATAAACAGCGTCATGTTATTTGACAAGTACGTTCCATCTGGAATTCTCGTGTAATCTGAAGTTGGATCTTTCATTATTTTAGCACTGTAAAGAAAATGTGGGTGTTCGATATTTATTGCGGGTAGGAGCAAAAAGAAGAAGAAGGCGCTCATAGGCCAGTTGCACTCGGTGATTAGAAACAATCACCGAGGGTAAGCAACGATGGCGCGGTCAGTACCTGGATGGGTGACCGCTAGTGGCATGTTACCATGAGCGTCTCCGTGATTCGGAGGTCACGTTAAGAAGTCGGTCCCGGTTGTTATCATATGATAACAGTCGTGAAGCTTAGTTGGAGGCCTTCGGGCGGCTTAAAAACATCCAACGGCAAGATTTACGTAGCCACAACGTATTCTTGCCAGTCCCCAACCCGCACTTGGCCAGCGTGGGGACGTATGGCCTTAACCCTCTCCTGAGAGGAGACCCGAGCCCAGCAGTGGGACATTATGGGTTGTTGTTTTGGAGCAAAAAATTCATTTCCGATGACCTACTCAGCCGTGTTCTCTCTGCGCGTTAATAGTGTTGGGACTAATTAGTAAAATCAGGATCAACATCTTCAGCATTCACCCACGAACATACCGAGTTAAGACAGTGTCTTGGATAAATAATAATAATATAATTCTACAAAGCGTCAGTAGGAGTTCGAGTTCGTCGGTGTTAATCGTACTGTGTTTTGTTTGTCGGCACTATGTATCGAGTGGTGCCCCTTAAACTTTTGGTGTCCTTTATAAGGTCATGTCTCGGGATAAGAGTCTTAGCTAAGCCCATCGCGTCTCTTGTAACATTTGAGTATTTTGTCGTGATATTTGCATGTCCTCTCTTGCTTCGTGTTACTGTAATAAAAACTATACACTCACATTCACCCACACGATACGAATTCATCGGTTTCATTCAAGGGTACTGTTTTTGGTAAGTTAAACACTCTAATACTAGGTATATATAACAATAAAATTTGATCGCATGTGTATTTGTACTTTCGCTTCTTTTAAAAATAACAATAATAAAACAGACTTCCCTTGTGATGTGTGACCTCTAGTCACATTCTTTTTTCAATATTATTCATCCCTATCAATATTGAAACTCGGAAGTCGGCTATAATTAGGTATAGTGATATATTGGACCTTGAAGAAGGACCTAGGCTATTATTTTTTGCGGTAATCAACATAAAAGCGATTTGGAGCCGCGAGATGAGCTAGTTATTAAGAAATAGATGGATGCATATATCTCAATTATTCTTATACAATTGAGAAAGGTCCCATTTATATACTGTTACATGATCGACGATTACCTTATTGTTACACGATTGATATTCGCTTCCATAGCAATACAAATTATTGTCAGCGCTAATAAATCTATCGAAGCAATGTATCTTCGCATCGAAGTCACGACATTAATTTGTTGATTAATATATCCATCTATTAGTACAATATTAATGATGTTTACAAAACTGTGGCTATATCGTTCAATGTCTACTGGTTTTCATTGTTTATCATTATATACTACCATATATAAAACCTGAACAATTGACAACAGTATTAGAATTTTTTGAACGTTCATATGTCTATAAACCACATCTTCATTAGATATATTACCTTTTAAAATCCATAACAAATAGTTAAGATGATGATTTAACAAGGTTCAAGGTAAATATCGCTTCTTTGATACATAAACAATTAGTACGTAATTCAACAAAATGTGGTGCACATAACCAATGAGTCGTTTAACGAGAACATCCGACCGTTGGACACCAAGTTGGTTTTCTATCGCTGTGTGTGTTTGTTAAATTGTCCCCATCACTATAGACTCTTAATTTACACATATACCTGTTAGTTTTGTACTATTAGATTTAAAGTTGTGTTTGAAATAGTATGACACTACCTCTAGACACTTAAAATGATCTGATTTAGTCTGCTTGACGTTTAGTCAAAATATTTACTTATAGCTCATTCAAAAATAGAAATAAAATAGACTGCAGTTGCGGAGATCTTTTTTTGTTTTTGCGGAAGACGGTCCCCATTTCATGTCATCCACATTTTTTTTATTTTTATCATTAAGTCCATCACGACGAAGACTTGAAGACTTGGAAGACTTAGAATTGAAGACATTAAATACTTGACATTGGCAGAAATAGCTGATCCGGCTGGATGCCATATCATCAAAAGAAGAAGACTGCAGTTTCCATTCTATTTAAGAAGGTGACACAGTTATGACATCAAGTATTCAAATGTGATTGAATATTAATCAAAGCCAACAACCGATCTATAAAAATATCTGTCAAGATTTACTCACAAAATATATCATATGTCATTTAACACATTTATATAAGCTAAATGGTTAAGAATAAGATGCAATTAAAAAATGAAAGATATCAGCTACATTGAGCAGTAATCAAACATAAAATTGGCTCACCTCACCATAGGGCCTAAACCATAATACACAAATAAGTTGTTCAACAATTTACATAGTAATTGGTACTGGACCAAAATACTAGACCCCTGAAGGGCGTCGGCAAGGTATTTCTCATTTTAATAAATTTGGTTGTCTATTCAACAAATTTTGTGTCCTTCTAGTTTAGTAAGTAGACTTTTCAAATCTCTTTTTTAGAGTTCTTTGAAGCTTTAAAACATATTAAATGTTTTATTAATTATCTTTGTGTGCAAATCACCAGTGTATAATTTATTTTATATGTTTTATTGTATAGTTTATTAATCTCGAAATAGATTGTGACTAATGTAACATACATACATCATACATATTAATATCATCAGCTTTCCGGTTTGAAAAGGTACCGGCCCATTTTGTTTTCATATTACCCGCTTTGTTAAGGCGGGAAGTGGACGTATTATGTTTCCAACTCCTCCAGTTTTTATTCTGATTAATTTCGTTGCGGGTTCCAAGACAGTTTAATCATTCCTGAAACTTCCAGAGTGTCATAACTCGGTATTCTTGTGTCACTATTGTTGATTCTAGTGCTACAGTGGTAGGCATGTGGCAGGGATTAGTCAGCATCAAACTTTTTAACCCCGATGCAAAATGAGTTAGTGTTATAAGTTTGATATAACTGTGTGTGTGTGTGTGTGTGTGTGTGTGTGTGTGTGTGTGTGTGTGTGTGTATGTATGTGTTTGTGCGTGCGCGCGTGCGTGCGTGCGTATTTGTGAGTGTGCGTGTGTGTGAATATATCTTTGGCATCGTAGTTTTCAAACTGATGAACCAAATTCAATGCGATTTTTTTCATTTGAAAGCCAGTTTGCTTGTGGTGGTTCTTAGCTATGTTTAGTTAATAGCAGTGCAGCAGTGTAAGAGTATCAGCTTGTTTCCGAAATGATGTGAGGCATTTTTTAGCGTATGATTAGTCGATTAAGTGCTAGTGTAGCGGGTTTTAATTTTTATTAAACTCCATCCTAATTAAACTATATATTTCTTTTCTATATAGTACTTACGGGCATGAGTTTTCATAATCATATTAGACTGTTGTCTATTCCACTTTTCAGTTTCAACGATGATGAAATATATGATGTAAGAGTCAGAACTGTATCCAAACTAGCCTATAATTTTCAGTATAATAGTCTGCAAATTGTACTATTGTTTGAGGTAGCTTTGGCAAATAAATTCGCTCGTATTGCTACCCAAACCAATGTTTGACTATGAATATGATACGTACCCAATGGTACGAGTTGTTTCTTCCTCCGTTTCATAATTAAAAGATTAATTAGGTTTCTGGTCTCTGTTTCAAAAGTAAGTTTCCAAAAAAAATTCTCATCATCATAATTTCAGTCGAAAGACGTCCACTGCTGGACATAGGCCTCCCTCAAAGCTCCCAATTACAATCAGTCCTGTGCTGCCTGCATTCAGTGGCTCCCTGCGACCCTCACCAGGTCGTCGAACCACCTTGTAGGGGACCTAACCACGCTCTGTGGTCTCCACTCCAGAACTTTTGGCCCCAACGGCCACCACTTAAGGCTGGCAATTCTACGAACAATGACTTATTTAATAATCAACAAAAAAAAATGTGTGTCCAAAAAATATTGTCCGTAAATGAATTTTTTAATAGTAAATTTACCCGAGCACCGTGGAGATGTACAGTGCACCTGCTCTACTACAAAAACTCGCAAAAACGAGGCACTATAATCGGCTTACTATACAATTTTTAATTAAACTGAGTCATTTATATTAAAATACGAGCCCTCTAATTTGAGCTGTCCTTGACCTTTCAAATTCTTTAAATACTCAGACTTAAAATTACTTAAGTAGGAGCCCAGATGAGATAATCCTTCAACGCGTTATTCCTTATTCAAATTCCAACGGGATCCTCTAAATGTTTAATGTTACCAAATACGCGCCTCTGGCATGTAGTCCGAACTCAATGTAAATTCAGCTTAATAATCTGGGAAAATAGAATATCCAATGTGAGTCATGTAATAATTTTAGTTGTTTTTGTCTGTGATCGATATAAAGAAATTACTTGAAATTACAGTGAATTTCCAACTTTGGCAGTGATAATATTTTTTTTTGATTATTGGTTATATTAACCTTAAACTTTCGTGTTTCGTAACATAATAATTATTTTCACGGGAATTAACGCGATCATTTTTTTTAACGTCTATTTTGATATTTTTGCAACTTTTTGATATTTCTGCCAGCGATGACGAGTACCCATTTAGTGAAATAGTAGCATAATAATAGTAAATTAACTGAAGCAAAATCTAAGTTTATCCTGATAAAACGTCGTTATAAGTTGTCTGAGTACCGTTTGTTCCTACCAGGTGTTTCAGCGTTTTACGGCGTATTTCTTCTAAAACTTTTACCATCCTGATATATATCAACCAATCATTCGCCGTCCAGTGCTAAACTACTACCCCAAGGAATCCATATCCATCCGCAGCCAACCACTTTGTTCAAATCGTAGTCCATAGTGCCGCAAGCGCCCTACATGAGGTTTGCCTAATCATGGTCTCTTCTGAAGCACATATCAGCTCCACCGGCCGTGCCAGGATGATATGGTATAAATCAGTGAGTGTCGAAGAACGGCTCTGTTAAAAACTTAACTCTTCTTTTTCCCACCTCTCACACTTCACTTTCATTACTCGTTTATTCATTACTACTTTAAGTCTCCGTAAGTGCGATACGAAGATATTAAAATTCAACGCAGCCTATTGCATTTCACTGTTGGACATAGACCTCTTCGATTGCACGTCATTCTGATTGGGCTTTTGGGCTTCTCGCATCTATTTCCTACCTACCATCGTACACTTATCACCTTCTTTCGATATTGCATTTTAGAAGGGTTGCCGGCCTTATCCCACTCTCTTCAAGAATGAACTTTTTAACCTAAGACAGCCACGCTTCGGCATGAATGGGCCAGCGCTTGCGCTGTTTCACCGAGTAAATGAGGATACCCTAACCTCTCTCACATCCCCATCCCCATTCCCTAAAAGATCGACAACGCACTTTGGTGTTACGGGTCTCCATAGGCGCTGGTAATCACTTAAAATCAGGCGATACGTATGCTCGTTTTCTGTATTACATAAAAAAAGATAGAATATAGAGTAAAGTTACAGAAGGCTCCAATAAAATTATTGTTAATGGTAATGTCTTTATTGTTTTATTTTTCACAACTGATTATAGAACTAAAAAAAAGAAAAGAAAAAAATAACTAAAATATTAGGAAATATTAATTTAAAAAATATATATTTAAACAACTGGCTAAGCAACTGATACTACTACAGATGTTTGCCATTGTTGGCAATGCTGCTAGTCTTTTGGGAACGCAACCAGTAGACGATAATGCAGAGGAGTTTTTGTACGTTATTTTTATAATTGAACAGTTATGGTAATAATGTTAATGTTTTGCAAAGAAAATATAACAGTAATAATTCCAATATAGTAAGTACATGAATAAGCACAAAACCTTCAATTCAAGGCCCAATCAAGAGGCTAAGTGCGGAAATGGCCCAGTAAAACAAAACAAAACAATCAAACAAGCACAAAACCTTTATCCATCAAGATTATATTGTACGTAATATATCGATGCCCTTATCTTATTTTCCGTATTGTGATAAATTATTAATGGCAAAAAATCTTGTTCTTGTATCAAAATAAAGTAAAGGTAGTTTTGGTTATTGAAAACCATTTTCGGAACTGTATATTTATGACGCGATACCTATGGGAAATTGAGACTTCTGTAATATTCCAAACGGTCCTTATATTATTTCGAGATTTGATACACTGAAAGGATACTTATAAATAGACACGAATACTAAAGTAGATTTCATATTATTTTATGGAAGCTATCAGTACATCTAATATTTTAAGCAATTCTTGTAAATATATGTATAAAATGAAATCTCGGAAACGGCTCTAATGATTTTTATGACGTTCAGTATGCAGAGGATTTCGGGGGTAATAAATAGATCTAGTTAATATCATTTTCCAAAAATTTACCGAAAACAATACCGAAACAAAGCTTGGTCATCCAGAACTTTATTTTTTGAGTGGCGCGGTAGCGTATACGACTGGTGTATCAACACAGTAGTCTACGCTAGTTGAACAAGTTCCATTCCCGGATCAAATCAAATGTCTGTACTATCTTCTAGTAGTGGTTTGGAGCTTCGGTGTTTTCTATAGATAGCATATATCTGTTTACATAAAAAAGTATATAAGTATTATATCAATCAGTCTAGCTTTCATAGTACAATGTCTACTTAATTTAAGGCATTGTGGGTCAGATATGTGAATTAATTATTTATCATTTGTTAAATTAAAAATAAATTTAGAGTATTTATTTATAAGGCGCTCATAGCCCAGTTGCACTCGGTGTTTAGAAACAATCACCGAGGGTAAGCAACGACGACGCGGTCAGTACCTGGATGGGTGAACGCTAGTGGCATGTTACCATGAGCGTCTCCGTGATTCGGAGGTCACGTTAAGCAGTCGGTCCCGGTTGTTATCGTAGGATAACAGTCGTGAAGCTTAGTTGGAGGCCTTTGGGCGGCTTGAAAAATTCCAACGGTAAGATAACGTAGCCACAACGTTGTCTTGACAGTCCCCAATCCGCACTTGGCCAGCGTGTGGACGTATAGCCTTAACCCTCTCCTGAGAGGAGACCCGAGCCCAGTAGTGGGACATTATGGGTTGTTGATGATTTATGTATTGTTGTATTGTTGTATTGTTGTATGCCTTGAATCAGGAGACGGACTCGGACGGATATGATACTTTTAACATAGCATTTCCTTTTTTTTGGTTGCCGTGACGTTAACCGCGGTAGTTGTTGTACCATGGGTAATACCGCAAGGCTCAGCTAGTAGATAATTAATATATACTAAGCGTTTCGGCCGGTTTGTACTTGCCATGATTACAAATTAAAACCAAACCAAACCAAAATACAAGGTCTGCTTAGTTTGGAATTAGATGGTGTTGAGTGTTAAATGTCGCAAATAAAACTGCAATAGTGGAACTCATACTTTTTATTACTATTATATATTTCAATGTCATTGCAGGTTGATAGAAATTGAACTAGCCCATTTATCCAAAGAAATAGTTCTCCACGCAAAATAACAAGCCATTAAAATAATAAAAAAAGTCAAAGAAGACAATAACAAACAAAATCAGATATTACATAAACCAAAACAAAACCACAAAAGTATATTTTTACAAATTCACTGTCATAAAAGAGTACGTGAACAACAGAGTATTTGCTGTTTTCCTTAACATGATGTCACAGTCTTTCTCGTTATCCGGGTCATTAGTCTACATGTATCCTTCCAACATTCACAATGTAATTGTGAAGAATCTCTACAAATTCTGCTTTTTACGTGACATGAAATAAACAGGACACAATGAAAAGAAAACACAATATATTATTTATATTTATTATCATATAAACGAAAACTTAAAGAGCCATTTTTTTCCTCATGCGGAAATTTCTTCGGATACCACAACCTGGATGCATGTCGGACTCAAACCGACTAAAACCGCATGCCGACTCGGGTAATAGAAGCCGGGGAACTTGCAGGTGCACCCTAGCAAGGAAAACTCCGACGTAACTCGGGCCGCCTACGATTCGTAGATGGCCCCCTACTGTGTGGGAACCCCGATGTTCCCTTTACTATCCGTGGCTCAGCAGGCTCTGCATTTCTACATGATCCTGCTTCTGCTAGGTTGATATATGACTTCATCTATCTCAAGATAAGATTTAAAATCGAGAAGAAAAATGTGGTAGTATATTTTTGATTTTGTAAAGCAGCTCTTTATGCCATATCTTGTCGAATGCTGGACTGATTGGTCAACCAGTAGGTGCACTTGCTCAATGGTCCCGTGTCCTTCTCTGAATCCAAACTGGTGTATCATGATTCCTATTAGGTGTTTATTTATTTATTCTCAGAAAACTTACAGCTACAAATGTTAGTAAAAATAAAGCAGATTAGTCATCAGAGAGCTAATTACAAGTTTCCTCTTTTATTTTTAGATAATAAAAAATATTGTAAGCAAATAGGCTAGAAATAAAAATAATCCAAGCATATTACAAAAAAATGACACTACGTTGTTATTGTAATAAAGTATATATATGTATTGATATCAGTTGTTTAGTACCCATACTACAAGCTCTGCTTGGTTTGGGACTAGATGGCGTTGTGTGTTATAATGTCCGAG
The DNA here is from genome assembly GCA_003709505.1 of Hyphantria cunea. Classification (NCBI taxonomy): domain Eukaryota; kingdom Metazoa; phylum Arthropoda; class Insecta; order Lepidoptera; family Erebidae; genus Hyphantria; species Hyphantria cunea. Next base: position 3,617,244 of record PKRV01000635.1, read on the forward strand.
AATATTTGTTTATTATTTATTTATTTATTTTTCTCGCATTCTATTCAGTACCATTCTTTCCATTAACTTTCCAACAACTGGAAGGAGACTAATCGGTCTATACGATGATACATCTTGAGGTGGTTTACCTGGTTTCAAAATCTTCACTAACTGTGCGATTTTCTATTGACCGGGGTAATGGGACAATCTTAAACATGTCTTTAAATAGCAAGTTTGAGCGGAATTCCTTTTTGGGAAAATGTTTTAACAGAGTAGCGTCAATCATATCGCAGCACGGGCACTTCCCTTCTTGGAGTTTTAGGATTTTCTGTCTCATTTCTTTTGGTGTTATACGTTTCAGTGGCAAGATGGTTTAAGGGATTTATATTTTTTTTTGTCATGTTGTTGATGTCGTGCTAAGGTGACGTGCAAAGATGTCAGGTTTTTCACAGTGCCCAGTAGTCAATGCGTACTTTTAATGCTGTTGCATGTTGTTTGAGGCGCTTTAAGTATTTAGCAGCCTTCCATAATGAGTGGTTTGTGTTGTTGAAGGAGTAAGTTTTGCGAGATAATATTGTAGGTTCTCGTTTTTCATTTTCTTGATTAATGTTTTTAGTTGTTGGGAGGCTTTATTAAATTCAGTCTTGTCTTCAGGATAGTGCGTAATTTGACATATTCTATGAAGTATTATTTTTTCTTGTATACAGTCTTTGATTCATAATGTAAAGATTTATATAAAATTATTGGATATAACTATAAAACAAATAAAATATGACTAAAAAAAATATCATAGTAAAAAATATATTTCATTGCCTTTAAAACTCCTATTAAAAAGTAATGGTACGAGATACATAAACGGCTTTACTATTATAGTCTGCATATTTTAAATCTATTTTTGCTATGATGTGATTATTAAAATCTAACTCTTTTTTTCTCGTTCTTTTTATTAAAAATATTTCTCAAATTTTTTTGGGCACGCTTTGTGTTATGTCGCACGTGCCAGGAACGAACAAAAGAAATAAGATTTTTTATTACACGAGGGAATTTTTTGTCTACGTGTTTGTTTAACCGCTGGGAGCTATAGACACAAATATTTTGTCAGGAACAGAGCCGCTTGTATTAGTAAAAAAGTTTTTCAATATATCTTTTTTTGATAGAATTGTAAAATGTACTATGTAGAAATTTTCTTTTCTGTAAGTATTTCTATGGCCTAAGGAGGGAAATGAAAAGTCGTGTTACCAACGGGTAAGCGACAACTGAAACCCATGGCTGGTTGTAAGTTATAAAAAGGTCACATGTACATTGTTACTTATTTAGAACCTGCACCCAGAAGCAGTGGGAGAATGACTGTCTCGGTGGCGCAGTGGTAGCGTACGCGACTGTTGTCCCTGAGGTCTCGGGTTCGAAACCTGGGTCGGACCAAATGTTTATAAGATCTGCAAATATTTGTGTAGAAGTTTGGGTGTTTTCTATGTATAATATGCATGTATTTACAAAAAAAATGTATTTATGTATTCATATCAGTTGTCAGCTTGGGACTAGATGGCGTTGTGTATTAGATGTCCGGAATATTTATTATTATTATTATTTTGTAACCTGGAGATGTACTCCTATCTGATTTCGGCCACGGCAATCATTGTCAACGAAGACATATTACAGAGCCCAAGCGTGTGCACAAACATAGGTGCGTTGTATCTCACTCTCTATTCCGTCACACTCACAATACAATAGGACGACTATCAAGCACAAACAGGGAGGGACCAGGCCCAGGACCAACAACTTTACATTAGTTTGTGGCTCCACCTCAGTCACTCAGTGCATAACAACGAAAGAATTAGTCAACACCACGTGGTATCACCTCGGTTGAGCTTACACACTTGTGCCAAAGCAGGCCTCCTTTATTATTGTCAGTCATTTTAAATCTGATATACTATTGCTAACATTATAAAGCAAAATTTACCAAACAAAGACATTTTTTCACTTTCATATTCAATATTATTAAAAGCGATTGTTGATAACAATTGGAGCAAACACGAATGTATGTTAATTGATAAAATTAAAATAGATAACGTCGATTGTAATATTGTTTTTATATTTCCATAACTGGAGTTCGCTGTGTGAATGTGTTGTGTGTAACCCTTAGCAGATATTCTTATATTTATGTTCAATTTTAAGCTTTTATTTTAAATTTTTTCACGATTTCAATCGACGGATTAGTGTAAATCCACACTAAATTCGCTCTCACTTAGGGGATTTTTTTTTCAAAATACATGAAAGCATTTCTGAAGTTTCAAAGATAATGAATTTTCTATTTGAAAACCTCAGACTTTTTCTTAACACCAGTATTTTATTTATATTAACAAGATCAAAATCACTTTGTTTTTACAGTACATTTTCTGTTTCATTTCATTTTTTGATAACATATATACACCGAAAATTTTACGTTGACAAACGTACGTATCAAGAAAGCAAGAAGTTTAAACAATTAGTTAAAGCCCTTTAAAGATTGACTTTTGTAGTTTTCCATTAGTTTTATTTCTCATTCCTCATAAAAGCAGCCATAAGGTGCAACATCGAAGCGTGGCAGGATACAGCTATTTAATATATAATTATATTTACGTGAATTAACGGGTACAGGTATTTCCTTTCCCTATTGGGATTCTTATCAGGAATGTTCAGTAATAGTTTGAAATGAACGTAGTAAGAAGAATCTTTATATATTATGCAAAACTTCTAAGCTATTTGAATTTAGATCAGATACAAACAACCTTCAAGAGAATATTTTCTAGAGATTGTATTGTTCCATTTGGTATATTTTAGGAATTCGCGTGTATTGATTATGTCTCTGGTAAAGAGGTAACACATTGGTTTACAGGTAGAGAGCATTTCAAATTCGTCCATTACTGGACACTGATCTTTCCTTAGAAATAAGGTTTTTAACTATTATGTCACGCTAGCCAGTGTTGGTATACAGCTTGTTTCAAGTTTTTCATCAATTGCAGTACTGTTGTCCAATAAAGTTTGATCCTTTAGTTGACTCCTACAGTGATCACAGCGCGGATGTAATGAAAAGTGATAGTGACACACAGTATTCTTCTTTTGATGAGATGGAAACCAGCCAGATCAGCTATTTCTGTGACTATTAGTCTTCAATTCTAGGTCTTTGAGTCTTCAAATCTTCGTCTGATGAAATTAACGATAAAAAATATGGATGACATGAAATGGGGACCGTCTTTCGAAACAACAAAAAACAATCCAAACCACAGCATTCGTAATCCGCTACCACACTAAAATTTCAGTATCAAAAAACCCAAATGAAATAAACGACGACGATGAAAAATGACAAACAAATGTTTAATACCCATTTTTGATAGTTTTTTTAAATTGATAAAAGGACCCTACTGTGCCTGATGGGAAGCATGATCAGAATCTAAGAGAGGTGGTCACCATCTTCGTTGTGAATGTTGACATAGCAGCATGACCCACACTAATTCGGCTCAGAGAGATGCTTTACACGCTTTTGCTTTTTTCCCCGCTAAAGGAACCCGGGATATTATATAGTATATTATATAGTTAATATATGTATGGCTATATAGTTCATTAATGATCTCGAATAACGGGGTATTTTTTTACTTTTTTATGTTAAAAATCTGTCAAGATACAGCGTGCTGTTGAACGGTGTACTTAAAATAAATTAATTTATCGCAGTTGACAATGTGACGTTGACAAATGAGTTTCATTCGGTTATGCCAAATAACTGTATTTTTTTTTGTAAATTAACTTAAAATTTAATAATTTGGCAAAATGTACGAAATGTAAACTAGTAAGAATATTTCTTAAAAATTTATACAGATTTCTGATCGTGACATATGTCAAAAATATATATTTATTTCTTTTTAATGTATTCATTGGCATTAAAAATATTCTGAATATTTAGTTCAAAGCAAAATGAAACGGTCAAATGTAGTTAATTTGTTTAAGCAGAATATGTTGGTTTTTAAATAAGTAATTTCAGCTATAAACCCGCGGTGTTACCGGCGATTGTTGTTGTAAAGCCACAAAATGTTTCCTTCAGCTTTTGGCAAATGAAAATCCCGTTAAATACGCTCCAGCCATTCCAGAGATTAGCAAAAACAAAAAGACAGACAGTCATAAATATTTAAAATTGTTTTTTATCATCTGTTTTTTTTCTATGTATTTAGTTAAAAGACAGCTGATTTCCATCACGATGGCCACGGCGACCAATCTCAATGAAAACTAGTTAATTACGCAGGAGATATTGAGGTACACATAAGTGTGCGCAAACACAGGTGCACTCTGTTCCCTCACTCTCATACTCTGGTGGAACGGTTAACCGACATGACCGGGAAGATATCAGACCGCAGGATCGACGGGCTTACGTGCTCTCCGAGGCACGGGGCTAATCCAAACTCGGAGTTGTTATTAAGAATTTCTATAATCAGAAAAAATCAACGAACCTTGAAGCCTAAATGGCAGGTTATAGTTTTGGCAGTCTTTAAGTATCTATGTTCCACCGTAGTGTCCAACTACAGAACCAATTGTAATGAATGAAGTGTCCATATATATGTAATAATGACCGGGAAGATGTTCACTATATACATTTTGTCAAAAGCTTTTACTTAGTCGGGTAATAATTCTCCATGTGAACGTAAATTATAAATGAATCCTCCAGGGGATCTAAGCTGGGGATCCTAGTAGAGGGAGCCAGGTTCACAAACCAGTACCTAAACCAAGAGGTCATATATGGTATGGTAAAAAAAGAGACTATTATCCAAACAATATAGGTACAAAAATAACAGGCTGACTTGTGTCATTGGCTAATAATTTGACTATGATTAGCCAATGACACACGAGAATTCAGCCGTTAACGTTTGCAGAAAGAAGAACGCTTGCTACTTGGCTAGGGGGAAGGTCAGAAAGACAAGTAGTGTAGACAAAGTTTATGAAAGTCGGAATTATAATAAATATTTCGTACGTCACTCAGACACACAATGCTATCTATTACTAGAGCCTGCACTATGGGTACCAGATAATTGATATTATTACATACAAACTTCTTTTTTTGTAAATACATACATAAACAATTAAATAATATATAAAGATAATCATATTTATTACATTATTAATGTTTTGGTAAATTATGTAACTGATATGGAAAAATATAATATTTCGACTACCAAATGCATGCATTTACATTTTGTCAAGATATCACGTAATTTCGATTTCATATATCTATATATTTAAGTTATTCCAAGTAACTTTATCCCTGTCTTCTTAAAGCTATTTATATTTATACCATCAGAACACACAGACTACATCAGTGTGTTAGACAGATCCTTGTCAAAGCAATCATGATGGGGATACTCGCCAACACAGACCTTTCACTGTTATAGTTTAAATCTGTGAGTGAACTATAGGGTTCTTTATAGCGAGATACACTTTGCAGAATTTAGGTCACCGTCAAATGAATACCTTCTGTTTCCTTTTAATATTCGTTGATAAATTAGTTACAGAACAAGTTTATTTCAGATGGATTTAAGTAAACATTTCGATTACTGATACACATTCATCGAAAAATTTTGTTATTTAGAGGGTTGACTTTAGTTATTAATATAAATTATCCTACTAAACTAGTGTCTCGGTTATTTATCACATTTCATTATGACCAAATTACTACCAAGCTATGGTTATGAAAAACATTAATACGGTAAAATATAAAAGAATAATATTATGATTTCTGTGAAATAAATATGTTGAAACATTTGCATTTTCTCTGAATTCTTGATTTCACAATGATAAATTACAAAAAAATCAACGCTTAGTAGGATATTTTTATTCGGTACCCAGTACACCCATTTTTTAAAAAACACAACGCCATCTAGTCCCAAACTAAGCAAAACTTGTATTATGTATCCTATATAACTGATACAAATACATATACACTTTTTTTCGTATATTTTAATACATACATAATATTTGCAGACCATACAAACATTAGTCCAACCCGGGAATCGAATCCGAGACCTCCTCCGTATAGCAGTCACATACGCATTGTGCCACCGAGGATGTAGATTGGAGGCTTTTGGGAATATTCTCGATTTTTTTAAACAATTATTATATGTGATGACTGAACTTTTTTACACGATACACAAATAATATCAGCATTTAAGAATCCTCTACGGAACATGAGCGTCTTCTTCGAAAGGAGTTTCTGGCATTTTATGTTGCGCTGGTCAAACGTTCTGGTCCAAGTATTTTGCTCCCTTGATCAGCTGTTACGATACCCATGGGAAAAAAATTAGTGTTGACACTTCATATAATTAAACTGTTAAATAGTGTCTATAATATATTTTATTGTTGTGTATGTGTGCTATGTAAATAAGTGTTACTAAATACAGTTAAACTAGGTCGCAGATAAAGTGCTTATCATAACGTGTCAATGTTAAGGACTGTTGTTACCCAATTATGTTCATCGTTCTGATTACACGTTAATTACTATGTAGAACAGACAAATATTTATTCGACACTTGTATCAATATAACTATATTCGTTACTTACTATATCCTCACATTTACCTATTTATGAGCTCTAAAAAACTTCAATAAAGGAAGGAGAAGTTTAGGGTTTATTTTGTATTTTATTGACTTGAATATAGTGTTATATACCATTTATTCCAATAATGCAAAAGCCTCTATATAGGTTGCCATCATCACGCTACATTGTCTGCATTGGCAACAAGTGATAGCATAGTGCTGAATATTATTGTTGTATACCCCTATATCTTTCTACAATCCCATCAATTTTCGACACGGGCCCGAGTTTTATATCGCTTAGTACTTGAGTTGTTGAGGTCTGATAGCAGTCACTCCTCATTATTCATATCATACTAAAACCAAGTAACAAGTATGGTGATTTCATTTAAAATATAAAAAACACTGTTACCTGATCACGACTTTTTACGCGACTGTAAAAGAAGGATAGTTATGTTTTTTGAGTGTGAGTATGTATGTATCTATATTTGTATGTATGATATGTATGTATTTACAAAAAAATAAGAAAAAGTAAATAAGTATTATATCAGTTGCCTAGTACCCATAATACAAGCTCTGCTTAGTTTGGGACTAGATGGCGTTGTGTGTAAGATGTCGGAAACATTTATTTATTTTTATTTATTTATTTATATATGTTGATTGCCTGGAAGAGATTGCTTTTTTTTATATTTAAGCTGCCAAAATGACTCTGCCCTGCCTGATGGAAAGCATGAGCAGAATCCAAGAGTGGTGGTCACCATCCTCAATGCGAAAAAGAACAATGCAGCATGGTGACCCACACTATGGCGGCCTGGGGGGAAGGGGGATGGTGAGGGGGATAGGGGGCATTGGATTGGGGTATGGGCCTCCGTTATCCTCACTCACTCGATGAAACACAGCGTAAGCGCTGTTTCACACCGGTTTTCTGTGAGGCCGTGGTATCACTCCGGTCGAGTCGGCCCATTCATGCAGAAGCGTGGCTCTCCCACGGATAAAATTGTATTTTATAATAGTTGTTAATTATATTTTTATATTAACAATTATCTTTACTTCCACAGGTAAATCAGGCCGCTTGAATCCTTCTAAGTCGGATTAAATGTGACTACTCCTTAAGATTCACGGCATTTATGCAATTCGGAGCAATTAATTACCAGCTTACAGATCGTCGCCATTCATTAATCGTTACGTCACGTCAACCACTGGGAATCACGCTAAATAATGCTGTCGATCAAAGTGATTTAACTCGTGTGTGTTTAAAGCTGCACAGGTCTTTAAGAACATAATATATTTGTTAGTATCAATTAATCTGGATTGAATTCTATTTATTTGACGAAAAAGTTTTTAGGTCTGTCTTTTAAACAGTAGACTAGCTCTGCGGTGTTAACCGTGGTATAACTTCACCCGCAGTTAACGCCGCGGGTCATATCGATTAGTTTTTGTGCAAAACCTATTCTTGAATCCTCAGAAACAGACACAAAAAAATATCAGTTCAGCAGTTTACGAGGCGTTTAATCAAGTACACACGCACAGTGAATTTCTAAATATAAATATTTACGCAAATTTAAAGGAATTTCTTTGCAAAGGAACTTATCTTACAGATACCAAATTTGTTTAGTTGCCTCTTACGACACCCACAGGATAAATAGAGATAATGACATCAATATGTATTATCTATCCAACCTAAAGATCAGGTATCCAAGTACATTGAAACAGTCACTAAAATAAAATTTAACATTATTTGCACAAAATGTCGAAAATTTTTTTCACAATGTTTATTATTATGTTCGTAGTATATACTTTTCTAAAATACAGAACTAACGAGAAGGCAGCGCCCCTATTAGAAAGTTATTCCCGCCACCAATGAGCAAGTGCAACTCAAAAGATATCATCATCATTGGCTTTCGTAGTCCACTGCTTTACACAGGCCTGTCCTTAGCAAGAAGGCTTAAAATACGAGTGCTTTACTAACTTGTAAAGTTTCAGAACAAAAAGTTTACCGTGGGTGAGCCACTCTAAGGCACGAATAGGCCGGGTCGACCGGACCACGGCCTCATAGAAAACTGATGTGAAACAGCGCCTGGTCTGTATTTCACCGAGTGAGTGGGGATGCCGAAGGCCCTCCACCCTACCCCTCCCCCATTCCCCTTCCAATCCCCCAAAGACCGGCAACGCACTTGTGAAACCTCTGTTGTTGCGGGTATCCATGGGCGTCGCTAATCGCTTATCATCAGGCGTTACATCTGCTCTTGCGTTACATATAAGGCCATAGCCCGTAAAAATGAAATATACATAGCCATTTCAAATAGGTAAGTACCGATTTCAAGATGGAAACTATGAAGTCATAGTTTCCATCTTGAAATCGTATAGTTCATAATATTGCTGTCAGGTCTTCAATATTTGTCATTCATTTCCTTGTATTCTACCATATCCGAAATCACGTACACCATATAGAATGAATCATTGAATATCGTATCTATGATGTGCATTTAAATGAAAATATCTCATATTTATACGCATAAACAAACTGTTATGCATACGAATAAATTTAATAATTATGTCAAGATAGCATTGTTATTTAGTATCATAACTAATTTATTGTAATGAGCAAGCGAACAAACAAAAGTACTCTTAGGATCTTGTTTGAACAATGTCATGGGTTATCGTTCACAGACAGCAGGGTTCTATACACCGGGTCTAGGTACAGACCTACATTCAATTGCAATAAGTTAATTCATTTTCTATAATTACCTTGGCAGTGGTCATTCACTCTTTCGAAGCTTTATAATACAAAAATTCTAAGTATATTTTAAATCAATTATATTCCAGTGTAAGCATTCGAGTTCCTTGGCTTTTATTACGAAATTCAACAGCTTAAAGTATAATACTGCTTTTTCCAACGCATATTCTTAAGAAATTAAACGATACCAGCGATTTCGCTCCAATTAATGTATAAAACCATCTCCAACCTTAATTATAATTCTTCAAAATTAAAATTCAAAAGTCTAAGGATATACATACTCATAATGGCTATGCACATGCACTTATATACTAATGTATGTGTGTGTGTGTGTGTCTCAAAAAAAGTATGTCTCACAGGGTTATCTGCAATAAACAAATTGTGTGTAGGTATTTAAGCTATTTCAGACTTTAGTACTGTTCTCCCTTGCCAAAAAAAGTGGGAGCAAAATTTTAAAAATGTCAAACAGTAAATACAAATTGTATTTAAATTTATCAAGGACATGCTGCAATATATTTCAGTATAGATGTTTCTGGAGCGTACCACAGCACCAACATAAAAAATAATTGTGGGCAACGTACACTAAGTATGTGCCTCTAATTTTTAACTTGGTCCAAAATTTTAATAATGCAGAAATGAAAATTATTTTGTTTTTTGTAGATAAAATTTCAGATTAACGTTAAGTTAAGGCAAAACGGTCTCATCCGGACGGCGTAAGAAAGCGGCTCCCGGATCTCTCCCGTCTCAGGCGCAGAGTGGTTTTAGTCGGTTCGATTCCGACACACCGCCCCGCCGCAAACCCCGGTGGGGTGAAGGCCCGAGGAGGTTTCCACAGGTAAAAAAAAAGGCGAAATGGTCTACTTCTCCGCGTGTCCTTGACTTCAGCGTAATAAAAATTGTTAAATTATTCCAAGCAAAAATCAATGTCAACACAGTATTACAACCGACAAAACTTTAGCCTTATCCGTTCAAAATGTCAACTAAATAACAATAATACGTGTATAACATACGATTATCGAAAATATTAAACTTTATTATAACCTAGTACATTAAGCCTGGCTACAATACAAGTTAACTGTACGCAATACATATGGTTAGATTACCCACTATGCTATTATTTTCCTAACAAGTAAAATTATTTTAAAAATGTGATGTGTCAATATCTGACATTTTTATTAAATTCAGATCTTTTTTAAATATATATATTTTTTTAAATTTTGATGTACCCAATGTCACTCTCACGACTAAGACAAATCTCCACCCAAAGAATAACACCAAAAGCCGTTTAGGCCCTATGGCGTGCCAAAGAAATATATATGCATACATACACTCGAAAAACATAACCCTGTTTTTTTCGCTGTCGGTTACAAATAATTTTAAGTGGATTCTTAATTACACCAATGTTACATTATCAGATTGTTATAATATTTGTCACCCGAAAAGTAAATATCGTACAAAAAGAACTAATTACAAGGGATGGTAAAAATTATTTAAATAAGTTCAGTACACAAGATATTTATGTTTACATTTATCAATGATATAATGTAAATATTAAAATTATAGTTCTAAATTCTCTCAACGTTATGATAAGAGAGTCAAAGCTTGGTGCAATGTTATTTAATGAAATTGCTTTATTTTATATTGTAAAGGTGTAGTGTGTGGTTCCGTTCATGGTGAAAATCAGCTACTTTATTTCATTTTCATTTTTTTATGTTCTATAGAATACTGCGCCTATACTAATAAATAAAATTGGATTAAACGTTTGTTATATTAAAATAACCGCTTTTTACTAAATGCATATATGTAATTAAATACACGGTACATAAAACCTTGTCTAACTTTTTACCTATGTCTTTTTATTTCGGCTAATCTCTGGAACCGCTGCACCGATATTGACGTTACTGTCACTGGTAGGTAACTGATGATGTAAGTAGTACTCTTTTCGAATAGCTTCACCCCCTGGCGTTTCCCGCGGTCATTGTCGTACTGCGGGTATCGCCGCGGACCTCAGCTGGTTATTCATATTATATTTCAATCATTTCTGTCTTTACAGTCTGCAGACCTATTTATATCTCTATTTTAATTAAATCTAATGATTTAATTAGCTGAAATAGTAAACTCAAGAATAAAACTAACTGAATATATTAAAAAACTTTTCTGATATGACTATTTAACTTAATTAATAAGGTAAGTTGCTGAGATATTCCGAAAATGTAAGTGCTTAATGTGAAAAATGTCTGAAATTGGTCATATATCTAACTTTTTTATTCTATAAGATAGAAATTATAACGTTTCGTTACTCTTATTAATCATTCCCTGTAGTTGAAAACTTTCTTTCTTAAAGAAACATTTAAAATCACGAATAATGATCTCGAAATATCAAAAGTATAACAATCTAAACATAAGCAAGAAGTGTATGCAATTGCACTGTAAAATACTAATTATGAATTTCTTACTAAAGTAAATTTCTTCTTTAATCATAGCGTTAAAGCTTCTGAATTCCTATTTTTAGTGGATAGTAAATAATATCTGAATAATTATCTGTAAAGTATGAGACTGAAGATGACATTGAATTATTAAAGGGACGGTATATTTGGATTATAGGCTAACAATCTAGAATATTAAATAGAGCAACTTTGTTTTACTTTCTCTTTTTGAATATATGAAGTCGCAAGTGTATTATAGGAATTCGTAAGAAAATAAAATGAATAAATCATGAACATAATTTATAAATACAGTAATTTCGATGAGAGTAAACTAACACAGATTAATACACGGTTATAAAATAACAATGATCACCAGCCTCAGAAAAAATAAAATAATTTTTAAATTAATAGAACGTATAATATTTATAATAGTTGTCTTTCCTCACAATTGATTCCACACAATATTCACTGGTACTTAAAGCTAATAAATAATACATAATTCTAAATAACTATCACAGTTGAAGAAGAGATGTAGATTTGTCTAACTACGAGTACCTTTCTCTTACTTTGGCGAACATTTCTGCATTGTCAACTTTGTCGGCGCCCTCATTTTTCCCGAAGAATGTAAGCCTGGTAGTTTTGACAAGCCCCTTACTGTTCTCGGCCGATTTTCTCCAATACACTGTTTGGACTGCATTCCTTCCGGCAATATAGCGAGTGGCACTCCCAATTATTTGGCGTTTGTCCATCTCCGAAACTTTGCTAACAAAACAGACAACACGGCTTCACGCAAAATTGATTTCACAGAGCAAGTGCTGACTTGTGCAGTTGATGAATATTGGTTTATATTTGATGCTGTGATGTTTAATTCAGCTGTTTTATACAGAGATGGGCACGTGCGGTGTGTCTGACTGATAAGCAGTACCACAACACAGCTCGTTGTGACGAATTGTAACAATATCGGTGACATATTTGTCTGTGTGTCAACTTGCACTTCGTAAACGCGTGATACGTCACACATGTATATATTATTGTAGTTATAAGGAAGCGGGGCAGTCGTAAATTATTTCTACGATAAGGTTGTAATTATGTATTGTTTACAATACGTATCTAAATGCATTACATTTCTGTAATACCGTTATGTTACCAGTAATGTACTTCTTTTAATAATTCTCTTCGTTGTTAGTCTTAAATTATTTGCAGAATAGTTTTATAGCGGATATTGAACCAAAGACTATATTTGTTTAGGAGTTTTGTTTGTTTTAGTTGTTTGTGTAAATACTAAGAAAAATCTAGGGATGAAATTCTATGAAAACAAAGCTAACACACTTTGTATTAGATTTCTTGTATTTACAAGGTATAATTAGAGCAAGTATTTAGTGAGATCTGAGTTATATAATTATTTATATAGGGCTGTTTATTTAATAATATAATAAACTTGTTATTCCGTATAATAATAATACATCCAAAATACAGACTGTATAGCGCTATTGGAATATTTCAGAGTGTTTTATTAAGAATAATTGTATGTTAAATATTTCAAACTCAACTTGAAATTAAAGAAATAGCATAAAGCGAGATTTTTATTTTATACAAGGACTAATATTACATGCCTCGGTGGCACAGTGGTAGCGTAAGCGATCTCGGGTTCGGTTCCCGTGTTATATGAGATTTTTGTATGATCTGCAAATATTTGTTTCGGAGTTTGGGAGTTTACTATGTATAATATCTATACATTTACAAAAAAATATGTATGTATTTATATCAGTTGTCTAATAGCACAAGCTATGCTTAGTTTGGAACGAGATGCCGTTGTGTGATGGATTTCCAACATATTCTTATTGTTAATATACTATAGTAATATATTTATGGACAGGGAGAGCCACACTTCGGCACGAATGGGCCGGCCCGACTGGAGTGATAAAACGGCCTCACAGAAAACCAGTGTGCAATAGCGCCTGCGCTGTGTTTCACCGAGGGAGTAAGATAAGATAAGAGCACCAGAGCCCCATACCCCGAAGACTGGCATCGCAGTTATGACGCCTGTAATATTGCAGGTGTCCATGGGTGGCGGTAATCGCTTACCACCAGGCGATACGTCTACTCGTTTCCATCCTATACCTTAAAAAAATATAATTAAAATACGCTCTCACATCTATGAACCGCGTGAGTAATATGATGCTGATTTATTTCCTATTTAAAACAACTATTGAACTCTGGACTTCGTTCTATAGTGTAAACTATATTTATCCTATTTATTTCTACCTTAATAGGAAGCAATTGAAACAATAGACACGTGTTTTTACACGTTTCGGTGAATATAAAAAAGTTAGAGAATAGACAATGGGGATTTTAACGAATATAATATAGTCAAAAACATAGTATTATATTCATTAAAATATAAAAAGGAATATATAAATAGCTATGAAATTGACAACGATTAACATTATTTCGTATCTATATACCTATATTTTGACTTTTCCCTTGCCAACTTTATAAAAAATAAATTACTTTGTAAATAGTACCTGAATGACCAAGCATTGTTTTCTCCAAAAAAAAAAATATAGTTGCGCTCTCGTTTATTGGCACTCTCTACTACTACGCCGCCTTGGTACTATTTATTCTGCACCGATGAAAGCGCAAAGGATCTTATTCCAGTATAGTTTAATATAACTCGCTTGAGTTGTGATAGATGGCGCTAGATGTATATTGATTATCGATAAAGTTGGTCGTTGAAAATACGAATAAAACGATATTTTTAAACATAAATCCTAGCTAGATTGATTTGACGCCCCCAAAAACCCCTGTATACTAAAGTCCATGACAATCGTCGAAGCCGTTTCCAAGATTCAGATTAAATATTTATATCATAATATTATGTGTAATCTGTAATTTAAAAAGAAAGAAAAAAAGAAAAGATATTGTGGAAGGATTTGAATGTTATTATTATTATTNAATCGCATTTTCCAAAACACTCCTTATCCTATCATTACATTGGGTACTTACGGATATAATTTCACTCTCCACTTGTTCGTCAACATCATCAGCATTAACCACCACATTCATTGCATCTGCATGTGACGAAGAAGGGATTGGATATTGGATAGCCAAAGTATTCCGTACGTCCGATCGTAACCTCTCTAGTACGGCATCATCCAGCAGGTGACATCGCTGTATAGCTCGTACTTGATCCGACAATCGTTGTGCCGATACGTTGATAGTTGGTTCAAGCTCCTGAAACAGAGAGACTAGTCGAGCACGGTACGCTGTAAGATTCGTCCCCAACTCTGTAGCCCGAAAATATGCCCGCATGACATTCTCATTAATTGCATAAGTCCACTTCATGCGGTACACATTACCACCGGTAGCGGGGACCCTTTTCGAGGTCAGTGGTCCTCGGGATCCCAAGCTGATCGGCGGCCGGCCTCTCCCCTGCCGACGTACAGGTGTTGGCGACGTCGGCGGAGAGAAAAACTCGTCGCTGGAAGATGAGCTCAACGCCTCTACAACAGCCGAAACTTCTACCGTTGTTTCCAGGGGTGGTGAGGCGGAGCATAGCAGCGAGTCCGGGGATGATGCTTGTGCTTTAAGCCTAGCTCTTGTTAGCATTTTGGAATTTCTTGGTAATATGAATTTTACGGCATGACATTTGAAATGTCATATCTAACATCATGGATGTTTTCTTATAAACTGCATTATTTTTGTATTCTTATCTTGTTTTGGTGCCAATGATTCATTTTAAATATATATTGAAACTTGTTTCGATTGATTTTTGGTGTTGGGAAGTATTTAATCTTAAGGAAATGAAATAAATTATTGAAAAATATTATTAGAAATTCCACACGCTTTCAGTGTTGCCATTTTATTATTATATATATTATTATTATTATATACAAGCATTGCTCGTTTAAAGGTATAAGATTAGATAAAATTTTGATCTAGTGTACTTCGTAAATTCTAAAATGCCACTAGTGACAACGTATACGTGAAGGGATCGTGTTATTTAAATAACTTTAGGCCATTTATTTTATAAACTTTATTTGTCTTACAAATGTGCGCAGCTCAAACCTCCATGAGGTTAAGTCATTACATCAGTAAATAAGGGTCACATTCTATTTACTCATTGACGCCGAAAGTTCCTTTGAGCGTAAATCAAACCAACATACAAAAGCCGTTACAGGGTTTTGGACGTCACCTCGTCAATTTCGGAGCTTTTAGTGGCATCACCTTATGATGAAGAAGTTAAACTGTGTCTATCTTAAATCGATCGCACCCAAGCCATTTTAAAAACAGTGAGTTGTTTTATTGTTCATCGTATATATATACTCATATATATTTTGTGGTAAAGATCTTTGTAGTTACATTGTATAGTAGTCGATATACTTTAATACTCATTGTAGTAATAGTTTAAAGTACATAAGCTATGATCTACCCGTAAGCTTTATACACCACAAATGAGAAATAAACCCAATCTCTTGCATACAATAGAAATGTTGCCAAATGTTGATTTTTGTAAATTTTACTTAGACGTCATGAAAAACCAAAATGAAGGCTAAGTTAATCAGTCACTGCAATAATATCACTATTCCTAAATGGTCATTCAAAGACAATAAACTCTACCCTATCCTAAATTAAATCATAAGAAAAAATGACAAGTGCTAATCTGCTTTGTGCAACGAAAGTTTCTTAAAAATATGTATGTATCGATTAGTAGAGAATAGATTTTGGAAAATTGATTTCGTTTGATTTCCGAATATTTATCTTAAATGTAAATAATACGGTAAATCAAAATGGTATGTGGTTTAGTTCCACTTATCTATCTATACTAAGTTTTCTGTTTTATATTCAGATATCGATGCATATAAGTTGTAGTTAGGTTTTAGTTGAGTCCGTTTAGCGACGTTCTTTTAAAATCCTAGATAGACTTCTTTGTACTTATCTACTAGATATATATTCGAGAACATTTCGATATCATGAGTCTTTTTTTTATGGAATAGGGTGGCAAACAAGCAGACGTATCGCCTTATGCTAAGCGATTACCGCCGCCCATAGACACCTGTAACACCAGAGGCTTCACAAGTGCGTGTCGGCCTTGGGGTTGAGGGGAAGGGTTGGAATATGGGCCTCCGGTATACTCACTCACTCGGTGAAGCGCAGCCGTTGTTTCATACCGATTTTCTGTGAGGGCGTGGTATCACTCCGGTTGAGCCGGTTAGTCTCAAATAGAGATCTTAGATTTAAGAGAAATTTTTATGTGTGAAATAGTGTGATATGGCAGATATTTACTAACGGTAAACCTAAATGTAGTGAAACTAAAGACAAGCCTACAATTTACATTAAGTTGTGAGATACAAAATAAAAAGAACAAGAGAAATCATACAATTTTTATACAATGAAACGATCGCAGTTTTAAAGTGAAACTTACATTGTTTTAAAAGCTATTGCCTGCTATACCAATCTTTATTATTTCAATTATAAAAAGTTAATAATCCAAGACTAAGATTCAAAATAAATTCAGGGTAAGTATAATATGTAGACTATGTAATAAGTGTGTGTAATGTGTTTTATTTTCTCGCATATCTATTTTGCTTTTATGCCCAGTATCAACTGCTATAATTAACATAACGAAAATTTGTATTTATAATAGAAGACAGCAAAAAATATTTTGTTTAATATATATAGAACAAATACGTGAAAATTTTGCGATATAATTCTACTGTTCAAAAAGCTTTCAATGTTAAAAATATTATGTTTATACTTAATACTATATTTATTATAAGTCGTTTTAGGGTTTCGTATACCTGAAGGAATATCAAAAAAAGATAGTCGGTTAACGAAGTGGCTTCTATAAGAGTTTCTTAAAGTAGGTACTTTATAAACCGATTGTCTTTGTTTTATTTGTATAAGACTGCTAAAGTTACTACTCTGCCTAATGGAAAACATGAGCAGAATGTAAAACAAGTGGTCATTGTACTCATTGTTAATACCGACAATGCAACAATGCAGCTTGGTAACCAATATTATGGCGGCATATCGAGATGCTTTTGCATCATTCATCATCTTTCTGTTGGTCAAGACTGTTTCCCACGGGAACATCTGAATGTCGATATTACCAAGTTAATATAGCCATGCAACATTTCAGTGGTAGTCACATTAAAAGAGTGACACATACATTTTATTGTAATTATATTTGACGAGTGCATCTGAATTGGGGGCCTACTTTTAAAATATTTGCGAAGTGAATGAAAACCGTCATAATTCAATAACTTGGGTCCTCGAATTCGACGCGTGCCAAGGTGGTATACCTGATCCTCAGAAAGTTTTATCTCTGAGTAGATGCTTTTTATTATTACATATTGTCATGTGACAGATCAAACACGAGAGGTATATCAAATTTAATCTTAGCTCAATAATCAAATGAAATTACGAAAACAGCCGGTTGTAGTATATTCAAAGATCGATAACATTTTGACATTGAATGTAAACAATTAAAATCTTCTTTTGTATACCTCAAAATATAGAAGTACATTTCATATTTGTCATTTGCGATAATTGTATGTCAACTAAGGGTAATTAATCTTTATGAAATGCATTGAGAGCTGATGAAATGACATTCCACGTGCTGGCAATGTGCTGATGGATGTTATATTGACGTCATCTGTTAAAAAATTCTACGAACACTTAAAACGAAATGCATACCTACAAAAAATCATAGAGCGAAATATCACAGTATTCGTTATTTCATATGAATCACGTCAATCTCATATTTTATTTTATTAGAGTGCCTAAATTTTCTAAAAGTATTTTTTGATGATGGATAAGTAATTTTAGTTAATTAGTTTCTATTGAATCAGTATAACAAGTCATCATTGGTATCAATATTCATCAGAGAAGAAAAATAACTATCTTCATAAGCGAGACGGTATAAACAGAGAGAATTATTTGTATTCACTTTACTCTTGAACTTTAAGTTGCCCTTAAAAGTAGACACAGACACATGTCTTTCCAGGTTGAGAAGATTTGAACTACAAAAGAGTTCCACCACTATATACAACAACCACCTCTTACTAAATAAAATCCTATGAAAATCTAAAAGCAGGCGACTTCAAGATGAATGCTAAAATGTACATATACTCGTATTCCTATTTATGAGAGCACGTTATGTTTTATGATATAACGAGACCTAAAGTAAGTAAATCATTCAAATCTGTAAACATGGTACTAAGGTAATTTGGTGTTTAACTTATATCACATTTACTGCGGGAGAGCCACGCTTTGGCATGAATAGGCCGACTCGATTGGAGCGATTCCACGGCCTCACAGGTCTGAAACAGCGCTTGCGCTGTATTTCACCGAATGAGTGAGGATAATACGCTCATAGCCCAGTTGCACTCAGTGGTTAGAATCAATCACCGAGGGTAAGCAACGACTGCGTGGTCAGTACCTGGATGGGTGACCGCTGGTGGCATGTTACCATGAGCGTCTCCGTGATTCGGAGGTCAAGTTAAGCAGTCGGTCCCGGTAGTCCTAGGATAACAGTCGTAAAGCTTAGTATGATGCCTTTGGGCGGCTTAAAAACATCCAACGGCAAGATTACGTAGCCACAACGTAGTCTTGCCAGTCCCCAACCCGCACTTGGCCAGCGTGGGGACGTATGGCCTTAACCCTCTACTCTACTTGGCCCAGCGGTGGGACATTATGGGTTGTTGATTGATTGATTGATTGACGTCCCGTGACTATGTCAATGACGATCTACATGAATTCACTCCAATCCAAACCTGTCTGTAGAAGTTTTTACTCCAAGTTATACGTAAAAATAGGACACAAGGGTAGTGTTTATAAAGAATGTATAAGTAGGTACATAGAGTCACGAAATTTGCACGGGACGTTTTAAGGCTTAAGTAAGCTGTGAATGTATTTATATATAACAAACCTCCACGCAAGCCTAGGGGTTTCTACACGATATAATTTTCAATCACGTTTGATAGTGATGGTTCAAACAGCCATCGGACGATCCAGCAACTTCCAAAAGCCTGGAATCTGGAGACAGTGAACATGAGAGACCAGCTCGATATGTTACTTGCTGGCTTTCCAAATTACCACGTTGCGTTTCCAAATGTATTATTCATTGTAATTTAGGAACTAAGTATGTTAAAACACTGTAAGCTTTATTTTGTGTTTTTAACTTTTTTGTGTTTTTTTTTGTTGTTTTTATTTTTTTTACTAAGCAACCCCTTTTAGCTTCGTTATATATTTGATATACTCACATAGACCACATATAGTAACAAAATTCTTGCATGACAACTTCCACTAGAACGGATGTGTAGATTAATAGAATCCATTTTGAATTCCATTACTGTTTACTATTATTGAAATAATCGCGATGTCTATTCTCTTCGTATGCTTTTAAATAAAGCAGAAATTATCATGGTATGAAATTCTGATTTCTTTTTTTAATTAATCGACCTGTCAAGGTAACTCTCCTCGCTTGATGGAAAGCATGAGCAGAATCCAACAGTAGTGGTGACAATACTTATTGCGAATACAGACAATGTAAACAAGCAGCGTGGCGACCTACACTATAACGGCCTATTAAGATTCTTCTGCCATCATTGGGCCTCAGATCTTGCACACACCAACGAAACACGACAACACGAATGCTGCGATTTCAGGTTGGTCTTCTGTGAAACGATAATACCGAGATAGTCGAGCTGATCCATTTATGCTGAAAGCAGAGTAACTCTACTACCTATGAAATAAATATAATTTTGCAATGACAGTACGAATAAAACCATAGAAGAAATTAAATAAATTTTAAAATAATAAACTGTATGATTTCTGTGAAATACACACTACGTTGCCTTTCCTCTCAGCTGATTCAACACAATATTCACTGGTACTTAAAGCTAACAATTAATACATATTTCTAAACAACAATCACAGTCAGAGCAGAAATGTAGATGTATCTAACTACGAGTATCTTTCTCTTACTAATATTTCAACATTATCAATTTTGTCGGCGCCTTCATTTTTCCCAAAGAACGTAAGTTTAGTAGATTTGACTAGCCTATTGCTATTCTGGGCTGATTTCCTCAAATAAACTGGATTGCGTTCCATCCTGCAATGTAACGGGTGGCGCTCCCGATGATCTGGCGTTTGTTCATTTTTTAAAAATGTACTTTGCAGCTTACAAAAAAGACAACATAGATTCACGCAAAATTGATTTCACTGAGCAAGTGCTGACTCGTGCAGTTAATGAGTGTTGATTGATGTTTGATATATTAAAGTTTAATTGGGTTTTTGAAAAAAATTTTTTTTTTTGTGATAAATAGAAAGATTATATATTAGTGTTATAACAAAACTATTTTTTTTTTGCAATAATTCAAAAGTTATGTAAAATAAAAATTAATTTTTGAATCCAGTACCGAAGACACGCCGACAACTCCCGAACAAACCCGAGCGCGTGTGACGTCATAATGTTAGTTTTCACTCAATGTAGTTGATAGGAAAATAATGAATGCAGTGTTTTGATCTATTTAATTTTGTTGTCATTATTAAATATTTAAATTTATATTAAAAATGTCGAACCTCAAAAGTTATCGTTCTTGTTTTGTACCATTATGTACGAATACTACAAAGGCAACTCCTGACAAAATGTTTTTAAATGTTCCCCAAGATGTCAAACGTCGAAATAAATGGTTTCAAGCAGTGCACCGTGATAATCCCCAAACAAAATCGATTTTTTTTTGTTGTGAAGATCATTTCGATGTAAGTATTTATTAATATCATTGTTATTAATTATTATTTATCTAAGTATACAAATCAAATAATTATTATGTATTCAAGTAAAGTTCAGTAAATAATTTTTTTTTACTGGACTCCAAATCATAACCTTTAAAATCATAGCATTAAAAAAAAACATTAAAAAATTTAAATTTAATAGCATTATAAATTACCTGCTGAAGCTGCACAGTCATGGCATTGAACATCCTGAATTTTTTTGACTTTTCATTAATAGTTAAAGTAAGTGAATAAGCTTTACTCCGAACTCGGTGTTCTGGACATACCTGTCCTTTTACAATACAAATATTATTTTTTCGACTTAGTTGAACATAACCTATAGCTTTGTCGCCGTAACTCTCACGCGATGCTCTACAATTTATGAAATAAATAATTATATGTAATGTAATGGAGAATAAACACTTAAATATTTTCATTTATTATATTATTTTTTAACAGACTTACCTTGATGCCTTGGCACCTCGAACTTCAGCAGAATTAAACCGAACGTCATTTTTTTAAAAATCGATATACATAAATATATCAACATCAGGAATATTATCAGACTTTGCCTTAATAAATCCTTTATCACACATAGCTAATCGGAACCAACTAACAACTCGTATTTAAGCAATAAATTTTCAATATTATTGTCTAGTCACGTGTAATAGCCGTAAACGCTGTACTATTATTAAATAGCTATAACATTATGACGTCACAACTATGGTGACCAATCATGGCGCGTTTATAGTCACGTAATTTTTATTTAAATTTCATCAATTTTTAATTGTTTCTAATTAATTGAAAAAATTTTTTTTGTAAGTATTTTGCATTAAATATCAATATTATTAATAATAAAGTTTTAAAATACATAAAAAAAATCAATATTTTTTTTTTTTCAAAAACCCAGTTGTGCTGTATTATATACAGACAGGCACGTGCAGTGTTCTTGACTGATAAGTAATGGTGGTGTAACTAATGTTCGCATTCGTATTCGAATTCGTAAATATTCGCATCTTTTTGTCATTCGCATTCGTAATCCAAAAAATATAAGCGATAAGACCGCCAATTGTCACATTTGTATGTTGTGATTCTTTTTTTCTATCTGTTAAGTATGTACAATAAAGATAAATAAATAAATAAAAATAAATAAATAAATATATTTGACAAACAAAAATTAAATGATAAATATAGATTGGATACAGATAATCACACTGCTATGATTAATATATTTTTATTTGCCTTTAAGATATAATAATAAAGCATCGGGAGAATGAGGTCAGCCGCCACGTCAAATCTCTCAGTCTCACCCTTTTTGTTTTCCTGTGTGAAAATCTAGATTTGATGGAATCGAATCGTTCAAAACCGTAGGCTCTCTCGGGTAGTAGTAGCCGGGGAACTAGGTGCATCCTAGAAAGCAAATCCTTGGAACCATAATGTATCTCCTACGCGGAAATCCCGAAGTTTCGCTCTTCAAAGTGCTCGTGCTGTCACCCCAGCCTGCTTCTGCTAAGGTCACTCTCAGGCTTGCGCTTCTGGAGGATGGAGATCTTTTAGCAGTCTCCGGCACTTGATTGACCTTCAAGGCTTTGAAGGTCAACCAAGCGCGGAGTGCAAGTGCCACCTATACTCCCAAGTAGAGTCTAATGCAGGAGTCATCCGGTCCTTTCCTGTTGTACAGCAACCTTGTTAGTGCACGCACTGCTTCAACCACCAACTTGGGGACTAGATGTCGGATGTGATGTCCAAAGTCTTCGCTTCTTGCTATGCCTGTGAAAGAACAAGGATTAATGATAATTGATGACGATTGATGACTGATTTGTGCAAAGCCACCTTAAGGCACAGCCACCGGATTCGCTCTGCAAGTAGGGCAACCCTGGACATGGTTCTCGGGATTTCCTCACGATGCGTGTTGCCGCTCACCATCGATAAAATGTCGTCCGCATACGTGCTTTTCCATGTTGTGCCCAAATGTTGAATTATCTTAAACTTTGGTTAGCAAAATTGTTCTTGTAAGTTAATAAGTTTGTCTTGTGCTACATAAGAATGATGAAAATGTGTTGGATTACGATGATAGATTAGCAATTAGCAAATGTACAAAAAGAATCGATACGAAACACTTGCAACTTGGTTAAAGGGACAGATTTTTATTGTTAATTACAGTTTGTCAAATGATTTTACTAATTCAAAATTTCATCTTCAATCTAGCCTTATAATTTTTTTAAATGAAGGATGTGGAATATTGACAACTTTTTTAATTATATGTCAAACATACTGGCTTAATCACTCTCACAAATATTTACTTGCGAATATTATGCCCGTAGTGACTTTACATGCCTATTTCATTATCGAGTTCAAAAGACTTAGCGTTGTTGCTATTCCATTTTATATTTTATTCACCGCAGTCATTTAAAGTTATTTGTTTAAGGTTCAATTTGGTACACTGTTGTGAAGAAAACTGCATAGAATATTTGATATCTTAGTAGCCACCATTTGCTTATTATATATTTGTCATTTTGTTTCTTCTATTGTAAATCTGTAAACAAATAAAAGTTTTCTATCTATCTTAGAAGCATCTCGTTTTTCATTTTCTTGATTTTTTAATTCATCGTATTCATTTTTACGTTTACCTTCTCAGCAATTTCACATATCGCTAGTGAGCATTCCTTTACTTGAATATTGTTTTCACAAAATTTGAATATTACACTTTTAGGGTCAAAAACTGTGAAATAAATACGAAATTCGTTAACTTTACTCGTGCTTTTTTATTTGCATTCGTTCGTCATATTGTGTTCACAAATAATGGATATGAATATTTGCATCACTAAATTAAGTAGTAACAAAACACACATCTCCTTGAGTAAAAAATTAATAGAATATTACGGTCACCTGACCATAAACGCCATCTAGCCTCAAACTAAGTAGATTTTGTTCCATGGGTACTAGAAAACTACATTTTTGTTGTAAATACACAAACAGAACACACCTGAACTCTAAAAAAAATATTTGCAAATCATACAAATTTGATCCGAAGCAAAAAATTTAACCCGAGTCTACCGTACCAAAATGCACAGTTGAAACGTTGGCCCATATCGTGCAGTGATCCAGAGGGATTTGAACTCGGGCTCCTAGCTGCCCTCATCTATAAGTAGTTTACACTTTGTTCTACTAATTATTTATCTTTCCGTTTGTCAAGAATCTTTTCAACAGGTCCGCCTTAAGGTTGATATTACTGTGTAAACTTCAGCTGTAGTCTCATTGCATAGTGGTAGACAAATTTTATGGTAGCAATGTGAACATGTGTAGCAAAATTTATAAACTAAAATAGATTTATAAGATTTTTTTTTTAAATCTGTAATGCGCTATTTACAGATAATTATAGTAATGGTCTCTCAGCTCAGGAGTAAAATGTAAAGACGAATTTCCTTGACAACTACTTTCCATTTAGTAGATGAATAGATAGAAGGTATGATAAAATTATTTAATCTTATAAGCAGACCAGTGACCTTAAAAAAAATTAAAATTAGGTGTTTTATAATCGTACGAACGAACGCACACACACACGCATGCGCACACTTTCTTGCCCATGCGAATATAAATCTCGCTGCTCCTCCCACCATACATTTCACTATCCAGAATATGGAGTGCTGGTAATCTGTAATACAGGTCATGTTAGTGCAGGTGCCAGTCTCTCACACAGATTAAGTTTCTATTTATGTAAGCTGTATTTGCTCTATGATTAGGTTATTAATTGTAAACTGTGTGTGAGAGCAACAATATGTTGTTCTTGAATGTTTAAAACTAAAGATGTGGTTCTGTATGTCCCTCAAATAACATCATATCATATTTTTCATTTCCGATAATTGTATGTCAACCAAGGGTAATTGATCCTTATGAAATTTATTGAAAGCTGATGAAATAACATTCCACGTGCTGGCAATGCACTGATGGATCCTATATTGACGTCATCTTTTAAACAATTCTGCGAACATTTAAAACGAAATGCATACCTACATAAATCAAGGAGCGAAATACCACTTGATTTTTTCTTTGTTCTTACACTTAAATCAACCATCACACTCTTTTTTTGTTAGTGTTTATATTTTTTTTAATTTCGGACCTTTTTGACATTCTATCGCAGTAGTTTAGACCGTGGGAGAGCCACGCTTCGGCATGAATGGGCCGGCTCGACCGGAGTGATACCACGGCCTCACAGAAAACCTGTGTGAAACAGCGCTTACGCTGTGTTTCATCGAGTGAGTGAGGATACTGGAGGCCTATACCCCAATACAACGCCCCCTATCCCCCTCACCATCCCCCTTCCCCCCAGGCCGCCATGGTGTGGGTCACCATGCTGCATTGTTCTTTTTCGCATTGAGGATGATGACCACCACTCTTGGA
Organism: Hyphantria cunea; assembly: GCA_003709505.1. Taxonomy (NCBI): domain Eukaryota; kingdom Metazoa; phylum Arthropoda; class Insecta; order Lepidoptera; family Erebidae; genus Hyphantria; species Hyphantria cunea. The sequence continues at coordinate 3,643,118 of PKRV01000635.1, forward strand.
TTCTGCTCATGCTTTCCATCAGGCAGGGCAGAGTCATTTCGGCAGCTTAAATATATAAAAAAAAAATAGTAGAATGACTCGAGTACCAGTTTTCACTATAGATGAAAAGGACGCGCAGTAGTATTTAGGTAATTGTAGAACGCCAGTTATGTACAATATGCGTTCATCGAGCAGCAAACACAATAAGCTGATGACGATATCCATTACAAATTCAAATGAGTTCAAACCAGTATTTATTTAGTATTTGAGTAATCGCAGTAAAGTCGTCTAATTACGGAATAAACGGAAATAATATAACGATCCTGAAGAAATTTAAGTTTGTGTTCTTTATTTTTTATTAACGGGAATAATGGAATGTAACAGATTTAAAATGACGGTTCGATATGTTTTTGTAAATAACATATTGACAGGCGACTTCTGCCTAAAGTTGGCATAGATACAGAATGGAATAATTTAAAGACAACGTATTTTCTTTTAATATCAGCCATTTTCAAACTATTCCCTTACTACTGAAGTTTCATTTGTACTACTTTTGGTCTTAAAATTAAACGTAATAACAAAACGCAATAGTTTTTTGGTATTAAAGTAGCTGACCCATGCAACCTCGTTTGCATCTCCTATTGCCCGTAGCATGTCAATTTTTCCCCGTTTTTGAAGCATTCTTCATCGGTGCTCCACTTCTGTTGATCTTAGCATGATGATATAAAATTTATAGGCTTTCTCGATAAATGGGCAATCTAACACTGAAATAATTTTTCAATTCGGACTACTAGATCCTTAGATTATCGCGCACATAAATATGTAGATATGTACCCACCTATCTTTAAAAGGTTCAATAGAAAAAACCTCATGCTATTTATCACGCAGTTTACAGATGCAATGTAACCGGATAGAAACAATATTATATCAGACCTTCCTATAAATTCTAAGACTTAACAATCATGAACCTAAGTAAATTAGGTCACAATACAAATTAGAATTCAGTTCCAAAATAACTTTTACTCGCTGTTCTCCTCGCATATGTGTCGGTCATCGCGACAAAAAATTTGAAAATGTCCTTCTCCAAGTGATCTCTTCATCTAGATCTTCATGTCTTTATCTTTTAAAAGACAGACAGGCTTACTTTAGAATTTATAATATTAGTCATCTTCCTAGCCTAGATTTGGGGTCGGCTACTGATTCAACCGGCTGTACCTGAATATCAGTTTTTACACTGAGCGACTGGCATCTGGCCTCCGCAACCCTGAGAGTGAACTGAATTCGGAGGTTGATCTAGTTGTCAATATATTAAAGAGCAATGACTTCCCAATAAAGATTGCCATAGATGTTCATGATAACCAGGACCGACGGCTTAACATGCTTTCCGAGGCACGCGCGGGAAACATCGCCATCTTACATACTCCAGTCTGCTATTAAGAATTTCTTGTAAAAAGAACCCAACAGCAGTTAGACCTCGGAATAAAACCCGAGACCTCTTGATCTGCAGTCGTTTACGCTTACCACTAAACCAACAAGTCAGTTGAATTTATAATATTAGTATGGATTTATATTATAAATGCTTTAAATTATTTATTCCTATTTCAGTTATACAAGGACTTATTATATAACATATTGTTCACTATGAATAAGCTAATATTATTGAGTAAGTGGTCTGTAGAAATCCAAGTACCTCTTTTATTTATGTAATACCTACAATGATTTTTCATGAAATTTAGTATGCAAGGAGTTTCGGAGACGATGAATCGATATATCTATACATATTTTAAAATTTTAGAAAATTTGCCTTAAAAAATATATCAAATAAAGCTCAGTCATCCAGGTGATTAATATTTGTAAATGCTACTCATTTTAGTTTGATATTTATTTATTTATTATTCATTTATTTTATTTTTTCTCTGTGTAATACACAGAGAAAAAAACTATAAACTGAATTACAATCTTTGTCACCGAAACCTGGTTGATGGTTTGACTGGCTTAATGAATATATATGAGATATCACAGCTTGTATATAGTAAATAATTAAAAGTTACGAGACTGGACGATGTCAAAGAAAATTAAACTATAATGGCTTACGCATACATTTCATATCGTATTACATATATAACGAGCGTTAGTACATATTATTGTGTGTTTCTTTTAATTTGACTAGGACTGAGCGGAATTTACTAAGCATTATGTAGTTAATCTTCATACTTACGAAAGTTACTGCAACATATGGCTTTAAATAGTCAAGTCAAATGCTACTCTAAACAATTGGATTATTCATCCCTTTCAAAGTTCATTACTGCAACGAAACCCTAACCCAAGTTCGTAAATTGCTGCTGAAGTATAGAATAATTATATTATGCAAATAATTTGCTATATGTTGACTTGTTCTGTTTAATGAGAAGTGAAGATAAGATATGTCGGTTTTAATTTACCTATTTTTCCATCTTCGATAAGTAGATACAATACAAATATGCTGTATTTTTTTTCTTGCCAGCGGTCGAAAGAAGAGCGTTGCTTATTTATTTATTGTCTGTAATCAAATATTGCAAGTTAAATTTGATCCACTTCGAGATTTCCGATTATGCTGAAATTTGAAATATACCTTTACTCCTGATGACAATGCAAATACTTTTAATCATTATTATTATTAATCTAAAATAACCACCGTAACAAAATGGCGGCGTACATATTTCTGAACAACCCACCCAATATGGGTATCAAATGTTTGGTGACTTCCACATAAAACCCAAAACTGAAAAACAATGCTACGCCATCTTCTGAAGATACTTTGAACTACGGAGTAAGGGAGGAAACTAAGAAACTACCAATCCTGAATCGTGCAATAGAAGTTCTCGCGCCGATTAGCATATTCACAACTTCCCAACACCAACCGTCGGGGCAGTGGCCCGCCAGGCATGAATACCTCGCCTGGTCGGAGGACCCTCCTTTGTGTTGAAGGAACAATGACACCCATTCTTCCACAAATGAAAGGGCTTAAAGTTATTGTTTTTATTAACAAGTAATAAAAGCTTGTATTTAAGAAACTTTTCAAATGAATCTCTTGTCTATCGAGGAGAATGATTGTATTCATGAGCTCTTTTGTGCATTCATCGGATACCTTAACTTCTAATCTTCTCCTGTAAATAATAAAAGTTACACCAAATATATAAACAGGATATAAATGTTTTTGTAGCATTAAAAATATAAAGACAAAACATATAAGCTTTAATAACATACACACCGTTTCAGTAGTTCCTAGCAATACATTTTGTAAGATAACGTACAAATAATGTATTTTATAACATACGCTGTATCCTATAAAGCTTTGCTTTATCATATTGTAATGGATTAAAATTAAATTTCAGGCGATTTATTTCGCGTATCATATATTTAGTTCTCACTTTTTTCTTTTTCTTTTTTTTAAAAGACAACTCCCGCATTAGGAATGGAAATTCCTGTGTCGCGGGAATCTTTACAAACATACATGAAACGGACACAAAGTACACCCAGACTTAGTACAGCAATTTATGGATCACACAGAGTGTTGTCCCATGTAGGATTTGAACCCACAACACTTGGCGCAGTAGGAAGCGGTGTGGCGACCAATAGCTATAGATTTTATAATTTTAGAAATTAGATTTTATAGTACGTAAGCAAATTCTCTGTATTCAAATATAATTTACACCAATTCGAATTAGTAACCAATCAACCTTCGTGTTATCAAAACAATCAAGCTTTGCTTGTTCATAACTTAACAAGCTGTGACGTGTTTATTTACCTACCGTCATACTATTTGCGAAGGTGTGGCTGCATAGCAAACACTATTTAATGAAACTATTTTACTGAGGTTCAAATCAAATTATTTTGTTTACAACCTTAATTTATACATACATTTTTATCGCTCGGAGGCAACTTCCTACAGTCAACCATAATCATTTTTGAAAGAAATACAATACTTAAAAAGCGATATCAGTCTCTAGTTAAATGAATAAACTTGACGAGACAAGAAACGAAAACAACTATTATCAATATTTGGTTTTGATATCCAAATACTGAAAACATAAATAAGTAAGAAATTACAGACATTCATGACTTAACTTAAAAATATATATATACAGATGGCGATTAGCAAACCAATCTTTACACTATTACAACATTATTTGGAGAAATTAAATTGCTCTTTCAGGATTGAGTACTTAATATGAGACAATATAGTCATAGCTAATACACAACATTAAAAGCCACGTCATACATCTGGCAGAGACCGTGTCATATATCTGGCAGAGTGGCATCCAATCTCTTCCATGGTGAGAACGGTTTAAATGAACTAGCATCGTTAGGGATATTATCTAACCTACCTAAATAAATCTACCGTGGGAGAGCCACGCTTCGGCATGAATGGGCCGGCTCGACCGGAGTGATACCACGGCCTCACAGAAAACCGGTGTGAAACAGCGCTTTCGCTGTGTTTCATCGAGTGAGTGAGGATACCGGAGGCCCATACCCCAATCCAACGCCCCCTATCCCCCTCACCATCCCCCTTCCCCCCAGGCCGCCATAGTGTGGGTCACCAAGCTGCATTGTTCTTTTTCGCATGGAGGATGGTGACCACCACTCTTGGATTCTGCTCATGCTTTCTATCAGGCAGGGCAGAGTCATTTTGGCAGCTTAAATATATAAAAAAAAAAAAAGCGTACAGGTTTTTAAAGTCTCTAAAGGCAAAGAATATGTTCTTACTGCGGGAGTTTTCCTTAGAAAGAAAACTTTTTATTCGTACACCGTATTACAGTTTTACAATAAAGTACAGAAAACGCCAAATATATAATGTACAAAGGACGGCCTTATTGCCGAAAACAATCTCTGCCAGGCAACCTTAATCTTATATTACCTACCTACATTATAACCCACAAAAGGCCTGGTTGCCATTGTCTGACTTGGCCTTAAGACATGAATGTATAATTTACTCTTTTCTATTTTAATTAATTAAAATCGTGTTCTCTTTATTTATTCCCGTTCTCCTTTCGCAGATAGCGTAATAATATTATAGCTATATAATAATGTAATTAATAACATAATGTCACATAGAGATACGGTGTAATAAATATAGAAAGACATAATGACTATGAATAAAAGTAGGTAATATGTATCTGTAAAATAATCCTTGCTTGTATGACTAATTTCTTATTATTTATACAAGATATGAAGACACTTGTGCTAAAAAAATACCATTTGGGTATATCTATACATAAATCGTGCGTCAATATGTTAGTTTCGTTTACGTCATAAAATACCTACCGATAGAGTAGGTATCTACTAATTCTGGAATACAATAAAACATTGATAAAGTTATGTTTTGCAATTAGATATAAATACTCGTCTTATCTCAATGTTACTCGTAAACAATTGGAATACAACAACATCAGTTGGTTCATGTTCTAGAATGTTTCAGTTTGATACACAAGATACAACCATTTTTTTTCGTGGAGAAATCCCCGCTTATACCCCCTCCTAGTGGTAAGTCGGACTCGAACCGGTTAAAATCGCACTCCATTTCGGGTACTAGAAGCTGGGAAACCTGGTGCACCCTAGTTAGGAAAACCCTTGAACCTAGACGTACTTCGGCTTACCTAAGTTTTGTAGATGATTCCTGTGTGGGAACCTCCGTGGTTCCCATTACTGTCCCGTGGGGCGCGCACAGTCCGCAGGGTCCTCGCCCCCACCGGACACTATCCATTTTTTCCCAATAGTTTCCTTCCATCCCATAGCAGCCTGTAAAAAAATATCTCCGAGCGATAATGAATAATATAATAATTTTTGTTGTTAACTGGTATACATTAAAGTTATTCTATTATTGAAATTTGAATTCATCACCAGATTGAACCAGATTTATAACCCACCAATATATTTAACTTATAAAACTTATGTTTCATGTTATGTAAGTGAAGTTTGTAATATATCATGGTCGGTGAAACACATAAGCTTGGTTAAGGATCTTCTGTCTTCAAAAGATCGGCTTGGCCTCACTTAAATGCTTACATTACACATGGATGGGGCTGAAACCCAGTAACGAATAAACAGCGTACCCTGTTTCTTGTGGCATTATTCACGAATATATTTGATACTGTACAATTTTAAAAGATATCGGAACTTCTTGTTCCTCGCAATTATCAATCTATCTTGCATAAGCATCAACTCAGACACAACAAAAAATATTAAAATAACATTCTGGGAAACGAACCTACGTAATCCGCTATACATCTAGACGCAACACACTCACATTAAGGGATCTGTAACAAGGATACTTGGATTTATCTAAAATATTTCAACGGAGAACATTCACCTATAAAACAATTGATGCTCTGAAGAATGCCGTGTGAAAAGCATTAGGAACTGACGAGCATGCATGCAGCGATTGATGAATGAGGATGAAGCAAAGGGGTTGTCAGGGCCTTAGTAAATGAAGATCAATTATCTCTGCCTACCCCTTTGAAAAAATCTTTATGTTATGTTTTTTTGTGGAAATTTATTCATACCAGAGTCAAATACACTAAAATATCTTGTTCATAATTAATGTGATCCATGTTTCATTCCAAAAGAATCTTAAAATAACCATTAAGTGTCTTTTAGAAATACTATAAAAGTATTTTTTAAGATTTTCTTTTACGTAAATAAGGCCATAAGCGAAAATTCGGTTAAGGTCATTTGTAAGTTCTAGTGTACCCAGATGGTATATTTTTAGACACTGTATTGATTTAACTAATACTCGTACATATTAAGATAAATATTATGTTGTGACGTAGCATACGCCCATATTTATTTAAAATCAAGTGTACAGTTGTAATTTGATCAATAGCTTCTAAACAGTAATAACATGTTTTGTAAGTTACGTTAGTACTATTAATTTGTACTGTGTACTATTTTTCGAATTACTATATTCCGTAAAGATCGACTGTATGTAAGTCCTAATTTACTTGAAAGATCTCGAAATTGAAAAAAGTATTCAACTATTTTCTTCTTTATCAAAATAGAGAGTTCAATAAGAGCTGACACTTACTTCCTATTTTCAATACACAGAAAGTATACAATTTATTGTCTCCCTTAGTAAAATAGTATCTAAATAGTTCTTTTATTGCGTGAAAATTCATTGCATTTCCAATCCCAAAATATGAATAAACTTTATGTTACTATATGGAAATCATGCGTGATCAATAAGAGCTACTATTACATGTCCGATACATAGTGATAGATACTTATATCACAATTACCTATAGTAAATAGTTGCAACATTGCGTAAGATTACATCACCCTGGCGTTCAGAGTAAGAAATATTAATATTTAATGGAATGTCCGATCTTGACCCCGAACAACAGGTGAATGTGGTTAAGATTCTTCTTACTCGAGATTTCTCTCGGTTTTACATCCTAATTCCCGCTTTGAGTCTTTCAGAGAAGAGGAGGTTCAGGCTCCCTCAAATTTAAAAATACTGTGTCCCTAAAATTTTCGAGAGTTTTGTGCATGTATATATTGCTGCCTGTTTTTGTAGGATATGTATGTTAATGTCTGCATCTAATTTATTTATGTATCTGGGTATACTTTTAGCCACCACGCCTGTTGTTCCTAATTTGTTCCGAAATTCAAACATTATGTAGGTACCTATACTATTCTTAAGAAATACAGACGATATCAACACTATTCCAAAATTAAAAATAATTTGTACAGTCATTTTCTGTGAAATATAATTAGTATATAACCTAAAAATAGTACGCAATTGCAACATGCTACCAGCACGTTTAAATAAAACGAATGATTCATGTAAATAAAATAAATACTTTAGTAAACTTGAAATCACAACTTTTAGTAAAGCTTTGAGGATAATTCTGTAAAAAAATATCTTTGCAGGATAACCATTAAGTGGCTTAATCATCATCTTCCTTTATCATTCCCAAGATTATTTGGGGTCGGCTACTGGTTTTACCTGAATATCAGTTTTTACACGGAGCGACTGGCATCTGACCTCTGCAACCCTGAGGATGAACTGAATTCGAAGGTTGAACTAGTTATCAGTATATTTGAGGGCACTGAATTCCCAATAACGATTGTCATAGGAAATTGAATAGCAAACATGCTCATGACAACAGGGACCGGCGGCTTAACGTGCTCTCCGAGGCACGGATTAAGTAGCTTATTAACTTGAGGAAAAAAGTATTTCGACCCTATTAAATAACATAGCCTCTGAACCTTTTGGGATCCCATAGGTGTCGTTAGAGGCGACTAAGGCAGCAAAATATACAGGATAACATCAATACAAAGAGAAACTTGAAAAACCCTATACCTGTTTGGCAAGCTTGGTTTATTAGGCCAAAACCTACTTTCTAACTATGTATGTAGTATACAATAGGTAGATAGGTAGTTTCACGAAGTTAACAGGTTATAAAAATATGAAGAGAACTTTAAGAACCTGTGATTGAAGACCAAAGCGTCTTAAGTGGCTCTTATTAGGTGGTAGATTTATTCGATGGGCCTGTAGGTTTAGTACTGGCAACTAGACCATTATTCCCAATGTGGTCCAGATAGACCCCTGTGGACAGTGAGGATCACTAACCACTGGACTCTAGAGAGTAGTGGCTCTCATTGCTAATCTACGAGGCGCTCATAACTCAGTTGCACTCGGTGAATGGAAAAAATCACCAGGGTAAGCAACGATGGCGCAGCTGACATGATGACGTTGGTGGCATCTTGCCATGAGCGTCTCCGTGATTCGGAGGTCACGTTAAGCAGTCGATCCCAGTTGTTTTCATAGGATAACAGTCGTGACGCTTAGTTGGAGGCCTTTGCGCGGCTTAAAAACATCCAACGGTAAGATTTACATAGCCACAACGTTGTCTTGCCAGTCCCCAACCCGCACTTGACCAGCGTAGAGACGTATGGCCTTAACCCTCTTCTGAGAGGAAACCCGAGCCCAGTAGTGGGATATTTTGGGTTGTTGATGATTGCTAATCTATAGGTCGTGAATTTATTTTCCACTCAGAGCAAATAAGTGTATGTATGACTCTCATTCCCAATCTACAAGTTGTGGGTTTGCTTCGCATTTAGAGCAAATAACTGTATGTATGGCTCTCATTCCCAATCTACAAGTCGTGAATTTGCTTCCAACTCAGAGCAAATAACTGTAGGCATGTATGGTTTCACAGCTTTACACAATTCGCAGATAGATTAGATAACATCGTAAAGAATTAAGAATACATCATATTCATTATTCCTTATTTGTTCCAAAAAACGTTTAAGAAGTATTCTATCAACCAAACTGAACTCCATAGTAGCTCTACTTAATTTGACAGCAGATGGCGTTATATGACAATTGGTAACTAAAATATAAATTAAATGTCGAATAGGCTTATTTGATCGCAAACCTGCCATTTTTTAAATTCACGGTTTTTCACAATTCATAACGAAAATTTTTACTCATAAGTAAAAATTTTCGTTATGAATTGTGAAATCAAGTGTGTAAGGATGCCGCACGCTTTACTGATTCGCCATTAAAGTAATAAATTCCTTAAGCCTCAATCCGTCTCAGTATTATTTTAGATAGAAAATATTTTGAAAGATTGTATTTTATGAAGAAAATATGTCGGATAAATTATTTCTTGTCAGCTCTACTATCATCAGTATATTTTTTTTATAGTATACCTAATAGGAAAAAAAACTGACGTGTCGTCTGACTGTATTGCATGTTGATACCTGCAAGAAACTAAGACATCGTCTAAATATACAAGAGTTCATTATCACCATATGAGTAGCACTCACATTTATAGGGGTTGAAGGGGTAAGGCTTTCGATAACTCCACTAACACACATAAAAAGCAATCAAAGAATTACCTAATCCCGTCTACCCTAGCACTTTTGGCTCTCTCTTTCACATATTATGTCATTATCACAATGGTGGAAGGAAGTCAACATCCTAAGATAAAGAACATACTATATCATTACTTATGTTTTAATACCATGTTGTCATTTCTTATCTTAACATAAACAGAAAGGTGAAAAGTTAATAAAAGATTACACTGTTCTTGTTTATCTAAAGATGACATAATCTTACGTAGTTGACAAGAAGCGAACGATGCTAATTTTATTGCTGTTTCTATGAACTATAAATTTTCTTTTAATTGATCTCGTATTCTTGTATAGTAAAACGGTATCCAAACTACATTTTTACATCGTATATTAAACACATACGATGAAAAAAAGCAGTTTGGATATCGTGTGTATTTAACATGACAATCTTTGACATTTAGATCTACGTTTGAGAGTACAAAACTTAGTTTAAGTGAAGTTTAGTTTAGAAAGTGCTCGGACAACAGAACGAGCACCAATGACGATATATTTTATACAGAACATAAATGTATGTAAAAAAACTGCTCATCAAAATAATTCTCCAAAAAATAAGCACATCTCATACGACCATCGATCCCATATTTAATTCAATTATCTTTGATATTATATATTTACAACACTAGATTTACTCTGCCATGCTTTGCTATAGTATATTATGGTTATGTTGATAAGGTATGAGAATCAAAACCGACCTGAACAATAGATAAAATCAATTTTTAAACCAAAATGTACATCGCGTCAAAACTGTAACTCAATCACTACTGCGGAAAATTTTCAGGTATTTTACGTGCTTACACAAACCAACCTTACATTTATATATAAAACAGCAGACTCAACTTCGTCTGTGTCCCTTTTTAATCATACTTGGTTCATTCTATCCTACCTCAGGTAAACCCGCAAAATATACATTTATAATATGTAAATCTATTAGATAGTTTTGGAGTTCATAGTAATCAGCAAAGTGATAATTATAGATATGTATATAGGTTATTTGAACGGATCGTACAAATATATTATATAGTCTGCACATATGTAAAGATTACATAACAATGTGGTAGTCAAAACAATGCACACGACAAAATAAATTGATGCCATTAAATACACACATGACACAGACACAATTCATAATAAGCCGTTTGCAGTTGACGACGTCTTTGTATTCCAATTACCTACTTGGTTTGAATAACGTAATGTTTATTTTTATACAGGCAATTGAATTAAAAAGAATTTGTTTTTAAGTACCACTTCTGATAACAACGTGTCTTATCTAAAGATTTTTTAATAAAACTCATATTGCTAATTAACTGAATCCCGCGATGTTGTACCTTGACTTGTATTGTAAAAACAACCGCGGTTAAAAACGTGCCTACACAACCGCAGGATGGAGCAAGGAAAAAGTTACTCCTTATATCATCAGTGCAGTTAGTCCCGTCAAAATAAATCTAGCCCTTTTAAAGATTAGCCTCAACAAACGGACATACAGGACAGATAGAAAAAAAATTTAAACTTACAAATGCATTTATAAAAACTATTAATTTTATATTACAAACAGACATTTTAATTTTATTTATTTTATTTGACTGCCTCGGTGGCTCAGTGGTAGCGTACGCGACTGCTGTCCATGAGGTCTCGGGTCCGAATCCTGGGTCGGACCAAATGTTTGTATGATCTGCAAATATTTGTTTCGGAGTTTGGGTGTTCTCTATGTATAATAAGTATGTATTTACAAAAAAAAGTATTTATGTAGTACCCACAATACAAACTCTGCTTAGCTTGGGACTAGATGGCGTATTGTGTTAGATGTCCGAAATATTTATTTGTTATTTATATTTATTATTTATTTATAAACATACATAAATTTATTTCAGAGAGAATGAAGCTCAAAAAATATGATACTTTTGTAAACTCTACTTTAAAAATAATACTTCTACTAATATTTTGAATGCGCAAGTTTGTAAGTATTTTTTAATGTTAAATACTTTTTAAGCAAAAACTACTGAAGCATATGTAACCTTACTGTAATGTGTACCTATGAAGACAACGGTCAGCTATACATAAGAATAACACTAGACTAGCGATTTTTTTAAGGATTCGCAGGTGAATGTTGAGTGATGGGGGCAGAAACTAATATCGAAATATAACTTCTTATTTTCTTCGTGTTGCACTAGCAGACAAGCAAGTATATTCTATAGGAGAACTCAGCAACACAACACGCAGACAGCCATAAGATAAAAAAAAATATTATTACAAAACTTTGTACAAACCATGAAATTCCTGCGATACTTTAAATATCACTTAGAAAATTAAGTAAAACGATGATTTTAATTCATCAAAGGGCTGAGAGACTTGATATCTTGAGTATTTGGTTCGCGGCTACTTATTATGTTTGCTGTTAATCCATGTAAATCCTTTTAAGTAACCTAATCTTGTTTTAATGCTAATTTGTCTACCTTAGTGTAGTGTGTGTGCTGAGTTTTAAATCTTTATTGGAGCTTAGCCACAATTTTGACTATGTAGCTGTCGAGTTGAATTTCATTCTTGTTATATCTTCTCAAGATTTTACTCTCATTATTTGTTTTTTTCATTTATTTTTTTCAAGATAAGTCCAACACTAGATTTAAATCCTGTCTCGCGGGAGATTTTACAAACAAATGAAATGGACGCAAAGAATGCCCAGGCTGAGTTTGTAGCAATTTGTGAATTACAGAACTTGTTGTCTCATGTGGAATTGGAGCCCACAATACTTGGCCAAGGAAGAGGTGACGTGGTCACAGCCCAAGCTACTAGACTAAAGGTACGTGCAGTGATTTGTAGTGACTCAATAATCCTGAGGTCAAGACATAAACATTTTGATGCTAAATTTATTGTGTGCGTGAAAACGTCGACACGAACGGTGTCCAACTGTTTACCATTAATTAACTTTTCCTAGTCGATGTGTGAGCGGCCAGCACTCATTTGCACCGTCATTTGATCCATTGAACTAGTAGCCGACCCCAAATAATTTTAGATATAATAAAGATTCTAAAGATATTTTCTTTTATATACCTTCCCTTGCAAGTAATAGCCAACATACACATACACATAAATGTATATGTACATAATAGCTGGGAGAGAACGTTCATGTATTATTCAAAGGTAATCCTAAGGGTCATATAGTTTAGAGATAGCTAGGAGTCTTGTTAACAGCCTCCACTAAGCTAAAATGTGTAGTTTCGAAGTAGTTTAGTGTACCTATGTAGTAATACCTACCTACTGGCGAGAGCTGAGTATCTAGGTCTAACCCAAGACGTTATATATTGAGCATAAGCTTCTACTTATATGTATGTCACAGATTTTAGTGCTGTTTAATTCTGAGTCTGTAGAATAAATATGTTATCTATTTATAAACTTTAAATAACACACGACACCACTGAATGGAGATTAATGCACGAAGTTAGTTTAAATTGTATTTGTATTCTATCTATAATGTCTTTCAAAATGGTTCATAAATTGATTCTACACTGTAAACAAAAACAAAGTTATCTATTATCAGTATATTCAGTTCAGATAACATTGCAAGTATTTATCATCTGTTATTGGAAACTACTGTAGGTTTATAAGTTGATTTATTTATTTATTTAATACATCATGCATTTTAGGTGCATTGGGAGACTTAATGCCTAAGGCATCCGCTACCAGTCAACCGTCGGGTGATGCAGAGAAGACAAGAAGTAGGTGCATTTTGAAAGAAAAATACGTATTAAAATAAATAGGTCTAGTAATATATCAAATACAAGTAATATATAAAAGCTAATCTACACAAATACAAGAACTAATACATACTATACATACAACTAAATATAACTTGTAAAAATACATATATAAATGAAGAGATGTACTAGGATTAATAGATGAGAATTATGTAGATGATGAATCTGCAAGTTGTTTTATAAGGTACTGCTTAACTTTTATCTTAAAAGAAAAAGTGTTAGTGGCCATCTTGATTTCGAGAGGGAGCTTATTCCAGAGTAGAACGGACTGAACAACGAAAAATGAGCCAACAAACTCTGACGTATGGGAGGGACTTCGAAGAAGGAGGTTATGAGTGGATCGAAGTGTTCTGTTGTGGTTGTTGCATAGAAATTGGAAGTAGGAAGTTAAATATTTTGGTGAGGATGGGTAATTTAAAATTGAGTACAAGAAAGTTAGGGCTCGTTGTTCTCATCGTAAGCGAATAGGTAACCAGTTGAGTTGAGTGCGGAAAAGGGAAATATGATCATATTAACGTATTTTTAAAAACGAATCGAATGCAGTTATTAAGAAGACGGTCAAGTTTATCGAGAAGATCTGCATTCACGTCATAACAGCACACGTCGCCATAGTCGATTATAGGAAAGATAGGGGTTTGTACGATATATGGCCTTAACCCTCTCCTGAGAGGAGACCCGAGCCCAGCAGTGGGACATTATGGGTTGTTGTTTGTTTGTTTGTTTAGGGGTTTGTACAAGCATAGTCTTAGAAATTTTCTACCTCCAAAAAGGAGGTAGAAAGTTTTTTAGGCGATAAAGCGCCCGAAGAGTACCTCTGTGGCACTGGTTTGAGTGACTCTCTGGCACTGGTTTGTAACTTAATGTGCATTCTATGTGTAAGCCGATCCTTTAAAGACTCACAAATAGGCATAGTCATTCCATTAAAAATTATAGCCGGAAGAGTTTTGGTGACTACTCTCTGCTTATCAGCCGAGGACTTCCAACAATAATGGCCTGACATTTTAATGGGCTTACTGTCAAAGCCGAACCTTTTGAACCATGTATTAATCGATTCCAGATCTCTGTTAACCATATCTATTGCTAGCAAAAATCTTCAAGTTTAGCTTGCGTATAGAGCTGAAAACCATCTGCATACAGATGATACGCACAATGAAGTTCCAGGGCTAGGAGATTAATGGTACTTTGCTTGTATGACAATAATAAACCTAAAAGATAATAACTATTTACCTGCCAGTCTTGTAACGAGTTGCATACAGAAACACTAGCAAGATTTTCGTTCCATCTTTAAAAGTGAAAGTGATACTTGATGTTAATATGCCTTACCTGAAGCATTCTTGTATGAGCCAGGTGAGACATTCTTTTTGGTGCCGCTTCTAGGCTGCAACTCTGTTCTATGGGGAGCTTTTGGGTGTTTTGATATTAGGTCTGACAGCTCTTCCACGATGGTAACCTTGAACCGCTTGCTATCGGGTGCGTCATCCTGTGTCCAGCACACACGAGTTTTAGCAAATACGGTTTGTCTAATATTAGTGAGAAATTCACGGATTAAAATCGACGAGCTCCGTACTGCGGAACCTTACTAATATGGGCCGGTGATGATCCTTATTGCGCGGTCCGATTCTTTGGCAAATGATGAATGACTCCTCAGTGTATCCTTTAAGGTGTAACTTATTTCTTATTGTGTCTAGTACTACTAGGTTATAATTTTCGTTATAAATCTCTGCAACTCCCATCAAAAGCAGTGCCTAGCATCGATGTCTTGTGTTCAAGGCGTCAACAGCTTGAGAACATTGGGTTATCTGCTTCCGCAGCAGTCCCAGCATACTGTACATTAGTTCCAGAAAAGTTCTGAACTCTTCAGCAACCTTAGAAACTGTATCCTTCGATGGACCCGATGTTGGAAAGTTGTATATATGTTAATCGGCGCGAGAACTTCTATTGCGCGATTTAGGATTGGTAGTTTCTTAGTTTTCTTCGTTGCTCCGTAGTTCGATGTTTCTTCGGTAGATGGCGCTGTCATATATTTTTATCTTGACGATGTATGTGAAAGTCGCCACAAATATTAAACTTATTGCTGTATGTGTTGATGTTTTGACCCCTACCCATCTTTTTTGTAAAACCACTCATTTCACTTTTGTAAAACCGTAATGATGTTTTATTTCTATTCATTTGCTTTTTATGTTTATATAAAACGTGCTTACAAGAGGTATATTTTATATCAGAAAATAAAGCCTTTTAAAAGCTTCGCTTTCTTCGCAACACTAATAAAACTATATATTTTTTCTGTACACCAAAATACATATTTTATAGAAAGGTTAATAAAATTGCACCAGATGTCAGATATAGCGAATGTGATTTCGAAATAACAGGTAAATGATGGAATACCCATTTTTGCACCGTACGTATATGCTGAAATGACTGAACGAGAACCTTTATCAGATTGCAATCAGAAGGGATTTCTACCTGCGCCAGCAGTCACTTAAGAGTGTTGCTCAGGAGAAAGAGTTATTGTTTATTTTACTATGTCGAGTAAACAGAGCCGTTTATAATATGTAACCGTTTTTCATATGTAGCAAGCAAAAAGGTGACTTAAAATGGGTAATACTTGATTTGATCGCGACATTTCTCGATTAGTGTATACTAAAGTAACACAAAAAGAAAATGGTGTCACAGAACATAATAAAGTAAAAAAAAGATTCAGAGGATTTTAAACCTTCGCATTATTGAAGATTACATCGTCTGTATCATCCTCTCCTTGCCAAAGACGTTTTGGCCGACTATGCGACGTTCCTGACAAATTGATAAAGGATTTGTTTCAAGATTTTCTTCTCTTTGCAGTGATGTTGTTCTGCACAGTTTTTTATGGAATAGGTTGTAAATGAGCAGATGATTCGCTCGATAGTAAACGATTACCGCCGCCCATGGACACCTGCAGAGGCATCACAAGTGCATTGCCAGCTTTTGGGGGATGTGGAGGGAGATGGGGGAGGTTTTGAGGACATAAGCTTCCGCTATCCGCACTCGCTTGGTCGAGCCGGTGCATGCATGCCAAAGCATGGCTCTCCCGAGATAAAAAATAAAAAGTTTGTTCCTTTAATCGCCTCTTACGACACCCCTGCGGTGAATCGTAACACTCCATATTCTTAATCTGTCACCATACGGAGAGTTAGGTATTTGGAGATGATGAGCCTAATTGAATTATTTTTTAAGTACGAAAATTAGAAGATATATTGAATGTTTTCTTTTTTGTAAAAACAGGCACGCGCCATCGCAGGGTGTTACTGCCTTTCCCTATTTCCTCCAACATTATTGGAGACTTTTTATCTCAAGGACTTTTTACTATCGCCGAAGTAGGTTAATAGATCCACAACTTTCCAACAAACGACTACTACTGTCTTATGGGCTGGGGCAGGAAACTTAATTTTAAAGAAAAAAAATTTTTTTTCATCAGCAACAACTTATGTACTTACATAGGCCTTAATTTCCTACTTCTTTTTTAGAGCATTATTATATATTTCCAGTTTTATTTTCTCTTTTTTCATTCTATAGTATAATCTGTCTTAAACTACTGCTTACATACTAGTATATTTGTTGATTCTACATTTATTTAATGCTGTACGATAATAGTAGCTCAGTATATTACGATAGCACATTTACTACTATATTGAATGTTTACATAAGTACTAAAAATATATATATACTTAAATTTATTACACTGGTCTCATTCTCCTCTGCTTCTGATAAGACCACCATTTATATCATCATGTATAGTCTGTCTTATGAGGTGCAGTAAAATGCGCATGTTTTACGCATACTTAAAACGAAAACTTAATGCCTTCCCGTTTAAAACCTACATGAAATCTATGCACATGTGACGTATATAAAAATAGATTTAAGTAAAAGATAAAAAGTAGTTTAACCCCCTTATCCATAAACGTAGTTACTGCTAGATTTTTACGACAAGTTACAGTACTCTACCATTCCCAATAAACATTTCAACAAATATTAATAAGCATACTAATATTCTTCATTTATACAAATACATTCAATACATTATGGAATTATCTAACACGTGCGCTAGTAAAGACTAGCGCGAGTATTATCCGGTCATATCATATTTCAAATATGATATGACCGGATAATACGGATAATATGATATGACGTTATATCCATTTTTTTTTCTTTTTTTTCCCCACTTTTTTAAGTTAACAATATCATCTTAACTAGGAAGGCTAGTATAAGTAGGTCTTATCATTATTGCAGATATAAAAATAACCAAAACCATAAATATTCTTTCCTCAAGTTAAATACGTAAGTAATTTTATAAAGCATAAGAGTTTCAAAACTTTATTTGAAAGGGAAATACAATGCACAGATTACCATACCATACACCACCATTGCCAAACCATACACCGTCATTACCATACCATACAACAGCCAATAATAGCCGACTGCTAAAAATCGATATTTCGTTAGGAGTTTTAGCTTTAGGAGGTTTGAGCCTAATATATCACGTTGGCCAGTTTGTTTTAAGCTTTCGATCCCTTCACAGTAACTTACTGATTATGTAAAGATATGTTACTATGAAAGTGATGTTTGTGTACTGGATGTCACCTCAATATGGGTTATTTCCCATAGGTGGTGCCCATGCTTTTGAAAAGTAGGCACTAGGAAAAGTCTGGCTAGAGCTGTCATCTACACATGTAGTTTCGAAAGGGTGTGTGTTAAGGCTACTACACATTATGCCGGATGCCTGACCCTTGGGTATGTCGTTGACAAGTTCGGCGGCAAAACTTTGAATTGTAATTTGCCGTGCAAAATAGTTTACCTGTTTATAGGATTTTTCTTAATCCGGCAAAGTTTCTGTTACACCACCAAGCCCGGTGTATTAACGGCTCAAAAAGATTTTACATGTAAAAAAATACTATAGTAAAGATATGCCAACTGCCAAGTTATATTACATGGATAGCATGGATTTCAGAAACATGGATTCCCATACATGTTTCTAAAATCCATGGGACGCCTATGGAATAGTTGCATAGGGCGCTCTTGATACTTAATCCGCCTCTGCAGAGGTAATAATATGGAACACAGATGGGTTGTGCGATTCCAAGTGAGCTGAGTGCTTGAAAAGCGCACGAATGTGGAGTGCCAATTATTCAAGTAATAGAGATGGAAGTTTTGTCGGATGAAATGGTGCCGGAAAACTGCCAATGGTACTTAGTACTTTAAATAGTACAAACACATTTTAACATTTAATAAGTTTAATAAAGTTTTGACATGTTTGTCAATCCATACATAAGGTTTTAAAAGAATTTATTTAGCAATGTCGAGTAAATCGGATATCGTTCGAAGGAAAATTACAAAAAACATACATTTTAACACACAACGCCATTGAGCCCCAACTAAGCGGAGTTTGTACTATGGGTACTAGACAACTGATTTTAACACATACTTTTTATAATACTTTTTTTGTAAATACATACATATTGTACATAGAAAACGTCCAAACTCCGAAACGAATATTTGCAGATCACACAAACATTTGGTGTGACTCAGGAATCGAACCAAGACCACGAAATATAGCACAGCCGCATACACTACCGCTGCGCCACCGAGGCAGTCGATTACAAGTTTTGTTCATGACGTCAGATTCGAAGAGAATTCCCCTATTTGCTAATAAATACTTATACTAGTGGACTCCCTGTGGTCGAAATTAAACCATAATTTATTTATTTACTTTTTAGCATTATTTACTCCTCCTTCATATAAACTTTATTTGTGTCAGATTTAATACACCTCCGTTCGCATAATTTATCGTAAAAAGGATTTGTATTCCTTTTTACGAAAATTATGCTTTGCTTCACTTAGTAATATATTTTAGATAAATTTATACATATTCAAGGTAAGATTTTATACTGTGTGATGTTAATGCTTATTTTTTGTAATACCATGAAAACAGTGATTCACTACCAAGTTCGTGGTGTCAATAACAGCAAAACAAATACCTAGTCCATACGAATACGAGATATCTGCAGTACAGGCAGTTATGTAAGATACGTAAGATTCCTTCAAGAAGAAATCTTTCAAAGTAATAAAAAAACTATTTGTCTCTAAATAAACAACAGGACATCTTAAAAAAACCGGAGATCACAGTAATTTTATCTCATTTTGTGTACAAAATTAACAACTTTATTTTTTTTTAAATTGTTTCTTAAATTATTCCATTCTAAGCTTAGATATACTTATAAATTGTAATAAAATTAGTTTGTTAGAATATTCATTTTATTTAAATAATATGAATAGCTAAGTCGCAATTATTTACATATCAAAGAAAAGAATACTAAATTTATAAGCATATCATGTCAACAGCAGATTAAATGTATGTCTTTTAATATGCATCAAAATATTCATATTAATGTTATAAATTCTTGACTGAGACTCGAATCTCGAATGAAGCTACGGGAAATCTATTAGAAGAATAAAGAATAAATACAACAGACACGTTACTAAGGAGCATAAGAATAGAAAAAGAAATTATGTTTCCGTACGTTACCTTTACGTTTATAAATTTTGTGCTTGTCTCAGTAAATGAGCTCAACCTCCAGGTTGCAGGCTACAACTGAATATAAATATTTCTTTTCTAATATGAAATTATATCTCTATAGTACCATAAAAACATATTTATTTCTTTTCACCAATCCATCCAACCATCCTTTCACTTTCTTTTATCACCACTTATGATAATCATAGTAAATAGCTTTTAACATACCATCACTTGTGCCCAATTTAAACCTAGTGTTAGGCTGTCGTCTGACACAATGCTGAATTAAGTTCGTTTTGTTTGTTCCAAAATTGTATTATGTTACTTTTTTATTTTAATGCTGTCAAATATTATTTTTTCTTCTTTCTAATAAAGGTAATGTGAACCTTATAACTACTGTCAAAAACAAACTCAAAGCACATTGCTTATGAGAAAATCATCCAGCTCTCATCTGGATGTTTCAAATCCAAATGTCAAATTCAATTAATACAGTTATTGATCATGACAAAGTAACTCTTTGCTAAACACTCATTTTTATTCCACATAAGTGTTACGTGATATTAAAAGCATACACTATATTTAAGATTCACGTGGAAAACAACGTGGTTTATAAATGTAGTAGAAGTTGTTACTACTACATACGCATCCACTGAAATTACATTCAACTAATCATACACACACTACTTAAAAAAATACACGTGCTAAGTTACCGATGAAGGAATAATTAAACAGTTAATCAAATTGCATGTCTACTAAATTAATCATAATAAAACATCATTTAACGCACATTAATCGTAATGAACGCACACTAACATAGATAAATTATCACGCTCAATGCACGTTAGGTAATAGCTGCCCTGTATTGAATAGCTCGTGGAAAAATATGACCGCAAAATATTCTTCTTGATAACTACTTAAATGAACAGTAAAGTATCGATATCAGTCTGAAAAATTCCATGCTATTAAGTGTTTTTCGTTGTATCGTCAATAAAAACATAGGATGTTTTTATTTTCGTCTTTGTTCTCGACTTAAGTATATATATGTATACTAGAGAAAGAATGTAGTTTAAATACACCAGTTTATAAGCTGAACGCCAATTTGAAATCTTATCATCATTTCACCCAAAAAAACAGACACTCTACTGCTGAACATATGTAGGTCTAACTCAAGTTTCTTTACAACAACCGTTCCTTTACTGCCCGCATGTAAAGACTCCCTGTCAAGACTGTTCTTAGTGAATACGCCACATAATCCTAGCTCCTATAATAATACAGATTTCTACCTAGTATAGCAAGGAAGGCTACCTTATGTTCAAGTCCTATGTTCCTAAATAGTCGAAATTACGAAGGAATTTTCCACTCATTAATCGAAAAATAAATGCGCGGTAAAAAGGACTTGCTGATTCAATACCATTACTTGTGTCTGTCACTGTTTATTAATGCGACACTTTTGTATTATTAAAGCAAATAGAAGTAATTTATTTCAATAAGACCAATTGACCGTATATATTTTTGGTATGAACCTTAGTCATATTTAGAACAGGTAAACGGCCTTACTCTCGTGGTTATATATTTCAGAAACGTCCGCCTTTTGGTGAAAAGTTCATTGTGATGTTAGAGTGTCCTAAGAATAAGTCTCATGGAGAAGAATACGCAAGAAATTTCAGGAACATGTGTTTTTAAAAGTTACTTTTTGCATTGTGAATAAACAGAAAGGCCGCAGACAGAAAAGCTTTGACGATTTTTTGGAAACCTGTTTAGAACAACGTACCAAAGTGGGCTGAAGCAGATGAAGAAAAGGAATGAATACATTTTTATGGTATAGGGGAGCAAACGAACATACAAACGGACCTGGAAAGTGACTATTATTGCCGATGGACATGTGCAGATCAATTTTCCCCCTCCCTTTCAATACCTCCTCTCACATACTTTAAAATAAAAATAAATGTAAAAATGAAACATTTCATTCTAAGGTTTAAGTAATTGGTCAAAATTACTGCTATTGAAGTATAATATATAAAAAGCAATCCAATAGTATATGGTAGTAGGTCGGAAAACATCACATTACATCAAGTTTCTTTCCCAGTCCACTACTAGAAATCAATTTCTCTTTTTAGATGTTATGATGATGATGATGGAAAAGTATCTAACTTCGTTAACAAAGTCGTTTGAAAAAGCTATGTTTTATGTGAGTATGTATATCTTACTAGATAAAGAGTTTATTGAGCCTTTGATTCTACAATAATTGTAAACTCATATGTTTACATAATCCGAAGTCCATCACATTTATTCATACACATGGATAAAATGTGGAAAAATTCAGCTAATGTTTTTATTACGTATGTGTTGTAGCAAAGATAATATCTACAAAATAATTGGGTTGAACATAACAAAATTATGGTCGTCTGGCAGAAATCGTCGTAAGCAACAAGACCATCGACTGTATGTACATGTTTTGTAACTCATATTTTCTACTTTTTTGTTTTATATATTCAATAAAGGTAAATAAATAAAAAATGAATTTACTTATAAAGTTTAAGCCAAAAATATCAGAATAATTGAATACCTTATTTGTTACACAATCAATTACTAGCAGTTTCCCAATCCTAATAAGGTTCTTTTTTTTAACTAAAATAACTAATGTCTTAAAGATGATAAAAAAACTTTATCTCAATCTTTATACTGAAAATATAGCCAGTTAGCTTTTTCATCCGACATTTTCTTCTATATCATTACTTCTTACTCTTTCGGTACTTTCAGAGAATAGTTTTCCCTAAAGTAATAAATCCAAAGGGCCAGATAACAACGCACTTGGAAACGGCTTGAGTTATCGTAACTGTAGTAAAGATAAGTATGATACACTTCGTTTAGTTAGAAACTACTTCCTTATTATAGTAATTTAACATTACTTCAGAATACTAACAGAGATTATGTATCGTTTGGTTATATATGAGTAAGCGCGCCAAGCAGTCTGCGAAGTACTTAGTCTTATCAAGATACAAAAGCATTATTAGAAATGCTGTTTTAGATAGTGTACTTATTTAAGCGGTCGCCTCATCACTTCTTATAGTAGTGTGTTGTGGGTTGGATACCATATTATAGAACAATGCTTTTTGGATGTGGGTTGGATATATCTTTGCATATAAAGCTTTTGAAATTTGTGGAGAGATATTACGGACCTTAAAGCAGATGATGGACCCATGCCATAGCGTTATAAAGATATGAGATCAAGATGCTACATCTTCCAACCGATATTCTTGGGGACCATTGAGAAATACTATACTATACTATAAGAGATTTTATAGAATGATGCTAATGATGAGATGTCAAATAAAGTGTTTTATTATTATATTTCATATTCCTGCGGAAACTGTAAAACATTGAAAAATATTGAGGTTTATGTGTGTGTACCCAATTCCAAATTCCATTTCCCAATTCAAGTTTTTTAAAAACCTCTGTGCAAATTTTTCGAACATCAGGCATATTGTTTTAAACTGTACTTGACCTAGAAATACTCGTTTTAACTGCTCTTGACATTGTCAGTTTTATATTGATAACTAATATATATGAGAATCGTTTAACAAGCTGATAAATTGTCTTTTATGATGCTTTATTTGTCTGTTTACGGAGAAAACTTCGTCTTATTACAAAAGATAACACACGGACTAATACTTCATTTTAACAGTATATGCCACATTTTTTTAATTTTTTTTTTATACTAGACAACTTCCGCTTTAGGAATATACATTCCTGTGTCACGGGATCATACAAACATACATGAAACGGACACAAAGTACACCCAGACTTGGAACAACAATTTATGGATCACACAAAGTATTGTCCCATGTAGGATTCGAACCCAGAACTAGGTAGGAAGCGGTGTGGCAACCACTGAAACCACTAGGCCAACCGTGTAGTCAAACATGTTCATCCCCGTTCCGTTCCGCCTGTTGTCTGCCACATCCTTTTAAAATTATAATTTTTACTCAACTATCACATTGCGAAGAAAATCAGTTGCTGACATATAAAGGTATGTCTTCTAAAATTATTTATTTAAATATGTCACAGACAAAACATCCCTCCTTCTTAATCCGGGGATCCGCAAATGCCGGCAACGAACTATAGTCCTCAAAAAATTGTTTGATCTCTGTGACAGTGGTCATGTGTATCGTTTTAAAACTTACGAGGTACATTTTAGGTGGGAATTTTTACATATATTTTTAAAATCCAAGAGAGTTACGTTCCTCATTGTGAACGTGGACAATGCAGTATGGTGATCTATATGATTGCGGTGTAGTACGGTGCTTTTTTTGGCCTGCTTCAAAGATTAGTAAAAAGGAAACACGTAAGCTGGTATTGAGTTACAGGATTTTGACTACTCGGCACAAGAAGGTGAAATGTTTCCATTTATTATGCATTATATATTAAACTTCATTCATTCACAGAAAAACTGATATTTAGGTAAAACCGGTTGAACTAGAAGCCGGCTCCAAATATTCTTGGCAATGATAAAGGCTAGGTAGGTTATGATTTATTGCACTTCATTTGTGATAAAACTAGCAAGTAAAAAAAGACAACATAATATATATGATACAAAATGAAATCTCTTATTAAAATTTACTTCGATGGTTTCGTTTCCATCTGCCACAGAGATCAAACGAAATTTTAAGGACTCGAGTTATAGGTCGGCGGTAGTCACTATAAGGACCCGTCTGCTCGTTGGCTCCGTAAAGCGTCAAAACAATTTAATATCTACTCGTTACTATTTTTTTTTAATATTTATCTTGCTGATGTAATATTTATATGTAGATGTGACGTGACGTCAATAATAATTGACATTAGGTATTGAGGTTCATCAGCAACAGTGGCGGGTCAAAGATGTTTAATTAAATGTATTTATTGCCTAATTTAATATTAGATTTTTCTAGCTTGTTATAATCAAGTTAAGTAGTGATTTTTGCTGTCAATATAATTGTAAGCACGCTGCCTCTTGAGATATTTTTTTTATAGAATAGGGGTCAAACGAGCAGACGTTTCGCCTGTTGGTAAGTGATTACCGCCACCCATGGACACCCGCAACATCAAAGGCGTTACAAGTGCCTTGCCATCCTTGGAGGATGGGGAGGGGGATAAGGGGAAGGGTTGGATTTTGGGCCTGCGGTATCCTCACTCACTCGGTGAAACACAGCGCAGGCGCTGTTTCACACTGGTTTTCTCTGAGGCCGTGGTATCACTCCGATTAAGCCGACCCATTCATGCCGAAGCGTGGCTCTTCCACGGTATAGATGGATAAGGATGTAAACCAACAGTGACCCGTTATAAAATAATTATACTATTAAATACTACAAAATATATCGTCTCGTTGGCCTAATGGTTTCAGTGGTCGCCACACCGCTTCCTACTGCGTCAAGTGTTGTGGGTTCAAATCCTACATGGGACAACACTTGGTGTCCATAAATTCCAAAAATCCATAAATTGTTTTCCTAAGTCTGGGTGTACTTTGTTTCCGTTTCATGTATGTTTGTAAAGATCCCCGTGACACGGGAATGTATATTCCTAATGAGAAGTTGTCTTTCTTAAAAGAAAATAAGAAAGACTACAATAGTCAGCTGCTGTGCATGGACCTCTCTTTAGAAAGGATATTTGGACCGCCCAGATGAGACGGGTTATTGGTAGGCTTTGTTACAAGTTTATTTCTCTTTGTAATGACATTGTTGTGCGTAATTTGTTCCCTCAGTCACCTCTTACGATACCGTGGGATGTAACACTTTGCATACCTAATATGACGCATTAGGAGTACACGGACAATATATGCTATTATTACATATATCTGCGGGTACACTTGCGTTGCTTTCTACTTTCTTAATTATGTTTTCTTCATAAAAACTAACTTGTTCTATGACAGAGGATCGTGACTCCTTTAGCAGGGTTTTTTTTTTCGTTTTTGTGCTACACCTCCATCATTATCGGAGCCTTTTTTTTACGTGCTTTCACCCCAACGTGGTTACTAAAACTACACGGTGTGCCACCTGCGCCTGAGATGGGAGGAATCCAGGAACCGCTTTCTTACGCCATCCGGACTTCTCCCAGATCATTATCGGAGCCTATGTTAAGCTTATTTCATTTGCATTCCAGTTCTCACTATTATTCCTCTCGCACTTTCATGCTGCATACTTTTTCATTATAGTATCCATCGCAATCATTTCTTATGGGTGGCACTCTTGTCTATCAACCTACTCTATTCTGTTTCTACTTTCTTATTTCTCCTCCATTATTATTAAGGTCATTTGTTGTACCTTTAGCAGGGTTTGAGGCAACTCCTTACTTTGAGAAATCTCTCAAAGAGTGACAACGTTTATCTATCTTTTAATTTACAAATATTTTTTATAAGAGAGTGACTAACCATATGTGACCCATCTGCATCTGATCTCTTAAGACGTGTTTAAGTAACACACATCAACAATGACTGGCCATGAACTGTCTACTTCTATATAATTGGCAACTAGCTGACCCGACAACCTCGTCTGCGTCTTCTATTAGCAGCAGCATGATGTAATACACAACGAATAAATTTAGTAAGAAGAAAAAGTTTAAAAGTTTATAGTCCTACCAACTTATGTCCGCGGCTCTGCCTGCGTGTATGTTGCGGAATAGAGTATCTCCATGCCAAATTTCATTGAAATCAATGCATTGGTTTTGCCGTGAAAGTGTGACAGACTGAGAGACAGAGTTACTTCCCAATAACAATGTCAGTATGAATAGCATCCATATCATTAATACGAATCTATAATTATAATCAATACTGGCTCGGTATTTTAGGCGCTACTGTAAAACATGCAAATGACTGACATAGATCTCATTTTAGCTTCAGTTTTCAGCTTATTTCCTCTAACACGTAGTTAGAGCCCTTTTTTGCTTTTATTTATAATTTATAACTTACATTTTTAAACAATAGTTACTAGCTTATCACACAATTTTCGTTTTCGTTATCTTAACTTATTTAGACTGATATTTATTTAAATCTTATCTAAGTAGTTTACATTTTATTAATCAACTTCTTAAAATTACACTAACTAGTTACAGAATATTTCTAAATACTTTTACTGTTTTTTCTGCGGTTGTTTTTTTCCCTATGATTTACACTATAATTCTGCATTATGTTGTAATCATAACATATTAATAAGTCTGGTTCCTTTTGAAATGTTATCACTCGATTTGCCAGATTTCTTTTTATTTTAAATTA
Organism: Hyphantria cunea; assembly: GCA_003709505.1. NCBI lineage: Eukaryota > Metazoa > Arthropoda > Insecta > Lepidoptera > Erebidae > Hyphantria > Hyphantria cunea. The sequence goes on from PKRV01000635.1 coordinate 3,670,533, forward strand.
TATGCAGCAATGTTGTGTAATATTCAAAAATGACTAAAGTCTTATTTACCCTACATATTTTATTATAAGTAACCAACTCCAAAATTTCAAGCTGCGACCTAACTAGTTCATATTTGTAAAGATCGGACGTCATTCTCGAAGTGAATCGGTCTCTTATCTTATTTTTAACTAAGCAATGACGTCACTATTCTTAAAATAATAAAAAAATATAAATGCGCACTGATATTTTGATTGCAGAATGAAGTAAAAATAAAAAATAGGTTATTTGTCTATGTTTGGCAGCAAAACAAGACATGAAGATAATAGTGCTTATGATCTTTTTATCGACGATGGTACTGCGCATATTGGAATATTGTAAGGTTTATTTCTTCAAAGTTAAAAACTAATTAACTAAATAACAGTAATTATTTATAAAAATAAGCTCCACTGTGCCAAGAGAACTCATTTGGGAAACACGCACTCAACAACTAGTTCCAAAATATAAGGTCAACCAGATACAAGACATGCGCAAAGACGTCACCACCAAAGTTTTTATTCCCGCAAGCAGAGCTGATCAAGGCTGTATATTCACCCCAATGCTTTTCAACACTATTGGATTGGATCATCTCACAAAGCATTGTCAAAATTCATTACCCTGGAATATTCAGTAAGCTGTTGATGTTTTCCTGATCTCAAATAATATAGAAAAGCTCTAGAATAACTTCAATCCCTGGTTGAAAGCACTTGACACATATGTACTTAGAATAAACATAAAGAATACACCACATATTTTCTGCGTTTAAGATAATACCATTGAACTCTTTAGATATAATATAATACTATTGAATCTTTTAAGACGTATCTACCTTTCTTTATATTCTCATTTTCTATACGCATGTAGGAGAAACATGTAAGTTAAGGGGACATTGAGCGTACATCTCCATATGCCAATTGGGACATTGAGCGTACATCTTCATATGCCAATTGGTACATGGAGCGTACATCTCCATTTGCCAATTGGGATATTGAGCGTAGATCTCCATATGCCAATTGGGACATTGAGCGTACATCTCTACATGCCAATTGGGACATTGAGCGTACATCTTCATATGCCAATTGGGACATTGAGCGTACATCTCCATATGCCAATTGAGATATGGAGTGTACATCTCCATACGCCAATTGGGACATTGAGCGTACATCTCCATATGCCAATTGAGACATTGAGCGTACATCTCCATACGCCAATTGGGACATTGAGCGTACATCTTCATATGCCAATTTAAGCAACATAATCCGTCGCGCTATTGCTCCCATCGCCGTTTTAGCCTTATATGAACTAAAGGATTTGGTATGTGACGATGGGAAAATACCACTTGGTATATTACTATTCTATTAATATGGGTAGGCCTTTGGCATACCAAAGGTCTCATAAGACGTAACTTTCAATGAAAGCCTTGTTCCATTATTGTTTTCAAATAGACCAGGTGGTTTCATCTATATTCCTTAAATCGGCAGAAAACATCAAACGGTATAAACATATTTTACATTTAATCAATAAAAAGTTTAAAGCTCTTTGGAGCTAAGACTGGTATAGGATCTGAGTACTGAATTAGTTTGCTAAACAATTAAGAAAGCTATAGATCAACACTTCGGTACTCAAAAATTATCATCATTCTAAGTGCATTTTAATTTAAGATGACAACGCTGCCAGCTTTCTGAGAACACTAAGAGTGAGTATGACGATTCGGAGGTATTCTCTAACACGTGAATATCTGTGTAAATTGCCAAAGTATAGTTTTTATTTCGAATAAGGGGCAAACGAGCAGAGGCATCATCTGATGGTAATCGATTACCGCCGCCCGCGGACACCCGCAAAGTCAGAGGTGTTACACGTGCGTTATCGGCCTTTTAAGGTGGAGTACGCTCTTTTCATAATTATTTTCACATAATTTATTTGTTAGCTATCATAATTTGTTAAACATAACATTTATCAATTGTGTCAATATTGGATTAATGTTATACCAAAATAATAACAAATTATTTCGATACCAATAAAATGACCCAACTTTTAGTCCCCATCTTAAAACTTTAAAGCATAAATCATTTTTACTGGACAGTCTTTTATCTTGAGGGGCTATAATTTTTATAGAAAAAGTTTACTTTCAATATATTTTTGTAAATAAAAATTTAAAATTTTGAAGAATATAAGAGGTTTAGATAAAACTAAATATTGTGAAAGACTATCGAAAAGTTATAAGCAAATGTTGAAAAAGAAAAAAAAGGATTGTGTGGTTTTATGACACCACGGTAAAAGTAAAACTTTCTATAAGCACGTGCTCTGTCGGCATTCTGTTTTTTACGGCGTTAATTTAGTTCATCGTCATCCATTTTTACACTATTCTTTGCTTTTTCCTCGTTGATTAGTTTTTTGGACTCACTAGCTGTGTCGTTGTTTACCAAAAGCATAAATAACAACATTTACACTAAACACTGACAAAAACCAACAAATTAGCGTGGAGCACTGGCACAAATGAGTAATAGTCTATAAACTACACGGTCAGCTGATGGAACTATAGACGCCGCCATATTGGTCTCGGCTGTTCTGACGAGCGCCTTTCACTTTATCCCTACTCCGTGGCCGACCGTCACGCGACATGCGATACACAGATCAAAAAATTTGAGACGATGTATTAAAAGTTTCACTTTAAAAGTAAAACCATTTTTGAAGAAGTGAAGAATAATAACACGAAATAATTATTTGAACTTCTTGTTATTTAAATCTGTAAAGTGTGTATAATTACTATCTTTTACATACATCTTCTTATCACATAACTAACAAGGGAAAGTTAATTTTATAATTTACACTCTCGATTGTCGGCACTTGATGGAACTTGTTGCAATACATTCTAGAATTAAAATCACTTGTACTGATTCTACAATATTTTGATTGTGTGATTTTAATTCTGGAATGTTAATTTTGTTGGTTACAGCTAGTTTCAATATGATCTAACCCTACCAAAAGCAGGGCAGTGAAGATTTTCATGTCTCTTTTTTAATTGGTATACTACCAATGTTTTGTATGGTAGAGTTACAATGGTAATTAGGAGCAGCAAACAAAATGAATCTCTATAAACCTTTATTTCGCTACTAAGCTATAATTATTTAACTATTTTACTATTCCTGGCAGTACTTATATTTCTGAGTTGAATTAAACACATAAAAGTATTAAAACTTATTTAGCTCAACAAAAAAAATAAGTTCTGAATAATAATGTAGAAATTGACTCATTTCAATTTCTGGTTATATTTTGGAGTCACTATTCTTACATTAATACAAAAAATTTAAAATGCGCATTAATAATTTCATTGCAATATGAAGTAACTAATAAAATATTCTAAATGCCCACTTGAGTGTACAAACTTTTACATATCGTATTTTAAATCGTTTGATGAGAAGGTCATAACAATAAACCCAAATCGACAACGGTCAACAACACTGAAGATAAAGACATACACGTATATGCAACGAACTTTATACAGATTGCAGACGGGGTCATAATTGATAGGTAATTAATTATCTCCTTTACTGTTCAGAAATATATACCAACTATACATAGACTCAAATGTCCACTACTTTGTTAAGATTTTTACATCACATCCAGGCCATCTACGAAAAAGTCATAATTCAATTGTGGTCCATTGAACAATCCGATCAGAACTGGAAAGGGGGAAAGAAGTTGTTGTCTCTTCCCACAAACAGACAACAATTAGCTGTAAGCTGTAGCTGTGTGTGACTCACAATAGTATTTTTAAAAAAATGCATATTGATATTAGTCAGAATCAACATTTCAAGCCTAATCATAATTTAAAAATTCAAAATGCCTAGTCAAAATGCCGTCTTTTACTTTTTACATAATATCATAACACACGTACGCCTTGGTCTTTGTTTTATCCTTTACTTGTGCCAAGAGCAACTATAATTTGTAGGACAATATACCTGAATTATTACTGCTATGTTGAAATTCATATTATATCACCCAAGCTTCAATCATTTTTGATTTGAAAGTATTTAATTTCAAAATTTAGCTTCATACTTCTACGTTTTCTTCAGAAAAAAGTTTTTGTAACGAATAGATATAAATCACTTAACAACCGTCTTTAATAGTCCACTGCTGGACATAGGCTACCGTGGGAGAGCAACGCATGCATGGACCGACTCGACCGGAGTGATACCACGGCCTCACGTATAACCGGTGTGAAATAGAGATTGCACTGTATGCAAATGAGTGAGGATAAAGAAGGCCCATAATCCGTTCTTCCCCCACCGATCTCCCAAAGACCGGCAACGCACTTGTGATGGAACTGGTGTTGCAGGTCTCCATGGACGGCGCTAGTCACTTAAAATCAGGTCATACGTCTGCTTGTTTGCCCCCTTTCCCGTAGAAATAAAATAGGCTACTCTTTTGAAAGGAGAAAAGCAAGAAAACAGAAATGCTAGGAAAGACACAAAGATGGAAAACTTGAAAAAATCCTTTGGTCGATCGTTTGGCCAGCGTGGTCAACAAAAATAGTTTATCCTTACTATATCCTACCTAGTCTAAACGTACACATTTAGAAAATAATGATAAACGTTCTCAATTTTGCCAACGGTATAAATAATTGGAGTACTAACGTTAATAAACCTATATAAAAGATCATACGTGTTTTCTGAGATATTCTTTATTTTATAAGAATTCAACGTTTCTTTTCTTGAATGTATCAATTGGAGTACTTGAGATGTATTTAGGCTCCACACGTGCGAAACAGAAAACATCTTATCAAAACTACTTGATTGATTTTCGCGAACTTTTCTATATTTTTGTGTATTAGTTCCATTTTTAGTATACATCTAAACGTACAAGAAAGATCAGATCGATTCCTACCATGTTAGCTATCACAGATTATACTCGTTGTGTACATGTATCATTTTTACATTACATGTTTTCATTTCGATATTTATAGAAATAGAAATGATATTTATGAATGTCTTTGTCTTTATTTTTAAAGATTGCGAAATTGATATCATAAATATTATTGTGAGACTTCGGCAGTGTAGTTTTGATTTGTGATATTTTTTTCAAACAATGGATACCTTAAATATATGTACTTAAATATAATAAATCCACAGAATAGAATATATTTCTACTCTGTGAAAAAATCATTTAAAATATTAACGAAAGTAAATTTACTACATAGTTACCTTTCGATATAGCTTAGAATATGCACATCGAAAGGATGCCTACAAAAGTCCTCCACTAGCATCGTCAATACAAACATTTTAATTATGAGGTGTCAATAGATTCGTTAGTATTAATCCAGGTGATATGGGTTATTTACATTTTATTAAAATATTCTACGTAGTCAGATAGGTATAGTATCTTTATTTTCATGGTTTGCAATATATTTTTTTATGGAATAGGGGGCAAACGAGCAGACATATCGTCTGATGGTAAGCAATTACCGCCGCCCATGGACATCCGTAACACCAGAGGCGTCACAACTGCGTTGCCGGCCTTGGGGGATGGGGAGGGGGATGAGTGGAAGGGTTAGGGTATAGATATGCTTCCATCTGTGGTTCAGAATAGCTACGTTCTCAGAATATTAATAATGTGAAAAATGCAGTTACATGCTCCAAAAATCTTAAAGCTTACTTAACAGGCAAATCCCTAAAGTAAACAATCAAGATATCTATGAAAATTAGGAACTGTAAATATAACATCAACATAACCGACCATAATATTAAACCGGCTGATACCTGATGTAGCATTACGCATTACGCTGTCTCCATAACAAAAAAAAAAGGGTCAGAACAATAATTATACATTATTATTGTATTACACCGCCTTTTCGGTCCAATCAGTACTGGTAGTAGCCTCAGAAATTAAGTCCGTTTGTACACGAAGTTGTAAAACAAAATAAAATATATACATTCCCATCTTGTACCCGAGTGTTCTGAAATTGCACAAAGTAGAATGACCCATTCCAATGTCGAAAACCAAGACACATTATGACATGACTGTCTCCGTGGCGCAGTGGTAGTGTATGCGACTGCTATGCTTAAGGTTTGTATGATCTGCAAATATTTGTTTCGGAGTTTGGTTGTTTTCAAAAGTATGCATGTAAAATATTTGTATTAGTTGTCTAGTACCCACAACACAAGCTCTGCTTAGCTTGGGACTAAATGACGTTGTGTGTTAGATATCCAAAAAATATTTATTATTATTACTATCGGTCATTGAACCAGAGAAGTGAATAAAATTACCTACTTATTTAATAATACAATCATCATCATCAGCCTATCGCAGTCTACTGCTGCAAATAGGATTGTTTAAGGTTTTTGGAAATTTGATTTTCTATTTTCATAATTTCCTTGAATATCTTGGTATCTTGAATGAAATATTTTAAATAATTTAAACAAGTCAATGTTTATAATGTTACAGATTGACGTCAATGAGTTTGTTACATATAAAAACGGCGCGTGATCAAAGAATGCAACTCAATAAACAAAACAAACATAATCATTCCAAGATTATAAAAGATCTCATTTAAGCATTGCTATTTCGGTTTCAACGCTATATCACGCCATATTACGAATTGTTCACATCGAAAGCATTATATTTGCGCGTGACTTATCACGCACAACTCATTGGCTGTCATGGTACCTAAATATTGACTTCACAAACTGAAAAAACTAACTACTTGTGTTAGTCTTTTTTTAGGTTATCGTAAAATATCTTTTTTTTATGCATCTTTATGCATCTAGATCAAATATGATGTGATATTTATGATGATTTCGTGATCAAATGTTTTAGTTAATAGCTAGCATTATTAAAAATATTCAAGGAAATAAATAGAAATTACCTTTGATTTCGATAATTTGAATGCACTTGGACGCTAAAATTAATAATAAAATTTTACATTTACAATTAATATTCACATTGCATTACAAATGAATATCGTACATTAATCCATCAAAATAATGCAATCTTATCAGAACTTAACTGCATTGACACACTCAAATTGCCTTGAAACGACAGATTATCTAAATGAATATCATAAACCCACTGCCAATGGCTAATTTCCAATGTATAGGAATTGTTTGAGAAATAAACGTCCAGAAAGTTCTTTTATCACAGACATAATATTAAGGAGAAATGTCTAGACTGTTTTTGTGGCCAGCAATTAGGCCATATTCAGACGAAGCGAGTATTGCTAACAGGCTCTGACGCACATGTTAACATTATAGTCAATTGCTTAACACTTTCAATTATTGGTTGAAATAATGGTTCATAACAGTTACTGTGTTTCTACTAAGAGAAACTAAATGTATCTAAAATATATAATTTAATTAATGCTTCTAAAATATTTCCTCGGCAAAAGCGATATTTCAAAGCAGCGCACTAAAATGGCACTTTAGTCACTTAATACAACGGTTGATTTATGACCACAAAAAAGGTTTACTAAAATTAAAAAATATTTAAACAGGAAGTCCTTTTTTATTTTCTTAATCTTAATTTTAGAAGCTTTTTCTTAAAGTCGTACTGCTAAGACCATGTGTGATTTTGACGGGCAAGGTTATTGAGATCGTGTGAGTTATACCTATTCAAAGTTGTTTCGTGTTGAAAAATGTGAAACGTCAAACAACTTAAAGCTAGACTATAAAGTAAATATGTTGTTTATGTGAGAGAGAGTGTTTTAGTGCAAATGTGACTTTTGTGAGAGTTTGTATATGTTCAGTGAAATAAGTCACAGGCACCTAGGAAAAATATAGCTCAAACCAATAAGCCACCGGTTCCTTCAGAGTGATACCATGGTGTTATGAAAAACAAAAGTGAATCAATTCTTTTGCTGCTTTCGGGCTGGTATACTCATCGTAAAAATCAATAAGATCCCATCACGCATCGTAAGAACTTGAGAATATATACACTTGCACCTTCCTGCAGTTTTAAGGGATGTAGAAGGGAGACGATGTGCCGCACAAAATAAAATGATTTCTATGTTTAAGTTCAAACCTTCAACGGTATCACTGAGTGTTTTTTTTTATTAGTACGTAGGTTTTGGAGCATTTCAATAAAATAACAATAATTTCAGGTGGTAATAGCTTGCATATAGTTAACCATTCATTAATACTTATTAATACTATTGTACCTGAAGATTTGACTTTTAAAAAAGCCATGAGTTTCTTTACCAATGTTCTTCTCATAAGACGTAGCCAGGCTTAGGCATTTTGGAAACTGGAAGTCATGGATCGAGACAAGTAGGCAGTGAATTTTGGTGTTTTCACTTGATTCATCTTGACAATACAGTACATTTAAGGCGTCTGTTTGTGTCGATCCATGATTTTTTTAAGCTGTAGCTTCAAATTAACGTTCATAAATATCACTGGCGTCTTAATACACTAAATATATGACATAAATGCGACAACATACTTGTGACTATTGAGTGGTAGACGTCCGTAGGCATTATTGTAAGATGACCCGTCTCGTCTCTACCCATCATCAACAGCTTTTAAGAGTCCACTGCTGGATATAAATCTCTTCTTAGGAAAGAAACCTCCTTAGGACTCTATTTGCCTATTATACGGCACCGACTAGACGGGTTCGTATAAGGTTTGGTTCAAGTTTCTCTTCTCTTTGTAGTAATTTTAAGACTCTTTTTTTTATTTGTTACTACACGGAAATCGATTACTTAGCCCAGCAAAACAACCTTTAAACACTTTCATTCGATACCCATATAGGGATACGGTGACCATTTAAGATTAATATTAAAATCGATTATAAATAATTGTATGTTCATCAGAACTAAAGGCATGTTTCAGATTTCAGCTCAATCGGGAAGTGGTTCAAATTTATTAACTTGCAAGATTTGATTACAGAAGAACACAGGTGAATCTAAATAAAAGCTTGTAAAAACAAGAGACGAACTTCATTCAATAGAAAATAATAATAGAAATTAACTTCTGCAGAGCCCAATCTCAGGGTCGCCCTTACCTTAGTTTCTTACTGATCTCATCTAAAACATAATCTTACTTGGATATCTCTAACATTCTAAATAGACAGAGTATTTACCGATATCTAAGTAAACATTGAGCGAAAACGTATGTTTACAAAGTACTATCTACTATTTGCGAGGATCAACAAGAGGTTAATGACCACATAATTTCCTTGCCGATTATCCTTTCAGTTATGTAATCTTCCGGGTTATAAACTGATTGTACCAAACAAGATCTTGAGGATATTTTTGGAGTTACAAGAGAGTATTATGACTTATCAAAGAGGATTTACGTAATTAAAACTATTTTGAGTAGTTCTATTAGTAGTTTACACCTAAACATATTTCAGGAATTTAAGACGGCATACGTGGACACTACACGGTTCTCTTTTTCAATGCATCAAAAAAACCTTGCAGCATCATATAATTAAAAAAAGTTCTTTATTACATGTATACCACAGATAAGTTTCAAAAAGAAGATTTGGAGCAGACTGGATGAGAACAGCCAGGGACAGGATGCAATGGAAAGTTTTGTGGAGGCCTACGCCAAAGAGGTGACTATTAGCTAGGGACCCTAAAAAAATAGTTAAAATTAGTTAGTAACTTAATTGGTAATAGTATAAGGGTTGTTTAATTTTAATATTTATATCACAGATACATTCGTGAGTAGAAACATTTAACTTACATGAAAAGGAATAAGAAGGTTCTAATTACTTTCAATACTTTTTATCATGAAATAACAAACTTCTGAATTTATAATAACACTGGATTTGAAACACCAAAAATATTCTTTGGTTCTGCCAAAATATATTTTATTATACCAAATAAAATTTTTCACCAACTTATTACTTTATAATTTAATAAACAACTGTGTTTCTAGAGATGTGTAAAATGAATATGTACATGGAAAAATTCGGTTTTTTTTTTTTTTTTTTNACACCGAGCTCGCCAACCCGCACTTCCAATACGCCCTCTGCTAGAGCAGAGGGGCGCCTGGAGTGCCCATCGCGGCAGTCTGGAATCAGACTCCGTCTGGTATCCCGTTTAGTCTGGAGTCTCCCTCTGAGCCAATCCGGCATGAGTGGCTCTACCGGCGCAGCCCCAGAGTTCATCGACCCACGCAAGCCCCCACACGACGACAACGTAGGGATACAGTTGTGGGGGGACCACTGAAACCACTAGGCCAACCGTGTAGTCCGATGGTTATATTCGATATAAGAAAAATATAAATATAAATTATATAAAATAATGTACTCCGTTGACTAATATTATTAAACAACTGAAAAAAGCATGTGTATTGGTATACAAAAATGTAATAAAGGACCTTACAGACTAAAGCTATAAATTACGACTACATACTATAATTTACCATGAGTGCTATAAAGCAAAACAGACAACACATCACGTATACTGAAAACAATTAATTCAATTCAGTCCTTATATCTCTCACAGGCTTATAATGATAGGAAATATTGAAGAAATTACCATGCACTTTACATTGTCATGGTAGTTGCTTTTTGCTCAAAAAGATTTTTTATACGTGGAAAAAGTTACATTATTTTATTTCATTTATTCCATAACAGTTTTTACATTGTGTCGAATTGTGTCACTTAAATAAGATTTGACATCCAGAAACACTAAAAATAAAACAAAACAATAAATTAAAACAACAGAATAAACCCAAAAATAATGTAAAAGTAATGTCATTTAAACAGAAAATTAATAATTATTTAAATATTTCATAATCGGTCAATTTTGATACCCTCGCGAGTGTCGAAAATTTGCAGCATACACCAATGTATTTTTTGATTGGGTTGGCTTAGAAGTCTGATTTTACACAGCTCCAAGTGGTAGTAGACCTGAGTATTTGATATAAATATTAGCTTGATACATCTACGCGTCCCTGAGAAAAGGACCTCAAGGGTTCCATTTTTTCTATTTGAGGTTCGGAACCCTGAAACTCGTCAAAAACAATACAAATTGATAAAAATATTCATACACTTAATTATTATGATAAGTCACGATATAATGTGCAAATTAAGAAAAATATAAAATTATTATTTACATCTCATCAATAGAATAATAGCAGCACTCCAACAGATAATTATAACGTGTACTAAGATAATGAAATAATAAATTTATCTGATAGGTTAGGAATAAAAAAACAACATCGTTTAAAACTTTTTTTTAACATTACACTTGAATCATTAAACTAATATGTTTGGTATTGTCACGAAGAAGAAGTATTCTAGTACAATTGTTGAGGCCAAGCCAGACGTCAGAAAGTTCTCGTTGATTTCTTGAGGCACAGAGTGATGAATCTTACATCAATATGCATTAAATCTAATATGGATTGACGTTTGACGCGAACGACGTGAGATTGGCTTTTTAATATTTCGAGGAAATGTCATGTTTAAGATGTTCCTTGTGGTGTTACGTCGTCTTAAAATCGACTAAGAAGTATTTTGTTGTTAGAGAGTGAATATAAAAAAGCGTTTCGTCGACGGCTGGCCAGTTCAGTTTGAGCGAGTACAGTGCGAGTAATATTGAATTGATATCAATGATTACCTTAATGACCTCGGAGTGATATATTGATTTTTGGAATGTCTTAAATAAAGTCTCTTTTACACGTCAGAAGGTTTATTTCTCAAATCAATCGAATTCTAGCACGTAACAGTAAGTAATAATAATAATAAAACTTTATTTTCTCTTACAGGAATGCAGATTTATGCATATGTGTTTATATGTGATAAGTAACTATATATAAAATATGCATAATTAAATATTTTAAAATGTTGAATATAATACGTGTTACATTAATGGGTAAAGTAAAAACTTTGGACCTATCCGTTTTACGAAAATTATGCGAGCAGAGGAGCATGAAAGGCACAGTTAAAATATATATGGCAGAAAAGTCCAGAAACCTAAAAAAAACAAAAATTAATGAATTCTGGTTGAATTTTGACCATTAGGCGTAACGTGTGCTGATATGCAATATGCATGTAGTTTTCTAATGTCAAAACTTAACTAATATTTGTAAATCAATGCATGTTTTATTATCATAAAGTCGAGCACCACGAAATTTTTGTATATGCTATTACTTATCATATAAGTTTAAACCAGCTAGATTCACTTACAAATCCTTAAAAAAAAAAAACAATCTCCGAAACAAACACTTGTTAAACCTGCTAAACCACCTTCAGGTTTAATGATTGCTATAAAGTAAATATATCTTAATAAGGCTCTATTTATCTGTATAAGTCATCTAAATTGAACAGGAACAGTTACCTGCGCATTAATTGAACAAGATTTAAGCTTCTCGCATCCAGTCCAAAGCTCAAAATTGATCAGAGTAGTGTGCGGTAAAAGAGCTCTATGTCTGGCAGTAGATTGCGATAAGCTAAAATATTCGATCTGAATTATATTAAAAACATTTAAATACAAGAATTACTTATATTTTCTTTGGAATTTTCTGAGAAGTCTTCGCATTTCTGTCAAAATTAGTTTCTGGAACTCCTTAACTTACCTTATCCTTTGAGAACTCAAGTTCCTTTTAGTAATATCATCGTGTATTATTAAAGAGAAAGCAATACCTGAATTTGGACAAAGAAACAGAAATGACTTTGACTGACTTCCTTTTAGGATAAGCCCCACTTCTCTCTGAACAAAATTCTTTGAACATAACGAGTCATTCAATTATTTAACGAAATGAGTATTTCCTAAATTATTGAGACCCTGTCCTGAAATCAAAAAAAATAAATTTTATAACAAAATTGTTATTGCCAGAGTTTTGTAACAATCTTAAATTATTTCTTATAACTTCGACACTTTAGTTGCTTTAGTCGACACTCTGCCTTTCTACGTTAAAGAGTTTAAGGATAAAACCCAAGTTGAATAATAGCCTGATTTTAAAATGATTCCATAAGTGACCATTTAGAAAATTTTAGTACGGAACACTACTACGCTGTTTTCTCAATGCTAAAATATGGCAATGCCAGTGACTATGTACGAAGTAATTTTCTATGTTGAAATAAATTGCCACTTTGCATTTCTTACGACGTCATTATTATACCTAACGTTAGTTTAATGTCCAATGGAGGAGAGTTTCTGGGCCATGATTGTACCCCCGTTAAGTTGAAGAAAGACAGAATCGAAGACAATTAAAACATTTTCGTACCCTTGTAACTTCGTTGTTGATAACCTTCAAGACCTGAATTTTTAGTAAGATATAAAAAATCTAATACTGAATCGCTCATTTGTTCCAAAAGTCAGTCAGAAATTAATTAATATTATATTCAAATCTTTCTTCCTGCCTAGTTTTCGAAAGTAGTGGAAAAGTCTATTAGACATTATTTATACGATAGAATAGAGTTGAATAAACTTTTATAGAAAACTTTATTTACAAATGTACATCAGATTAATGACCATATACAAATGGCGGCTTTTTAACTAAAAAGTAATTTCCTACAGGCACCTTTAAATGGTAAAATTGTAGAATAAAGTTTGTGTTACTTCATTTTCATTACACTATTGACTATTACCTACTCTCACTTAATCAAAGTGCGGAAAGTGCTACGGCGAATCTTTTCCCATAAAATTCGTAATATGCTCCATAATTCTTAATACACTTGTTCGGATGCGTCTAATGGCCGTATTCTTTTAGAGGAAACACATTTAGCGTGTCCAGTATATTATTATTTAGCGTTTTGGTGAACTTGTAGGATGCATTACGGTTCATCTCTTTTATTTTCAAATGTGCTATGATATTACGGCATGCAAACCTGAGTTAATAATAATAAAGCCCGTTTATTCCAAAACTAGTTACATGCAATTTAACTTTAAAATTTAACACTTTTGACTTCATGAATCTTAATCACTACAATATGTCTCGTAGTTCGGTGTGCCTCTTGGCATAAGCCTCCTCCAGCTTATTCCACTGTGCTTGGTCTTCTGCAATTCTGGTCCAGTGTGGTCTAGGGGTAAGGCGATATCGTCAGTCCATCTTGTTTTCGAACGCCCCCGTCCTCTATTGTCCCCTCTTGGGTACAATAAGTTAACTTGTTTGCTCCATATGTCAATTTTGCAACATAGCATATGTCCTGTCCAACTCCACTTTAAATGGTGTATACGTCTTGTTATGTCAGTTATTATGGTTTCAGATTTTATTTCATAATTTCGGATTCTACCACTAAGCCTGATACCCCACATGCTTCTCTCCATTGCCTTTTCCGCTTTAGCCAGCTTTTCCCTATGTTTATTCGTCAATGTAGGCAGTAATAGCTTACCATGAGGCGATACGTGTGCTCGTTTGCCCAATATTCCGTAATAAGAAATACAATTAAAATATTAGTAAATATCGTGTGTGAATTTGTATATAATTATATTAATTATTATAATTTGTCTGCAAGTATTGTATAATAGAAAAAAATCCAACTCGAACAAAAACACTTTATAAAAGAAACGAACTAGTGCATATCTGAAAGTTGCCATGCAATGGACTCAATGTTGGGTGAGGTGGAAATTGGTATTGAGGGGTGCATTTGTTGGATTTCATTGTTACCTAGTAAATGGTATAAGGTAAAAGAGATAGCGAATTCCTGACATTAATTATTCTGGAAATATTTTCGTCCATTTTTTATATATATTCAATATGTGAGCCTGCAAAGTGGTTTTACTCTGACTTATAGGAAGCATAAGCAGTTGCCAAAATTAGTGGTCACTGTGTGGTAGCAATATAACATAATGCAACTATGGCGGACTATTAAGATGCTTCTGCATCATTATTATTATTAAGCCGAAACCTCCTTTTACAATTTATGCTAATCTCCAGCAGTGAACTGTTAAAGCTGTCGATGATATTTATATCCTGGCAAAAATATTGGTTAAATCAAAATTTTCAAAAAGACTACGTGCGTATGCAACCAATTTACTCTGACATTTCTGCTAAATTTAACAAATTTTTACTGAAAAATATATTACCTCGTTGATCTAATAGTTCGAGTAAGCGACTGCCGGTCAAGAGGTCTCAGGCTCGATTCCCGGTTCGGACTGCTGTTAGGTTATTCTTACAAGAAACTCTTAATAGCAGCCCGAAGAAGCTTACGATGCTTCTATAAGCTTGCTGTGCCTTAGAAAGCTCGGAAGCGTCAAGCCGTCAGTCCTGGTTGTCATGAACATCTATGATTATCGTTATTGGGAAGTCAGTGCCTTCAAATATACTTACAACAAGTTCAACTTTCGAATTTAATTCACCCTCAGGGTTGCGGAGGTCCGATGGCAGTCGATCGAGGTAAAAGTGGTTGAAATAGTAGCCGACCCCAATTTGCCCACCCAGAATAAGGCGCGCCTCTGGCGGCCTCAGTGGGTAATGGTGGTCAGGGCCATACGCGGATACCGCACCGTGTCGACGGAGGCGGTGTGCGCCTTGGCCGGAACACCCCCGTGGAATTTGGAGGCGGAAGTGTTCGCCGAAGTTAATCGACGGGTGGCTGAATTCCGGGCGGAGGGTGGCTGGCTCGTTGGTCTTCGCGGCTGGAGACTCCACGTGCTGGCTTCACCACCATGGAGGCCCTCTAGCCGGACATTTTCGAGTGGGCATGGCGGCAGCACGGGACCCTTTCCTTCCGACTGACGCAGGTGCTTTCCGGGCACGGTTACTTCGGAAAGTACCTGCACTCGGTCGCGCGGAGGAAATTGAGTCCCGCTTGCCACCACTGCAACTGCAGTGAGAACTCGGCCCAGCACACGCTGGTGTGTGCTCCGCTTGGGCGCAGCAGCGTCGGACCCTCACTGCAGTCATCGGAGGAGATCTCTCGCTGCCGGCCGTCGTACGCTCCATGGTCGGCGGCAAGAGCAGTTTTACCGCGGTCGTGACCTTCTGCGAGGAAGTCATCTCGCGGAAGGAGGCGGCGGAGATGGCCCGGGAGGACGACCTCCACTTGGACCCGATCCGTCGCCAGTGAACCGGGTGGCAGAGGCGCACCTATCAGCGCCTCATGCCGCTCTGAGTGTGGCCGCTGATGGGCTGGACGGGTTTTCCCCCCATCAGCTTCACAGGCTAGCCACGAGGGGGCGACGTTACGCGTATGCCGTACATCGCCTAAATTGAGAGGTTTCCATCAGACAACGGAGCCCGCTTCAATGCGGGCAGGCGCTGGGAGGGATTCGGATGGCGTAAGAAAGTGGTTCCCGGATCCCTCCCGTTTCAGGCGCAGAGTGGCACACCGTGTGGTTTTAGTCGGTTCGATTCCGACACACCGCCCCGCTGCTAAACCCCAATGGGGTGAAGGCCCGAGGGGGTAACCACGCGTAAAAAAAAAAGTAGCCGACCCCAATTAATCTCGGGAATAATATTGGTTAGGAAAATGATGACTTAACGATAAATATTCTCTTTTAGGGGAAGGGGACATATTCTCTTTTACAGCAACATGCGCGCAACACGAAACGATGAAATGAATTACTGGTTGCTGGCAATAAAATAATATATAACACTAAAGCAAATACTTACTATAATATTTGTACATCATTCACTTTATATCTTTATTTGAGTTTCTAGTCACTGAACTAGGTATTTTTCCATATTTTTTAAAAAATTCAGGATTCAGATAATCATTAACATACCAGATTCATATCGAAGAAGTTTTACCTGTTACAAAAATATACTCGACAAACTCCTATTTCCTTTCGTGTTTTAAAAAAAAATAGGTTAAATGAAGAAAAGGCCTAGAACTGGGCCATATTCGGCAATATTCGCTTGTAACTTACAGTGTGCATTTATATCTTTTCACCTCTAAAAGCGTGGGTCCATATACAGACTTAAGCAACATTTTATTGGGGCTCACACAGGTTCCAAGTAGCAGCGAATACGCTTTTTAAATAACTTGGAGAGTATTTTAAACAAATCTTTCGAGCTCGAGCATTTGATGGTTTGTAAAATTATTTCACTCGTAGGGCTAAAATGCTCCATTTGATGAAAGTATATCAATGGGTCGTACTTATCGTGACCTTGCATTCTATCTATGCTTTTCAATAAAACAGAGTAGTCAAGCAGATGCACTTTGGCAGGCTCATATAGAATAATGTAGACATCTGGACTGCGATAACAAGTGATTTAAACATTACTAATAACATAATAATATTAGCTTCTCAACATCAATTATTGTTTATACTTACCAGTGTACTTATATAGCGATTTGTATAAAATTTTGTATGCAGGGGTTTGTGGAGACTTCCACATACAACGCAACAACTTAAATATATGACAGTGCCATCTATCGAAGAAACAATAAACTACGGATACCAATCCTAAATCACGCAATTGAAGTTCTCGCGCCGATTAACATATATACCACTTCCCAACATTAGCTGCTGGGCAGCGTTCCGCCAGGCATGATCACCTCGCCTAGACGGAGATCCTCCCTTTGTGTTGGAGGCACATAACACCCGTTCATTAAATCGATCTCGCTAGAAGTTATTTTGAGACAATTTACCAATAAAATAATACCAACGAAATCCTGGTATTTTTTTAGGCCAACAAATAACCTCAAGAAATTTTAGTATTAGTCAGTTTAAAGATTGCCATAATATATAGGAAAAGAGTCAATCCACAAAAAAAATTACTCATTTTAAAGAAAACTTTGAACTGAAAAAAATTCAGATTTGAAATTGTTATTAAAAAATATTTTCATTCTATTCTCGAAATACAACTTTTACTCTGGAAATGGTCGCTGAAACACAAAACACACAAACTTGGAACAACACATTATTTGTTAAAAATTTGCGTCGCAGATTGATATTGCATTCATAACAAAGGTTAATTTAGTAATAAAACAACAGCTATACTCGCAGTGGAAAGTATAATTTATACCTGTGAACCATTGCATTGGTCATCTTTTCAAATAATCTGTAACCTATATTAATAAACAAAATTGGAGAGACTTTTTGTAATATTAAAATAACCGCCTTTTACTAAATGTATATATGTGTATACATGGTACAATATGCCTAAAAAAACCTCTTGTTTTATTTTTGTCTGCCTGTCTGTTTGTTCCGGCTTATCTCTGAAACGGCTAACAATTTTGACGGGACTTCCACTGGCAGATAGCTGATGATATAAGGAGTAACTTAGCTTTAGACTAACCTTATCCCATGGCGTTACCTACGTGACTCAGCTAGTTACTTAAAAAAATAGCAGCAATATTTTTACCTTGATTATTAATACAGGCTTACACCTATAAACTTATAAAAATATTCTAAAAATAACTAAAATAATGGCTCTCCAATATTTATTAGTAGCAGGTGCCCAAAAGTGTCTACTTATTTTCATATAACAAATGAAAATATGAAAGCCTCTATCTAGACTTATTAAGGCCGCGTGTTTAAGTTATGTGCGTGTACCTTCGTTGATTAAAAACTTATAATATATTTAATATAATATTAATTGCGTTTAAGGAATATTACTTTTCCGGTCCGTACCTTTTGTTCACCTACATTGTGTATATACTGGAGTTTGCGAATATGCGAATTGAACGATAAACTAATTCTAATAATAACATTATAAACGAGTTAATATATTCTCTCATATAATATAATGATTTAAGTGTAAAATGTATGTTAGATGTAAATCATTAATACACTAAATAATCCGCACTAATTCGAAAATAACTCCATCTGTATGTCGGTTACTTTTACCGTTTTACTACACAGAGGATGGATTGGGCTAGTAATCATTTTTAACAAGACGTACCAAGTGAGGGCGCCACAAAACTTCTTTTAAATTTTTAATTTTTTTGTCATCCAGGTACTATTTATTTATTTAAAGAAAGTACATACATACTCTTAAGTGCCATAGCCGACATACTTCGGGCTGAACCGTGGACGACAGTAAGTAATGTATAAATATGACTAATTTTTTTTCATGATATCAAGACTGATTATTTTTACCGGAGGCCCATACCCCAATCTAACGCCCCCTATCCCCCTCACCATCCCCTTTCCCCCCAGGCCGCCATAGTGTGGGTCACCATACTGCATTGTTCTTTTTCGCATTGAGGATGGTGACCACCACTCTTAGATTCTGCTCATGCTTTCCATCAGGCAGGGCAGAGTCATTTTTGCAGCTTAAATATACAAAAAAAAAGACATTCTTATATCTCAAAGTAGACATTTCTTTGTAGATTTTTATCTCATATTACAGGCGATAAAAATGCGCATTTTAAATACGCACAAAATTCGTCTATATTGCATTTACGCGCATATAAATCTCTTCTTATGCTTCTCAAACTTACTTGCTTATTACAATACTATATGTAACCACGTCCGCGTCTTTCGACTTGGGTAGCAGTATTAATTACTTAGGCTTATTATTGTAGAAATAAGAAACCCATATATTAAATCAATGATGAAAAGAAAAACGACGATATTTCTGCAAACACTTACTGTCCTAGTTTATAAACGAGCGGACGAAACTTGTCTAAAAAAAGTAGCCTAAGTTACTCTTTATATCATCAACTATCTATCTGCCAGTGAAAGTCCCGTCAAAATCGGTCCAGACGTTTCAGAGATTACCCAGAACAAACAGGCAGACACACAAAAATTTAAAAAAAATGTTGATTTGGTTATTTAAAATTACAAACAGACACTCCAATTTTATTTATTTGAATATATGGGTTTCAAATGTAATAAAGTTACAGCCCCTAAAATACTGTGTAAAACTTTTAAGTGAGATAAATTCATACAAGCTCCACATAAAAAATCTTCGCTTAATAAAACTCGGTCACGCATATGTAATGTTCGAAACAATATAAAGCTTCCATTATTACAACAAACAAGCTACAAAGTACACAGAATCACGTAACAGAAAACATTCACATTTAAGGGATGTACGCTACTAATGTAAACATGAGTTTAAAAGCAAAACGTACGTATTTAGAAATACATTTTTGTATTAATATTTATATCAATAATGGTGGATATATATAAACAAAAAACAAATGGATATTGATGTTGATTTCGGCTTAGGTGGAGAATGGAAAAAACGGTTTTCTGACAACTGAATATGTCACTGCTAACGTCTGATATCGCTACTGACAAATGTTTCAATTCGAAATTCAAATCATAAAATTCTAACAATCTAGAAGCGTGCTGTACAACGGCTTTCTACTTTTTAACAGCTTTCTGAATTCAAAATATTGTAACAAACGTAAGGTTTAAGTGGACCTTAAACCTTACGTTTTTCGTTTCAATTAAAATCGTTTAAATTAAGTAAGTACTTATTTCATCATCAACAACCCATAATGTCCCACTGCTGGGCTCGGGTCTCCTCTTAGGAGATCTGTCTATATTCCTGTAATTTCATCTCTGAATATTCATATATTGCAATCTAATAATTTGCTTAAATTTTAATTTTAATTGTATTCTGAAATTCGTACTCAACTGCGTCTAGTTTACAAAAACTAAAATGTAACAGTAAATAATTGATATATCACAGGCCTTTACACCTCAATGTGACATTTTTCTTACTTAGCATTTTTACACTATCGTAGAGAACTTTTAAAATAAAGGTTTCTAGGTTCAAGATCTAAGGTAATCAACTTTTATTATAAAGGCATTTGGTTTCTATATAGTCAAGGTTTTTAATGGCACCGTTGTTTTTGAAACTCGTTGATAATTTATCTTAATGTTGTTAAAAATTAAATAAGACCGAGTAAGTGTATATTTCTCAAGTTAATTTACTATAAAATTATTTATTAATAGGAATTCAGCTTTCTCTTCATTTTATTTTTTATATAAAGCTGCTAAAATGGCTCTGTTCATACTAATGGAAAGCATGTGTAGAATGCTAGTATAATGATTATAATTTATACACTTAGTCTGGCCATAAATACTGATATAATTAAAAATAAACAAAATACTACTTTTGATTTTGGAATCTGACATTTCATTTATACGACTTTTTGTTGTATTTTCTTATTTTTGTGCCAATATATTATAAAATATTTTGTAATATTAAAATGAAGTGGGGTGATAAAGAGAACCGAATCGCTGTGATTAACTAAAGCATTACATAAAGTAGGTATGAAACCAAATACAATTTTTAAAATCCTACAAACGCTTGATATTAGATATATGTTTATATAAAAGGCTATTGATGGGTACGATTAAACTTCCTCTGTTTGTGACAGAAAAGATCTGGCCGTCCACGTAGTGTTCGTAAAAAAAAAAGCTATCAAATCAGTCAGGAAAAGAGTTCAAAGAAATCCTATCCGAAAGCAAAAGATTTTATCTCGGGAGATGAAGATAGCACCTAGAACTATATTGCGTATTTCAAAAGATGACTTAGACTCGCAGCCTTTAAGAGACGTACTGGTCATTTCTTAACTAATAGTTTAAAAAAGAATAAGGTGATCAGCGAGCTATATTTTAACAAACAAAAAAACTTACCACTCATTTATGCTGAAAGCTCTTAAGAAGCTTCCCAATTAGTCCATCGAGTAAAACTTGGGCCCTATCCGAATTCTGTGATGGTTTTGTAGTATGTTAGCTATGCAGGAGTGACCTAGCCAATTTTTTTTTATTTAAGGGTTTCAAAACATCGGCACAAGTCTCAAGCTTCAAGATAGCATTCTTGAGAAGGTTGTTAAGCTCTTTAACAACACCATGTTTAATAACGGAGAATGGTCCTTTCGGCAAAACTAAGCGCCTAATTCATGATCAGTGTTAGAAAGTAAGAATGATAATTTGCAATCCCTAAAATAAATAAAATAAGTTAGTGAAGAATTCTTCCATAGAAAGAGTGTGCTATTGAAAAATGGCCTCAACGTTTAAAGGACTGTATTGTTGCCAATGGAGATCACTTCAAATAAGCTTTATATTTTTAATGGTTTTATATGAATGTTCTGAATTAACATACTGTAATAATAATAAATGTTACGTACAATAAAAATAATGATGTTTTTCGTTGTAACAATATTTATGGCAAGACTAAGAATATACAACAATGGATCGTTTAAAGGTATTAAATTTATCTCTTGTAACCAATTACTTTTTACATTTGTTGTTTTTACAAGCGGTATTTTTGGCTTCAAATGGTAATACAAGCTCCCAAGGTCACATTATAATCCTAACCTTTTACTTGGCCTAATTTTTACTTCAGTAAAAGTTAATTTACATAAGCTTAAGATATTATATTAGATTTAAGATATATTAAAAATTTGGTGTTAGGTAAAAATCTTTTGATTAAGGATCCTTTTACCTCCGTAATTCATCTTTTGTTTTCCTGTTTGTTCCTAGACCCGTATCAGGCAGAAAGTAATTTTACTTCCTTAATCTTGTTTATATCAGCCTTAGCGTCTGAACAGCAGTTTACTGTAAGAGAAGAACCGAATAATTTGCCTGATTATATTTGTTGGAAAAAAGTTTCTTTTGTTTTCTAACTCTTTGATATCTCGGTAACAAAAAAAATAGTCAGATCTAAGAGTAAATATTATAATAATATATATTGTTAACAAAAAAACGAATAACTGGACAAAATTTAAATGGGACCATACGAGAAGCATAAGCTTTCAAATAAAAAAAATAAAAATCAAAATTGGTTAACCCAGTCGAAAGTTCCGAGGTAACAAACTAAAAAAAATACAATCGAACTGAGAACCTTCTTTTTTGAAGTCGGCTGGTAACTAAAATAAGAATGACCTAACTATGAGTTTATCTTACATTAAATATGTGCCTATTAGATGTTTAAACAATATAAAAATTATAACTCCGCGTTAGGAAATATTTAAGGTTTGTAATAGTTATGATTTTTATTTAGAATGTTTTTTAAGTACCTAACAACTAAGTAACGTTTTAAGTTTTTGACGCGTTTACAAACTAACTTGAAATTTTTATAAATTTAAAATATTATAAAACTTTCGTATACAGGCGGTTTTAATACCGAAGGTACATTTACCAATACACATTAGGTTTTAGTAAGATAATATGTAAACATTTTCATCGATTTTAATCTGATCAAAATCGATAGTTTGATGATTAGGGACGGTTTTTAGTACTGTTTGTTGATGAATTTTCATCAATTCAAAGGTGCTTGACAGTTTTTATTTATAAAATAAAACAGTTCTTTTTTTTAAATAATCTTTTCGGCCATCTTCGACAAAGCAGTCTTTTGTCAAACAGTGTTGAATTTATAAAATAATACACGTAGCTTTAAATTCGTTAACTGAAGTAATAAGATCACAGTCCCAATTCACTCGTCAATGTTATTCAATTTCTTGAGACTGCTTCAAAGTGTCAAATAATAATTTGTAATATGAAACTTCAAATACTCTGTTTATTCATTGTGGTTCATTTGGAATTTAGAGTTTTATGTTTGACTAAGATCTACTTAGTTAAAGAAACTTTTAACTGCCAATTTTACCAGTTTTTGATAAGGTTTCAGATAGATTGACTACATAACTTTTATTCTATTATCACTTATTTTATTACTACAGTCATCACCGTTACCTACTTATTTTTTTTACAAATCAATCCCTCATCAACACCTCCTTCCACATTTTTGTATGACATAGGGGCGAACGAAGAGACGTATCGCCTGATGATAAGAGATTACCACCGCCTGCAACACCAGAGGCGTCACAAGTGTGTTACCAGCCTTTAGGGGAATGGGAGGGGAATATGGGGTGGGGTTAGGGCATGGGCCTCCGGTATCCTCACTCACTCGGTGTAACATAGAGCAAGTGCTGTTTCACAACGATTTTCTGGGAGGCCGTGGTATAACTCCGGTCGAGCCGGCCCATTTATGCCAAAGCGTGGCTCTCCCACTATAAAAATAAACCTTCCGATAGCAACCAGGACTAATATATAACCCCATAAGGAATTGCTGCGGCCAAGTTGTGTAGGAATGCTAAAGGCCGATACCATCACAGCTCTGTTGAAAACGAAGATCCACTTAAAGTCTGAAAGTCTCTAAAGTTATTGAGAGTAGGCAAACCTATTCGTGATTCGTTTCCTAAAAATATAAAGTTAAACTCCCTTAATTACTATTTTCCTGCTTAACCAAACGAGGACGCTACAATAAAACTTCTTACTTCTACCACAATTTCTGGCTGACTTGATTATGCTGATGCCAGTTATCTTGAACTCACTGATGACCAATGTAATAATCTTGAAAGACCAATGTAGTAAGCAGCTTAAATGGTTACCTATCCGCCTTCGCCGAAATCCACATATTCTTTCTCTTCTATGCAACATCCTATTCAATTCACTTACTCCACGTTATCTGAATTCTCGGTTCAACTTCTTATTTGACACACAATCCAAATTGTTGAGATCGTCAGATAAATTGAAATTGAAAATGCCAGGACATACGACCAAATTTCTGGACCATTCCTCTGTCCAAGCAGTTTGCTTACGGAACGCCCTACCAGTCGCATTAAGTTATGCGAAAACATTTACTGCCTTTAAGGGACTGATTAGGGAATATTATTTGAGAAACGTTATTTTCCCATAGCTTACTTTGTCATACGGTTAGGTAACTTTATGTATCTTTTTTTTTTTTTTATATTATAGCTGCCAAAATGACTCTGCCCTGCCTGATGGAAAGCATAAGCTGAATCCAAGAGTGGTGGTCACCATCCTCAAAGCGAAAAAGAACAATGCAGCATGGTGACCCACACCATGGCGGCCTGGGGGGAAAGGGGATGGTGAGGGGGATAGGGGGCGTTGGATTGAGGTATGGGCCTCCGTTATTCTCACTCACTCGATGAAATACAGCGTAAGCGCTGTTTCACACCGGTTTTCTGTGAGGCCGTGGTATCACTCCGGTCGAGCCGGCCCATTCATGCCGAAGCGTGGCTCTCCCACGGTAGAAATATAAAAGTATCTTGTGTATGTATGAAACAGCTATGTGTTTCACTCAATTATTTGTATGTATTTATTCAATCTTCCTTCCTACGTGTTCCTATTAACTTATTTTATGTATTAATTCTACTATAATTTCCTTTTGCTATCCCTTTTCTAATACACCAGACACTGTCCTATACTTCTCATCACTTCTGTTTTTTCTATCCCACCGTTGCCTGTAAGAGTTTGCCTCTGGGCGATAAGGCTGCCAATTGTACTACCCTAGTTTAAGTTTTTTTTAAAGTTAACCTTGTTATTAATCTGGTACAATAAAGATTACATTTATTATTATTACTAAAATTTATTTAAAAGAAAGTGCAACTTGACATACATTGAATACTTTGAAACGACATGAATGTTGCCGTTCTGCAACTATAGTTTTTTATACTATATATACTAATATAGTACTGTATTGATTCATTATCTGGTCACGTTTCTTTTTATTGGTCAGTTTGTAATCGTTACTGATGAATTGATGTACGAATGAATAGACACGTGAGATTGTTTATATAAGAGAGCAAATGCATGTAATTCAAATGGTTTACTTACAGGTTAAAATTCACAGTGCACTCGCAGTGCAGTTAAGGTCACTGGAGCCTACATTGAGACCGCGATTAGACAAACAGTATAAATAAATAAATAAATAAATATTTCAGACATCTAACACACAACTTCGTGTAGTCCCAAACTAAGCAGAGCTAGTATTATGGGTATTAGACGACTAATATGAATACATAAATACTTCTTTTTTGTACCTACATACATATTATACATAGAAAACACCCAAACTCCGAAACAAATATTTGCAGATCATACAAACATTTGGTCCGACCCAGGATTCGAACCCGAGACCTCATGGACAGCAGTCGCGTACGTTACCACTGCGCCACCGAGGCAGTCATCAGCCAATCAGTATGACGCAAAGATCCAAAATTATCAGCAAATGGAAGCAAATTACCAAAGATAGGGATGATTGACTGCACAGTTGTCCTATTCGTTGAAGCGGTCACCTCACCAATCTCTACGTAGTGACGTGTTATGAGTTCAAATCTCACATAGGGCAACACGTTATGTGATCCTCAAATAATTGTATGTTCTGTGTCTGGGTGTTATTTGTGTCCGGTTTATATATGTTTGTAAAGTCCCCCGAGATATAGCATGTATATTATATAGATATAGGAAGCCTGATGATCTGAGCTACAGACTCACGTCTAATTCAGACACCAGTCCTCTTACAATTGCTGTATTTGTATCTTGTTTTTGTGTTGTGATAAGAATTAATTAATAATCCATGTATCGGTAGGTGTGAGAAGAGAAATAAAGAAATTAATATTATTATTATTATTCCTAATGTGGGAGTTGTCTTTTTAACCCTAAAATAAATTAAAAATTGGCGCTCTTGTACCTGGTTCCCCGGCTCCTGCTACCAGAGACGGCGTGCGGCCTTCGTCGGTTCGCGTCCGACATGTGACAAGTAAATCCCCTCGAGTACCACCTCCTGGTGGGTGGTATCCGAGGGGATTGGGATGGACGGCGATAGGTTCGTTTGAATGCACTGTAAAGTATAAAGAGTCTCTTTATAGAACCAATTTTGTCATTCATTATAATTTGCCTATCGATTCTCAGACTTGATTTATTGCGTGATTTTTTTGTAGTTGGCCGCCTTATAAGAACTAGATTACATTTATTATGACCGAAAGCATTCCACAATAAAATATATAATCCATATTCCAAAAAAAAGGCTTATGAATAGGGTTCTGGAATATTTAGGTTCGAAATCATCTTCGTATAATTCATTCAGGTAACCCTACTACAGCTACCCTAATTAATATCACCAAATTATCCGTATAAAATTTGTCTGTAAGAGATCATCATGAGCCATAAGACCGATAATTGTCACATTTGTTAAGTGTGTACCATAAAGATAAATAAATAAAAAAAATATTATAACTTCAATAGGAATATAAAATAGAATACAAAATAAGTTTTTGTAGTTCATTTGAGGATAATTTTATTTCAGCATCGCAAACTCCGTTACACTCGTCGTTTTGAAATACAAACTACAGTTTTCTGTTGGAAAGATTTGAGATATAAAAAGCATTTTACAGCAGTAATAATCTTTGTAGCGTTGCTTTAAATCGTTGAGATTTCAGTACAAGCAGAAATGTGATTATAATGTTACTACACAATTTCCTTAGTAAACATACTTACTTTTTATTATATAAAAAACAGACCAGGCGGGTTACTGAATGGTATATGACAGCCCAATGACGTCTACAACTTAAAAGTCATGACTGCGTGTTCGGCATTTGAGTGCCTACAGAAAAATCCAGACTTTTTTTTTATTCACTTATAATATCAAAACCGTCTTAAGGAATAAGGCTACTGATATATATATATATATATATATATATATTGACTTCTGAGGCTTTTGAACAATAAAATGCTCGTAAAACATTAATTCTGGCTACATATCAAAAACCTTCACTTGTTCAAGTCAAATATTCGAAGTTAATTTATGTACTAGTAAAAGAACCATAGGGTTAAGCATTAGGCAGTATAGGTTGATGACGTGACAGTGATAACATATCCTACGTATCGTGTATAAGAATATTTTTGAACACCATTTCTATATGATTACAGGCAAACGTACAAAACACTTAAATTAGTTTCTTACATGGGATATAAAAAATAATTCTTATGAAATATAGACAACCCTCATTACTTAGCACTGGTTTGCTGAGAGCCTGTGATATTTATTCAGTAGAACGCCATACTCTTGTGCTACTCTGTGCCACAACATGATGCATCAAGTTCAAATTTTTTTGGTGGTTACAACTTCACTGTTAGAATACTTTATACGAATTGCTAATGATTAACGATAATACTGGACCCAGAACAAACTCGATAGAAAACTTAAAAGAGGTATAATTCTGCCAGTGACATAATACTTTAAAAACGGAAATTATGATAGCCTAGATCGCCTGCAGGACCGAGGTACTTCAATGGCCGTTAGATTCGATTTCCGCTATATCTAGCAGATTTAAAACTCTTGAACTTTTCTTTTTAAGTGGTCTCCCACAGCGGTAATAAATTATCAATAATTCTTCAAAGTCGAAGGTTGAATCCTTTCAATTTGCTCAACTTTGACCTTCCGAATCTTATTTATCCAGGTATAAAAGAGACTTAACAATCTTAACAGTATAGCAAAACGTGGAAATAAGATTAACATTCTAAGGCATCACCTATTCAAAGTTGAAAAATATAGATAAGTTCACATTCCTTAAGTTGTAATATCAGGACCTTTTGTATGGTCCTGTCAAAATCACTGTACTCTGCCTGATGGAAAGCATAAGCAGAATCCGAAGAGAGACAGACAGAGGAGTAGTGGCCACCACACTCATTGCTCGTGCAGGCAATGCAACAATGCAGCATGGTGACCTACACTATGGAGGTATCGTGATTCCTCAGCATCATTGTGCCTGCAGTCTCTCACTCACCAACGAAACACGACACCTAAAGCATTATCATTTGATGTTGATCTTTTGTGCGAGGGTAGTACCGCCTCGGTCAAGCTGGCTGGCCGGTTCGTGCTGAAATCAGCGTGGCTCTATTATCTGAGAGATATAAAAGATGAGGATCCTTGTGACTCCATTTGTGAGGCAATTCGTAGTCGGCTCATAATAACTTTAGGTCGTCCTTAGATTTTTTCACTATTAGAAGTGTAGGGAAGAAGGGAAGTGTCTCCACCAAAATGAAAAAATAGATTTATAGCCATGCCTCGGCATGCATGGGCCGGCTCGACCAACCTCACAGAAAACCGGTGTAAAACAGCGCCTGCGCTGTGTTACACCGAGTGATTGAAGATACCGGAGGCCCATAATCCAACCCTTCCCCTCATCCCCCTCCCCATCCCCTAAGGGCGGTAATGCACTTATGATGCCCCTGGTGTCGCGGGTGTCCATGGGTGGCGGTAATCGCTTACCATCAGGCGATACGTCTGCTTCAAATAAAATAAAAAAAAACTAGTGACATGCCCCGAATTGCACGGAAATTTTTGAAAATTGTTTTTAATATAATATAATGACCATATAATAAACAGATGAACCTTCCTTTCCAATAATTGTTTTGTTGATAAATATCACATAAAATCCGTTGGGTGCCTTGCAAAATCTAAGCGCCCTATAATATATATATATAATAAGCGAAGTGGGCTTTATTTTAAACTATGTACAGGCCGTATTGTAAAATAATAAAGCTGATACAATTGAATTAAGTATGTGCCGACTGTTGATTTGTGATATAATTGTTATATATCATTGTTAGCACACGCCCACGCACAATTTATATACGCACAATATAAATATATATATATATATATTTCAATTTAATAAGGTGTTTATATAAATTGATTGGAAATTGCTTTATTGATACGACGGTGAACTTATTCCTACAATACGATCTCTAAATAACATTATCTATAATTAAGTTAATATGGTTGCTGCTCTGGCCTTTTTTTCTAAATTAATGTTGTTCTTCAAGCTTCCCACTTTCAATTTCAAAGCTCTTTTCAGCTTTATGATTCGTTTGTTTAGTTCGTTTTATTTCATTTGTATATCTTGTTCTTATTGTTTCAAAGATTCAATAACATTTAATAGAATTAGATCTCTCATTGGCATCGTCTAACTTACGAAGTTTGAAAGGTTTACAAACTTAGCTATGTAGTCCATCCAATATTAGATTATTTATTTATCTTAATTAGCAGCTTCTTTGTTTATTTAAGTATTTTGTAAGGCACTCGTTTCAGCCCATTATAATAGACGTTCCAAGTTTGGTTCTTCCTTGGCCCTTTAATCACAACAACTAGATTATTTAATGTTTATTTTGTTGTTTTTTTTTTCTTAATGTTGTGCCTACAATCAATTTTGACCGTGAGACAGCCACGCTTTGCCATGAATAGGCCGGCTCGACCGAAGTGATAGTGGTCTCACAGAAAACCGATGTAAAACGGTGCTTGCGCTGTGTTTACATTTTTGATATTTTGGAATGGTTAGAGAATAATTTTGTACGAAATGCCTTAATTATCAGTATAAAAGTAGTATCATTTATATGGTAAAATACAATATTCATTTATTGCGCTATCGTATACAACATGACACTGTATAGTCTATTCTCCCTCCGTCTTACGAATTTTCGATTAGGTCACGCGTCTTGACTCCAGTTTAACATTTTTAACCCATCACAAAAAAGTGCACAACGTCGCTATAGAAGATTTCACTTCAACAAAATTGTTTTTTTTTATTTTACGTGACTAATAAAAGTATTTTTTCTCTCTTTTTTTGCACAGCTTTTCTCTTGCACTTTTAATGAATTAATTAACATCTGTGTGACAGCATTTAATAATATGTTAAAGCTCAAATGGTTTTCGGATAATTTCTTTCACCAGTTCTTTTAATCCAACGTCTTATGTAACGTAACAAATATGGTTCTAGCAAGTTCTTTTGTTGGTACACGTTTTAGGAAAAGACGCTAAGAGGCAGGTTAGAGGTTATTATTTCCATCAAAGTAGACATTATCTATTGGCTGTAAGCGGATCGGCTTCGCTTCACTCCCAAATTGCCGCTCGGATTGACAGCTGACAATCTCGACGTGTTCGACGTTTAGTTGGAATGGAGCCGCAAATGGCTTTTACCATATTATATATTGATCATATTTTGGAGTGGTTTTAAGCGTTTATTGATTTCTGTTTGTAGGTTAAGTGGTATAGAATAGATATTGTATGGACGACAAAGCAAGACGAGGATGGTGCCGGATGTACTGAATGAAAGCTCTTCCTGGACGTTAAAGAAAGGTTTTTTTCACTAATTGACATGTTACAAATCTAATAAAATGTACTTTGAAACTACTACATCAAGCTATATGCATCCATTATATTACAAACTTTTATTATTTATTTAGTTTCACCTGTCCCGATATTTGTCTGTAACGAATCTTGCAAGTTAAATTTGAACCACTTCCCGATTTCTGATTGTACTGAAATTTGAAATATGCCTTTATATTGAAATGCTTATTCATGGAAGGATTTTCCCATAATCACCACGCTGGGCTGGCGGGTTGGTGATCGCAGGGCGTAACTTGTTGCACCGGTGACGCTGCTGCGCATCACCGGCCTATTGTAACTAAGTTATTTAGTATGTAGTATTCGAACTAAATGGCGTGAAATCGGAGAGGCCTATGTCCAGCAGTAGACTGCGATATGCTGATGATGATGATGATTTATTTAAAAGCTGTCCAAAATGATTCTACTTACTAATGTAATAAATAAGTAGAGTCCAAGACTTGGAGTGCATTTTGACACCCCCTTAAAGGATTCCGGGACCGTAGTGGGAATGTACCTGAATATCTGACTTTTAAAAAATGTGGTCATGAGTTTCTTTACCAGTATTCTTTTCATTAGGCTCTAAGCATTTTGAAAACTGGCAGGCAGTAGATTTTTGTATGTTCACCTTATTTACCTTGACCAATCTAGTACATATTGTGGCGTCTGTTTATGTCGATTTATGATTTTTAAATTTAGTTTCAATTTAAAGTTCATAAAGGTCTTAATTGAATAAATGAATTTGAATTTGGAGGAATACACGTGTGCTGGTAGCCAGTTCCAGTTATGACAACTTGGCACAGGAAGAAACAGCTGAAATGGTTTGTTCGTGGGTTATTCCCAAAACCAATATCTACCAACCGCCATTAGTAAAACCGAGCATATACTAAATTCTAATGCTAAAAGCCCCAAGAAATCTTTTGTTTTTATATTTTTTTG
The DNA here is from genome assembly GCA_003709505.1 of Hyphantria cunea. Lineage (NCBI taxonomy): Eukaryota > Metazoa > Arthropoda > Insecta > Lepidoptera > Erebidae > Hyphantria > Hyphantria cunea. The sequence goes on from PKRV01000635.1 coordinate 3,702,258, forward strand.
CTTTTACCAACAAGTTACTAAATCCTAAGACTTACTGGTAAAACTAAAGTAACTATTTTCGAGGCTTTCAAAGTAACTTATATACAATCAAAAAACACAATAAGTTTCGCTCTCTACCTCACTTTTTCTTAGGCGAACAAAAGTTGTTAGGCCAAGACTGTTAAATGTGCTCGTTTATTTTAAATTATTATATTTATTTTGCATCAAGCTAACTTGCTCTACATCTATAGCTATCTTTAATGGTATTGCTATCTAAAGCGGGATTGCTGTCCATAGTGGTAATGCTAACGAACTAAATGTATGTCTTACGAACGCCTATTACTACATGTTCAAAAAACGCTCAAGGAACATTACCTATCGTCGTAAGTTCTGATTTGCCTAAAATGTTTTTTTTATTATTATTATTGTTTTTCAATCTTTTTTATCGAAAGTGTAGATATTGTATATATTTTTGTATTTATTTGACTGTATTAATGTGTAATACTAAATCTTTTAATACTATTATTTATCTTAATTGATTGATTTAATTTATTTATTCATTTTTCACACCAAATTACCCATGAATTCGAATTTCTACAGTCAATTTGTCCATCTAAAGGTTGTCTGGAAGAAATTGCTTTTTAACGATAAGGCCGCCATTTGTTTTAACTGGTGTACAATAAAGTTTATTCTATTCTAAATTCTTCACGTTATAATCCTTCTAAGACTGATGAAGACCACTCACGATAGTTTTATTACAATTATACAAGTCTGTTTTTTAATATTTAGATCCTAAATATGAATATTTAATGCCAAAAGAAGTGTCACCCAGACTTGACAAGCTTTACGAATATAATTCCTTCGGAATATAATAGACCCTCTTTAATTCAGTTAACTCTAAGAAACAAGTCCTATCCTAATTATCAAAATTAAATTAACTTGATATTGATCTAATTTTATAAGCCTTCTTTGGTATAGAAAAATATATTTTGTGAAACTTAAGACGCTTCGATAAATAACCGAATTATTGAAGATTTCGAAAACAATAACTTTTTCAAAATTAACTAAATAATTTTATAACTTGGGTCATTAACTTAAAACCTTACCAAAACCGGTGGGTAAAAAAACACCCATAGCTCAGTCTGTTAGGCTTTTACGGCTAAACCGCTGCACCGATTTCAACGAAATTTGGTATGGACAAACTTTGATTCTTTAGGAAGGACATAAGTAACTGTTTACCGATACATGATATAATCGCAATCTACTCTTTTTATAATTAAATGAAATAAAAGGATGTGATCTTACAGTCTGATTTTAAATTAGATCAATAACGATTGATTGTACTCATCATAGAATTATTTCTATGCGTCAGGATGAATAACCATTACTCCAACAGTCCAGTTTAAAACGAAAGCTGTTAAAACGAGTGAAATGAAAAAAAAATGTCATGAATATCAAATAGGTACAAATATTTTGACTTCATCAATTTATAATACGCTAACTCAATAAACCATATTTTACAGTAAAGGCGTTTCTAGTGAAAAATTGAGTCATGATTAAAGAAAAATAAATATAAGAAATTGTAATGTGAAAATGAACCTTAGTTAATGTAATAGTTATCACGTTTTTTAACTCAAACGCCTCTGCTCTAAGATACGGTGTTTTTGAGTTAGCATAGTATGAATTGCTCGTGTCTATTTACTAGTGAAGCAAAACCGCAAAAATTGAGTCCAATTTAATAATAAATACTTTAATACGTGTCTGTCTATGTTCTTGTACTGCGAGTGTTCAGATAGGTTACATAAGTAGACGTAAAGTCCCCCAAAAAGCGATGGAGAGGATAATGTTCGAAGTATATCTGCGTGATCTAATTTTGAATGAGAATACACTAGGTCAATGACACTGTTCGGAGAGTTGCCAAACTCAAGTGGCGATTTCTGGGGCACATTGTTCGCAGAAATTATGGTCGATGGGCCCGAAAAAATCTCAAATGATAACGTTATTTTGGAAGACGCGCACCATATGAACCCAAAACTTGGTGGAGGATAGGGAAGAACGCAAGATACAGTTAATATAAGCAGCATAGGTTCTGTTGTTGTTTCAAAACTTGTGGAAAGTCTATATTCAACAACGTATGTATGTCTTTCGACTAAGTAGGAGTGTAAACATGACCTAGCTAATATTATTGTTAGATATAAGCAGAACGCTGCAAATATAAGTATGTTTATGATTCTAACTGTAGCAAGATACTGGCCATGAAACGCACAACGCTCGTTACTCCTAATAGACTATTAACATGATAAACAACCCTCATGACTTCGCGAATAGAATTTTGGCAACGTAACCTCTATTTGAAAGTTAACTCTCCAAAGCAATAACTCATATTTATTATCCTATATGTATAATGAAACAGTCTAATTAAATTGCTCGATAGATTATTATTTCGTCCTGAGAATTTGAAAATAAGACTGCTTTTGGATCGTTAGTTGGAATGTTTTCAATGACATTACATTAGGAAATATAGGTCGTCTGAATTAGAAGACACAAAAGTCAGAATTGATTGACACGTACGAAATTCTGTAACGCTAAAGGAATTGTTCAAATCTACTTTTAATTACAACATTAGAATTCTATTATATTGAGCTTTCATAAAATTTTGATGAATATTAGGTATGTATAGATAAAATGATTTTAATGACTTGTTGGTAACGCTATATACTGAATTTAAATGTCATTAAACAATGATTTACATAATTTGAAAGAAATGAGATTGTAGCAATGAATAAGTTTTAATATAAAATATTTAATCATAGGACTACAACCGCTGGTGGCACAATGCCACCATTAAGCAGCCGACTAGACTAACTAGGACAAGGACTGTCTTCCATAGGCGTTTTAACATGAAATTCTGGTCAACTATAGCAAACCTGTTCCCGCCAGCAATCATTGCTGTCATACGGGCGGATGAGGAGGGCTGGGGTGCAGTGGTCTCTATCTTTTTTTTTCTTTTAAAAAGACGACTCCCGCTATAGGAATATACATTCCAGTGTCCCGGGGACCTTTACAAACATACATGAAACGGACACAAAGTACACCCAGACTTAGAACAACAATTTATGGATCACACAAAGTGTTGTCCCATGTAGGATTTGAACCCACAACACTTGGCGCAGTAGGAAGCGGTGTGGCGACAACTCAAACCACTAGGCCAACCGTATCTTCCTCAGTGATAGGACCTTATTATACGTAGCGTCGGTTTGGGGAGGACCTGAAATAGTATGGTCCAGGTGCTCCTAGAGTAAGGCAACTGAGGCCGGCCGTCGGAGTTGTATTTAATTGTATCCCACATATTCCTGGCTTCTATATCCTCAAAGAACCGAATGGATTTTCCAACCCGTCAACCGAAAAAGGCTTAAAAACCATTTTAATATAAAAAATACTACTTGAGTAGCACAGGGGCATAAATATCTTCTGTCAATATTAAAGTTAAAAAGGTGTGAGTACTAAGTAAATCGATAGTTTCACTTGTTTAAAGTGTCGAGCGTTGTGTCACAAACAGCGCACTCTTTTGGTGGGTACTGGCTTGACCTATTAGGCCATAGCATCAAAGGTATAGCATAATATCATTGTAAAGGCATTTCTCTCCCACGGTAAACTTCTCCTGTTTCATCTCCACACCTCACAAATAACAATAATAAATTATGGAGTTTAATTTCTGCACTTCTGCTCCATACAAAAGGACTCAATTCCCGATACAAATGACTCACATTCACACTATCTATCAAATAAAATACCCAACTTACGTAGCTGATTGGTTCAAGTCCGGTATAACTCGAATTCACGCTTCGAGGAGATCATAATGAATAACGTTATTTTCTGTGATCGGGCTATAAATATAAACAAGGGTTGTTTGTAACACGCCGCGAGCCAATACTTATGAAATATGTTACTTACTCTGTTGGGATTGGGATTTAGGTCAGTGTGATAGAAATGTGTGAAAAATATTTGGATATGTTTACTCATTATAAGATCAAGGCATAATGTACTAAAGGCCTAAATAATGATAATAACAATTGACAGATAAAATAACCTGGTGCCAGGCCAATTAACAGTTAGTACAAGTAAACTTTTATTTAAATATGTATGTCAAGACATGACAATTTATCTTCAAACGTCAAACTGCAACATAACATTATCTAAGTCTAACAAAAGTACAAAACGCTTTTCGATCACAAATCTAGCTAAACATTTACATCGACAAAATAAAACACAGTAGTAAACAAGTACACAAAACTATACTTGTGACGTACTTCGCTATCATGTTACAATTTACTTGTTTAGGGTTCCGTACCCTTAGTGTACCAACGGAACCTATTACCAAACATCCTGCCTGTCTGATATCAGTTTATAGTTGCATTCCTTTTAACATAATAGATAACAGTTGTCATCTTCAAATTCAATATGTTTGTAGCAACACAAATTGTCAAATAAGCAAAATTGTTTTAGCGAGTAAAGAACGTTCTTCACCTACACTTGGATTAAATAACACTTATAAGAATTTTCTTTCATTAAATTTCGAACGATTCAAGGACATAACGTTACACATACGCGCCATTATAATATCATCTACTAACATAACAAGTTTATTAAACAAAATCCTATAGTTTTTAGTAAGGTATGTGGTTCTACGTCCCTGTAGCTTGATTTCAAAAGTAAATAATAATCAGTACAGTAGTTTTAAATCTTACCACTACCACACTTACACGATTATTTGGAAATTCTAAGCTAACTATCTCAAATATGCATCAAGAATTACATCAAAAAGCCAGCGTAATTTATGCTAAGAAACTTGGCTGTAGTAAACCTGTGTCGGAACTAGCATTTCATACTTATGGTACAGACGGTCAAGTACTTAATTACACCAAAGTTTGAGATAACAGTTTTGAAACTTTCAACACGCTATCAAACAGGAGTTGTGAAGTCCGAATTAAATAAAGTTTGAACATTTTGGTAAACCGTCAAAGCGGTAGCCGAACTAGGTTAAGTGACTCTTAATCGTAATTTGTGTTATTTTCTTGATGCGTTTAAATTTCAAATAAGTACTAGCCTTTGCTAAAAGCTAAAAATTAGCCTAAGTTATTCATTGGTAGTGTAGCTTTCCTTTGGTCAGTAAAAATTCTGAATCTATTTTGTATTTTTTTCTTTATGTATTAGCATATGGCAGAGTCATTATGGCAGCATAATGACTCTGCCTTCCTGATGGAAAGCATGACCAGAATATAAATATACAGCATACTAATTTGAAGTACACCTCGGTGTTATCCCAAAATGCGCATGAAAACCAGATTTACACGTACATAAATAAAAAAATACTTAATTTAGATGACTACTCACAAAATATGAATTTTATCTCAAAATGAATTACTTTATTTTCACTTTAGAAAAGTAACGCCGTAATATATTGTATTTGGCTCTTGAACAATACATCTTATACTTTTCAAATGTACCTTCAAAGATGGCAATTCATTGCTGACAATCCTTACCGTGGCGCTTGCCCTCTATAAAATAATACAAATAAACGGCAGAAGTTTGACTAGATCTACTATCGAACAAATACTCTTTTGACATTACAAAAATTTCATTTTTAAAGATCGTTTCAAATACAGGCACTAAGTTATCTACTACTATTACTTTAGTACTAATACTTTATATGTACGCAATACAAATTAATTGCCAATTGCATAATGAGTACAATCACTTTTCACGCCGTCGCAAATATACATAAAGTTACATATTTCCAGAGGGGTTGGCAGAGACAATTAATCTCCACTTACTACGATCCTGACACACCTTTTTTACGTTCACATTCAACGACTGCTGCATTCATTCTCGACGGTTCCTAAACCATTTTACACGACTCTTCTTCAGAACCTTACCATTTAAATCGGTAAATGTTCGCCGTGGAGACCTCATACGTACACGTGAGCGGAGCCGCAGGCAAAAACTAGTCTATATAAAATACATACACACATTATTTACCGGGTCGATAAAACGATCTAGCTAGGACTCATTTTTAGGAAACTTAACAAAAAAAAATAACACAGCTAAGGTCAGTCATTCATACTGATTTTTTAATCATGAACCCCAGTAATATACCAGGCCATAAAACGAGTATCTCCGTAAATATATGTTAAAATGTTACACTATTTATTGAGTGGTACCACACCACTTTGTAACACCATGTAAACTATAATGGCTCTTTTCTTGTAGAAAATAGGGTTAAATGCAAGGAGGGACGTGTTATTGGCGTACGTTTTAGTACACTTTATGTACAGAATGCGCTAAAGAGCGTTGTTGAAACTGCAGTCTTTGTAACCATATACCACTTGGATACTGTGTTTATAACTATTTTGTTTCTTAGTTAAATACATCGCAAGTGAGTTGCAGGTCTTTGGGGGATGGGTTATGGTTTGGGTCTCCGCATCCTCACTCACTCGTTGAATCACAGCGCAAGTGCTGTTTCACATCGGTTTTCTGTGAGACCGTACTGTCACTTCAATCAAGCCGGTCTATTCACCTTTTAATGCATAAAGCATGGCTCTCCCACGGTTTTGATCTTATTTTGATTTTACCGCCGTCCACTGCTGCATGGAGATCCAAAGTTTGTAATTTCGTAATTTCAACCCACCATCTAACAGGACTTGTAAAGGTCAAATTAAATAAAGTTTGAATATTTTAGCCACCCGTTAAGGCGGTAGTCAGACTATGTTAACTGACTGGAAATTGTTATTAGTAGTTTTTTTCTAGACACATTTATTTAAATTACATAAACTGCTGTATATACATACCTATGTATACATAATCATTAGTGTTGAATACTGTCCACTTATGTTTTATGCATTTCGCTAGCTTTACAGTTGCTGGATAGGATCAAATTGATTTGATCCCATTCACATGATGTTGAGCGAGCCTTTGGCGGTGGTGCTTTTGTAAGGCGGTATTTAGCGAAGGAATACGTTCAAAGGAAAAAGATCTTGATTACGAGGATTACGCTAACAGCAGTCTAAATGCAGTCTTCTCTGCCAGCTGTAAATACGTACGTATTCGTTTCATACAAGTTTATAATTATAATTTCTGTATTTTTATCCAAATTAAACTTTTGTTATAAAGGCAAAGTGACTCTTTTAACCTTAAAAAATGGCCCCATTTATATTTATTTTATCTAACCCTTCTAATGGATTGGCTATTTCCATCTACAGGGACTTGTGGTTTATTGTTTAGCTTAAATTTTTTAGTTTTATATGTATGTTCTAACCCTTTTAACTTAAAAGTTCGTTACGTAACTTATTAAAAATTGAAGTGTTGCCCGCTACAAAAAATTCTTAACTATTAGTAACTAGTAATATTCACAATGCAAACTTTAAACCTCTTTTTGGAATTGTTGCCTAGAATTGTGATAAAGCTGAGTTTCCCTTTTATTATTTAGGCAGCTATGTGGCTGCTGCTGTGACAGCACATGCTATCAAAACATTTAGGTAGCTTTTTAGGTTATTACTTATACTTATAATTCACTTTTTTATTTAATTACATTTATTTGTAAAAAAATGATGAATGATTGTAATAAAAAAGGTGCTAATCATTATTAATTTAGGTAATCATCAAACTTGTTTTCAATTAAATATAATTGGCTTCAGTCACATCAAAAATATATCAATAGTTTACCGCTGGACCAATTCCTCTGACAGTCAAACAACACTTGATAAATCTTGACTAACTTTGAAACCTGGTGTTTCTATTTAATATTCACAAAACACTCGATCTAATAACAGCAAATTCAAATCAAGACATAGATAGCTCCTTTAGTTCCTAAAGTATTCTATTCGTGCTTTGCATCGGAGCCGTGAGAGAAGGCAATCTTGACATTTCGACACGAATCCCATTTTACCTTATCTAATAAACTTCGCTGGTGAGAAACTGAATGGTAGTACAAGATCAGCAGTATTAGCTGATCGCACTTCAGCGAAGTCAGAATCTGGAATGATTTTATAGCCATTGGTCTTGATTTGACTTTCATCAGATAGTCCAGAATGAAATTCCAGATTATACAGTTTGGATCGTGCTAGAACAGAAGTTTTGTGTGCCAACAAAATACTCTCGTATATATTCGGGCCATGTACATAAACAATTGAACTACCTTGGTAGTGCAAGTGGTACTGTAAGCGACTGCTGTGCTCTCGACTGAGGTCTCGGAATATATTCCCAGGTCGGACTAAATATTTGCATGATCTGCAAATGTTTGTTTCGGAGTTTCGATTTTACTTATTAAGATGTGAGGAGTAAAAATGTTTTTCTAGATCTTTCATTTTAATCCGTTGGACAGTTTGAGCTGACTTACAATCAAGATACAGACAGACAAACAGATGAAAATGAAAAATACCGTTTCATCTTCAGTATAATTTTCAAAATGACTTCTTCATAAAATTTAAATTTCTTTTTTGTTACGATTTTATTATTAGTATACACTTATATACAACTTAATATCGCTACTATATATATTTAGTACAGAAGTCCGTACTAGATTTCAGTATTTGGTATACCGAATACTGAAATCTACTACGGACTACTGTGGAATTATATATAATTATGTCTTTGACATTTGAGTCGTTACTATCAACAGATTATATTGCCAATTACTCGTTATATATGGCAAAGATCAGATTAAGACTACACGCTGTCACTTCAAGCCCTGTGAATATTGCCTGTTCCAATATCTTTTTCGCAAGATGTCTACCATCTGTTCAGCTTAAACTAATATCTGAATACTTAGGCACATCACGTAAAAAACTTTATTCTTTTTAAATTTCAACAGCAACCTTATTTTGCCCCCTGCCAAGTTGCATAGTAAAAACCTAAGAACCGTGTGGGAACGATGTCTTTCAAGGCTAAGTCACGTGGTCAATATAAAATATTGTCCAATAATATAAAATAATAGATTGATTGTAAAAAATTGACGCGAAATGCATGCAACTTGGCAAAGAAGACGGGTAATTACATAAAGAAAAATAATAATAGGTATGGAGGAACAAGTGACAGTCCTTCTACTCGGAGAAAAACTCTAAAAGGCAACCATTTGGTGGAAAGAAAACATAATTGGGGATAGTATCTGATAATGATTAAAAATCGGCAATTACAAAAATTATGTATTTTTTATTACGATAGATAATGCAGAATGAAATTACATCTCACCATAACGCCGATGTGCCGAGTTGATTTTAATAAAATAATAGTATTGTATAAAATTATAGTTAGACAGTAAAAATACTTAACATCTTCAGAATATTAGTATTTGAAAATATATTTTATTAAACTGCATAAATCTAGTAGGTAGAACTTTTACCATCACAACAACAGTTTTATCTGAGAAAAGCCAGCATAAAATATAATGCAATAAAGTATAAATAATAGCCTCGATTCTGTACATACGCGAAACAACATAAAATGCTTACACAAAGCTCCATATTTTCGATAATATATTTACATTCCATAATAGATTCACACGTCGCAATAAAGCATCTTATTTTCGCACAACAGCAATAAATCCTTCGAACCACAGCCTCTTCAATATTTATAAGCCAGTGAGGAACTCCATATAACCAAATCTGTTATATTCGATAAAGAAACTTCTCCGATAAACAAAGATGATGTATAAGTGTGTTTATGAGATGTCCTTTCATCTTCACGTATGCATTTATCAATTTTCGTATTATGTTATGTTTTGTCCGTGGCTCCACTAGTGTACATGTCGTTTATTTCGGTGAAAGTAGCCTTCGTCTCATCTCTAGAATCTTAATATCTCTATTCTAAATTTCATTACAATCGGTGCAGCGGTTTAGCCATGAAAGTATAACAGACTCATTATTCAAATCATCAATCAATCAACAACCCATAATGTCCCACTGCTGGGCTCGGGTGTCCTCTCAGGAGAGGGTTAAAGCCATGCATCCCCACGCTGGCCATGTGCGGGTTGGGGACTGGTAAGAATACGTTGTGGCTACGTAAATCTTGCCGTTGGATGTTTTTAAGCCGCCCGAAGGCCTCCAACTAAGCTTCACGACTGTTATCGTATGATAACAACCGGGAACGACTGTTTAAAGTGACCTCCGAACCACGGAGACGCTCATGGTAACATGCCACCAGCGGTCACCCATCCAGGTACTGACCGCACCGTCGTTGCTTGCCCTCATGACTCATTATTAAATATGGTTTATTCATATAGATGAAAAAAGGGTGATTAGATAACTAAACTTTAAATAGATCAATAACTATTCAACTAAAGAATGATAGATAAATCAAATCAAATCCAGGTATGAAAATGGAATCAAGTAATCAAGAATATACACCAGTGCACACAGTAGTTTTTTTTTATATGAGCCTGTCAAAGTGAGTTTACTTAGCCTGATTAAAAGTATGAGAACAATCCAATAGTAGTGGTCACCATATTCTTTATGAATGCAGAAAATGCAATGATTCGGCACGGTGGCCCATACTAATGCAGCCTTGCTTCTGCATCGGTGGGTCTCCGGTCTCACACCCACCAACGAAACACGACACCACGAATACTATTGTTTTAGGTTGGTCTTCGGTGAGAGGGTAGTACCACACCGGTCTAGTCGGCTCGTTCGTGCTGATATCAGCGAGACACGATACTTCGTAAGGTCATACCCAAGGTGGGTGTAAGATTCAGTAGCCTTGGTCCCGAAAACCTCCTTATTCTGAATTAGGGAGATTCCAAGATAACTAGTGATTCTTGAGTCTTTTATTTTCTTCACCATCATCAACAACCCATAATGTCCCACTGCTGGGCTCGGGTCTCCTCTCAGAAGAGGGTTAAGGCCATACGTCCCCACGCTGGCCAAGTGCGGGTTGGGGACTGGCAAGACAACGTTGTGGCTACGTAATCTTACCGTTGGATGTTTTTAAGCCACCCGAAGGCCTCCAACTAAGCTTCACGACTGTTATCGTATGATACCAACCGGGACCAACTGCTTAACGTGACCTCCGAATCACGGAGACGCTTATGGTAACATGCCACCAGCGGTCACCCATCCAGGTTCTGACCGCGCCGTCGTTGCTTGCCCTCGCTGATTATTTCTAATCACCGAGTGCTACTGGGCTATGAGCGCCTATATTTATTTTCTTAACAATAACCAAACACCAATAACCATCTGGTGACCCGTCTGTTCATTTTCTCGATAAATGTACCATTAAAACTGAAAAAAGAATCATAATTATAAGCCTACCAAAGTGACTCTATTCTACTGATAGAGAGCATAAGCAGAATCCAAAAGTGATGGTCACCATACTCATTGCGGCCTATTGAGATTCTGCTACATCATCATTTAATTTTAATAAAAACAACCAAATGGCGTAAAGCCCTCTTAATTTTTTTTCATATGGGTATAATGCCATAGCTTTTTTTACTAGGTAGTCAATTCCACTAATCACAAGACATACAAGCCATATGTTTAAAATGACATAGTTGTAGTGTGTCTCTTAACAATGGTGCTAATTATTATGTTCGAAATGTTAAAACTAAATTAGACTCGCCTCTAAATTAGACGACAAAACTCTAAACACAACAAAAATCACCAAAAATGAGTATTGTCCTTTCAAAGGACGGTATAATGTCAAAGATTGACTAAAATTGGATATGTAACTCTAAAAATGGCCTTAGATTAGATACTGTTGTGGCGACTTCCACATACAGCGGCAACAAAACATATGACAACGCCATCTACCGAAGATACGGCAAACTACTGAGTAACGAAGGAAACTAAGAAACTACCAATCCTAAATCGCGCAATAGAAGTTCTCGTGCCAATTAGCATATATCCCAATGTCAACCGCTGGCCAGTAGCCTGCCAGGCATGATCACCTCGCCTGGTTGGACGATCCTCTCCGTGTATTGGAGTGACCGTTCTTCCACACCGTCTATTTCTGTATACTCAGATACAAAAACACAAAAATCGTATTTCGGCGATTGCTTCACTCAAATAAGAGAATAGAAGATAATTTTAGATTAGTGAAGCAATTACAGAATTACCACCAATGTTGGCAAAACTATAACAAAGTACTTAACTATTTTAATTACTAAACTTATAACATAATACACTTTATTAACATTACATATACAATAATTGTACGTGACATAAACTTTGAATATCATGTACATAGCAGTGTCTATTACCGAAGTTTATAAACGACTTTAAAGCATTTAAAACAATTTCACCTTGAAATAATAAGGTTATTTTATCTATGCACATAAATAAAATTGAAGTGTCTGTTAGTAATTTCAAATTAACAGATTTTTATTCAGTGCGCATAAGAGTATATACGGTACTTAATTTTTTTTTTCAATTTCGTCTTTATGTTTTGGCTAAGGTTGCCTGGAAGAGATTGCTTTAGGCAATGAGGCCGCTCTTTGTACACTCTGTCTCACATTTTATGTACTCTCTTCTAACTGTAATATTATAGTGTGCAAATAAAGAATTTTCTATCTATCTATCTAATCTTTAGAACGGCTGGACCGATTTTTTGTCACTGGCAGCTGATGTTGTAACGTGTAACAAAACATTATAAACAAAAATAATAAAACTTCGAGTAATACTGTGGGGCGAAGCTAGTGAATATATAGAACGAAATATGAATATCGTTTCACTTGAAAATAATAAAGGTATATGTTTCATAGCTTGTTTTATTTCAATTTTGGTAATTTCAGCGTTTCATATTTGAATGGCACAAAATTATATGGTACGCGCTGGTATTAATTAGTTTATAAATATTCGTTCATTTACAAACGTAAATAACCTTTTATATTTAATTGGTTTTGTAATATTGTTATTTTTACATTAGACGGGTACACACATTTTAATTAGTAACGGGTGTTTTCGACTATTTTTCAGTAAAAGTATTGATCAAACTACATTTAGCGAACGTAAGATAATTGATTTTTACGCTACGTACAAATAGATTTTATAATATTATGCATATTTCTATCCAATATTTTTTTTTTATTTTTCAGACGTACAGACGTATAGAATACTACAAAAAATAACATTAAAAATGCTTCGTTATAAAATAATAAAACTATGAAATTAATTTTCAAGCAACTATTGCTAAGCCACATTTTTTTGCGAATACACAGATGATAAAAATAAATTAAAAATTTTCTGCTTATATTAAAAATTAAATTAAATTTTGTGCATGTTTATATAAAATTGACGCTTATAAAATTTGTAACCATTTATAAATATTAAAGTATGAATTAGAAACAAGTGTTACAAAACGATTATAAAAACGTACATTTGCATTTACAAAAGTAGATACAAATTATGTCTTAAATGGGCTATAAAATGGACTACTACTTGAATGAATTAAATTACTACTATGTCATGTCAAAGATATCTCGAACGAAAACAAATTTCATTCATCAAATACAATACATAGGCATAGGCAATCAAATACAATATCAATAAATACAAAAAATATAAACCTTTAGGTTTACTGAAATCCAGAGCAAATTTCTCATTAGAGAGACACGTACGCTAACCTTTGTTACGCCATCTTACCTTGTCTATATAGAAATACTTTTCTTTTCAATGGTTAAGAGTCTGTTTGACCTTTTATAACATATGATTGAAGATGCTAGTATAGATTAGAACCCAGCATCATGAGAAAAGAAAAAAATTAAGCACACAAATGTATACAGGTACATAATTATTTTAAACAGTACATTCTAGAATTAATCTCACTTGCACCTATTCCACTATTATATTTGTTTAATTTTACACCTGACCGGTTTCCCCTTATGGCATCATCCCGAAGATCAGATATCGCCGATTTGGACTTAATTTCTTAATGTACTTGACTCTGTAGACCTTCTCTTCATAGTAAAATATTTTTTAAAAAAAAAGCATTTTAATTATGTTCTCGGGTCCTTTATCAGAGCGTAAAATAAAACATCTCATTAGGCCAATATAGTCTGCCGTATACAGCATTATATACATACAGGATGGTGACCACTACTCTTCAATTCTACTCATGTTTTCCATCAGGCAGAGTAGAGTCAATCATAATAAAAAGCATTCACCAAACTTGGAACAATCTCGTTCGTAAAATTTCACATTACAATCCAATAAATCTACCGTAGTACAGCACGGTACGGTATGGTTTGCTTACAAATATTTGCAGAAAAGATCCCATTACGTTTCTGCAAGAGGTTGAAATGTTTTGGAGCACCATAATGGAGTACGTGATATAATAAGCACCACGGTTACACTTTGAACAACTGTCAAACGGCAATGGTGAAAAGGTCAAAATTATTGTAGAGTATGTTTGAAAGGTGTTCTTGTAGCTATTCAAACTTTAAGTGCTTTTGACATTTTTGTTTGAAATATGTAAAAAAATAATTTTAGAAGTTTTAAAAGAGAGCTAATATTGATACTGCTGTCGAGAACTCTTGCATGATGATGAAGAGGTATTATTACATGATCTAATCTTTTTTTTTACGTGTGGAAACCCCCTCGGGCCTTCACCGCACCGGGGTTTGCGGCGGGGTGGTGTGTCGGAATCGAACCGACTAAAACCACACGGTGTGCCACTCTGCGCCTGAGGCGGGAGAGATCCAGGAGCCGCTTTCTTACGCCATCCGGACCATACATGATCTAATCTGTTCCAACCTCTTCAATATTTTCTGTGGCAAATGTCTCTACTCTGTTCTAAACTTATTTCTTTACCCTAATAATAGTTTTTTTTCTGTTTAAACACGCTTTTATTAGGTACACCTATATGTTGGTATTGTAAGGCTGTCTTTTTGGTTTTATTTAACAATATTCTTATTATTAAATGAAGTGTATAAAAATAGTAAAGTTCTTACTAATCTTCACAAATAATATAAGTTTTAATATTAAAATCAACAAACGTTTAACTATATATTTTAGTAATTTGTAGAAGATCTGCAGTCCAAACTAAATCTTATTATTAAAATATACAGGCCAAGATTTAGTGGGAATTCTAACTCCAGGCCATCCCAATATTAAATTTATAGAAATATTGTCAATGCTACATACGAGTATGCTTAAGAGTGCTATTTTGTTTCTTTGTGTATACGTGTGTATTTTTAATTATTAAATTATCGGTTTGACCTTCTGGCTTAAGCAATACGAGCTAGTGACCTTAGTCCTTGACTGCTGGTCACTTACTCTTGTTTAGCCCGTCAATTGAATCTTAATACTAAATACAAATCGTGATTTATAGCCGTTTGAAATAACATATCTCTATTTAAAAATGGAGATAGTCTTTCTATTTTTTTCAATAGGATTAATTCGATACTTTCATTGATATGCAGGATCGATTTATTTTCTTTAAAAACAAATACTCTTTTGAGGGTAAATTGTAGTTAAAGCTGGAGAAATTAAATTGAAAGGGCCGTAAGTTTGAATGTAACCACGTTTGATTTTAATCACACTCAATCTTCAAAACATAATGTAGCTGTTGCAATATCTCAACCAATTACGAAAATCGTTTGTGATATCCCATGAACAATAAATAGAAATGTTTCGCTTTTAAAACTGTTTATCAAATAAACCAATACGCTTTGAGGGTTATATCGAGCGGAAAATTACATGTTTCACAAATATTCGATAGTTTGATATATTGAAGGAGCTTGGCAATATTCCTTACATTATGGGTGTACTAGATGACTTCAATTTGTAACAGGCTTATTTGTTTTTTGTACTTACTTTGAAATCTTCTTAGTTTTTTGTTGTGATATTGTTTCTCTTTCGCCTAAGAATTTATATTACACTTTGTATTTCAATATACGGGATTCTTAGAATAGGACTTATGATTTACGGGTTCGTTTTTTCCGATGATAGATGTCAAAAGATCTACAGTACGTATAAGCACTTGCTTACTGAAGCACTTTAGGATAGGGTATTATATTTTTCCGTTATTAAAATTTATTAGAATTTATTCTGTAATAAAAATAAATTATTCACACACAAGTGACAAAGACCATTGTTTTACGAAGTATGTATATAAATGAAAAATTGTATAAAGTGCCCTTCAATAGCGTATTTTCATCAGATTATTTAGTCTAGACAGATGCTTACACTTATTTAATTAATCTTAGTTTTGATAAATTTTAATTAAAAAATATATTAAAATTTGACTATCGCTGAAAACTAAAAACAAGTTAGCATTTTATTTCTAGAAGTCAAATCTTAGTTGCATTGTTTAAAATCTCTGCGGAATAAGAAAGAAGTCTTATGGTAAGTATACACGGCAACATCGGACACCAGACACTAAGTGTATACATCGTATGTCTGCATGTGTATACGGCCATGACACTTAGGTGAAGATATAGTGACGGTGTCGCTCTTGTGTCTGTGTCGCAGCCGTGGAGACCGGATCTCCGACACGCTAATTTCGAACCTGTGCAAAATTTTAGCTAGACTAATAACGTCACGCGCGGGGTCTGCATGGGAAACAAAATCTTTGATTTTGTTTTTATGAAGCGCTGCTAAAACTATGGCAAATATCAAACCACGATTATAAAAATCGAGTCAAGAAATCAGCAGCGGCAAAAAGTTTTGCCGAACAATTCAGTACTTCTGCGTTGGAAATAAATAGAAAATTTTATAATTTATGAACGCAGTTTAATAATGCAGTGAGAATACAAAAAAAATTAAGAGTGGACAAGTCACAGATAAAAATTATATAAGAACCGGGGAGAATTTCATAAAATTATAATTTTTATTGACGTGTACCGAACCAGAATATACCAGTATGAATCGCAGTCAGTGTCAGATATGTTGGTTCATGTAGATGGCAAATACACTTGAACCGGTACACTAGATGTCTACACCAATGTTGACACAAAAAATTGCTTACCGTCTGGACGCTACCGATAAAAGTATCATCGTGTATACTGGTCTTTATATCTACACAGATCAAAATTTGAAATGTTATGGTTTAAAACTTGAAGTATAAAGCAGTTTTAGTTAAACTCAAAGGTATACATCATGTGGATGGCATAAAGATTTCAACCGCCACCTTGCAGCTTTCGATTGTGCTTAATGTTACGGGTTAAGTCACGTTTTGTGTGAACAACAAATCACTGTTGGAAAAGTCCCCCGCGGCACACGTTATATTTCTAACGGATATATGTATTATATCTTTGGCTGTATATAAACTTATCGATACTTATTTGTCTAACAACTTTGTTTCATTAATAATATTACCTGTATATTCAGTCACTCGCGTCACTTCACAGTCTATACAAATGTATTCTTCTACGATGTTTGAGACTCCCACTTATAGAAACTCTGTATTGAAATCAACATTTTTATTTTCAAATTTTTAAACCAATTACGACTTAATCTTGCAACAAGCTTTTATATCACTTAATTTTGTAATGACGTTAGAAGATGATAGTAAAAGCTTTAAATTAAAAAAAAATATTTTATTATTTATACGGCATTTAAATAAAAGCTTATTTTATAAAGATTGCTTAAATTTAGTTTAATAAATGTTGGACTGCTTCAAATTACAGCTCCAATATTACAGAGCCGTACTATCATGCACACAAAAAAAAACCATACTTAGTATACCATACTGTGGAGGAACGGGTCACATGTCCCTCCAATACAAAGAAAGGATGCTCCGACCAGGTGAGGTGATCATACCTGTCGGGCCACTGCCCAACGGTTGATAATCGGCACGAGAACTTCTATTGCGCGATGCAGGATTGGTAGCTTCTTTGTACACTACGTTACTCCGTAGTTTAGTGTATCTTCGGTAGATGGCGTTGTCGTGTGTTTTTATTGCCGATGTCTGTGAAAGTCGCCACAGTACCACATTTAGTAAAAACTTGTTTAAATTACTATTATTATATACACTACAAAGCTATAAGTGTTTCACATTAAAATTCAAAATGTTGATATTTACGACCACGATGAATTAAACATACTGCCTATATTTTAACTAAAAGTTATAATTTCAAAAGTTATTTAGACAGTTAAGCTGTCTAAAATAGTAATAAAATGTGCTAAAAAGCCTTAGAAGCTATATTATGAACCTGATTCTTAAGTAGTTTAAACAAAGCTGTACTTTACTTGAAATATGAGGTAATAACAACCGTTATAATGTTCTTCAAATTTAGTATAATTGTGCTTTATACATAGTTGTAATTCTATGAAACAAACAAAATAACGAAATGAATAAATTAACAATAAAATTAATGAGAATATTAAAAATGTAAAAACCACAGACCTTCGTGCTGACGCGTTTCGTTTGTGAGTGCAAGACCGTACTTCCAACGATCCAGGATTATCTCAATAGGCTGCCGTAGTATGTGCATTCGCAATGAGAGTGAAAACCAATACGATTGAATTCTGCACATATCTTTTATCAAGCAGAATAGATTCATTATGACAGACCCACCCAAAAAAACAGAAAACAGAATAATAGGTCTGACAGTCAGCAATTCCTCAGCATTTTACTCATCACAGCAGTAGAACAGATGGCAATGGAACGTTAAATCAAATGACAATAAGGAATATTCATAAAAAAAAAAATTTGTTTCAGTTTTTTTTTTAGGTTCATTATTGTCTCTACATTTACTTAAAGGGTATTTTTTTATTTAGTGGTTATTGAAACTTAGAAAACATTAAATCAAAAGTGAAAATTAAGGGAGCGAAATTCAAACTTACAAAACGCTTACTATTGGTCGAAACGAAATGTGACGTCGATGGAATTATCGGAGTCGAAATTCAAACTGTGTTAGTAGTGTTTCTGAGAAAAAATACTTTCTTCCATGATTTTTATAGCAATTAAAACTGTTAATCAGTATGAAGTAACTGAAACAGTGAATAGTAAACAAACACAAAATGACAATGACTTCATTGGCTGTGTCAAAAGCGCGCGCAAAATGGCGGCTCTTGAATAGCTCTAATTTAGTCAGTGTTTTAAATTTCACTTTGAAAATTAGTTTGACTTTTTGCAAGCCTATTTAAGATTTTTCTATGATATAGAGACGTAAATAATCAGATTAAGAAATAAAAAAGGCATCCCAATTACAGCTTCTCTGGGCTGGGGAGGAGAATGGGGATGGGAAGGAGAAAGGGGTTAGGGTATGGGCCTCCGGTATCCTCACTCACCCGGTGAAACATAGCGCAACCGCTGTTTGTTAATTATAGTCAAGTAGTCTCTTAGTAAATCGATAACGTAAATAGTTATCGGACTTATTCTATGACCTTAACAAACAAAACTTAAAGACGAAACAATTTCTTTTCTTTCTAAATACTTCTACTTTATAATGTCTTTCAGTGCGATCGAGTAAATACTTTTGAATTTATTTCACTGTTGCAAAATTACTTTCTCTTCTTTGTTGAAGAAATTACTTTCAAAAGTACTTGGCATAAGGTAAATATTTAAATATAAAAAAAATAACAAGAATTCAACATAGCAAATTAACTTTTTCAATGATGTAATTTGATAACTTTTAAATCAACTTTTACTTATAAAATCGCTAAGATTGGAAATCTTAGCGATTTAGATACCCTTATGAAAAGAGTATACCTACTTCTTTATCTTTTGTAATTCCTGAATTGCAGGCGTTCACGCTCGGTGGCAGTCACCTAGTCTCCAGATGTTCCCGCTCTGCCAAAAAAAACTAAGGAGTATCTAAATTTCGATCTCTAAATTTATACAAATTCGAACAACAACACCAAATTCATGAAAGTCGAATTTCCTTCTCTATTTATTCTTCAAATGTATTAAATGCTAAATGTATACCTTCACGTACAATATTAACAGGAGTTTCGTTCCGTTCGGTAATTACATTAACATATCGACTCAGGTGGCTGCCACCTCCAACATTGCTTAATAAACCAACAGTACTATGTATCGAATATTTAAATGTATTAAAAAAAAAGTCGAAATAGGCACCAGAAACAAGAAAGGATCCTTATCAAAGAAGTTCAATAAGGAAGATTAAATGTTGAATTTGTACAATCAATTCTCGATTAAGCCTTAAATCCTAGCTTACGTCCAACCTCAACAATTTTTATAGTTTTCTAAAATAAAAAGAACCTTAAGATTCTATTTTTATATTCTTCTAAGCGGCATTTTTTAATTAAAAATGGTGGAACGTAATATAAACTAGACGGTCGCCTTTTGGTAAATTAAACAATACACAGAGATTAAAACGAAATATTTCATTTCCATTTTTTACGCTCTTGAATAGAAGAAATTGACCGTGGGAGAGCCACGCTTCAGCATGCATGGCCCGGCTCGACCGGAGTGATACCACGGCCTCACAGGAAACCGGTGTGAAACAGCGCCTGCGCTGTGTTTCACCGAGTGAGTGAGGATACCGGAGGCCCATAATCCAACCCTTCCCCTCATCCCCCTCCCCATCCCCCAAGGCCGGCAACGCACTTGTGACGACTCTGTTGTTACGGGTGTCTATGGGCGGCGGTAATCGCTTACCATCAGGCGATACATCTGCTCAATTGACCGCTATTCCAAAAAAAAAATTAGAAAGATGCTTGCAACACTTGGTACATACTTTACATATCATGTTTTCTTTCTTAGAAAAGACAGCTCCTACATTAGAGATACATTCTGTGTCACAGAGGACTTTAAAAATACATGAAACGGACACAAAATCCACCCAGATTCTCATGTGGCACCGTGGCGACCGCTTAAACAACTACTTCATGCAATGCAATCAACATTAGATCAATAATAAGTTCGCAACAATATAAGTATACTGCCTCCATTTTCATAATCTGTAAACTAAGAAATATTTTGTCTACGACTAATCTTATAATAAACATTATAATTAATGTATATGTATATACTTAATTCAGTAAATATATGTATTTGGTTATGTATATAGGTTTAAGTATGCACCTACTTATTCCATCACCCATTGGTTGACTGGTAGAGAATACCTTAGCCATTTAGTCCGCCAATAAATGAATAAATATTTCGGACGTCTAACACACAACGCCATCTAGTCTCAAGCTAAGCAGAGCTTGTGTTATAGGTACTAGACAACTGATATAAATACATATATACTTTTTTATTTGTAAATACATACATATTATACATAGAAAACGCCCAAACTTCGAAACAAATATTTTCAGATCATACAAACATTTAGTCCGACCAGGGAATCAAACCCTAGACCTCAAGCACAGCAGTCGCATACGCTACCACTATGCCAACGAGGCAGTCAATGCACCAAATGTGCATGGTGTATAAATAAATGGCTAATAATGTATACCCAAATAATCATAATAGTAATTATCAATGGATACGATGTAGTAAATGGTTTTATTGTCTATGTTATTATTTTTTTTATTCTGTTATTTCATAATTAATATATATATATATAATATAATAATATAATAATTTCGGTCGGAATGTAATTTCGGTCATTGTTTCGATAATTGTATCTGTTCACGGATTGAAAGCCTCGCCAACAACTTAAGAGGCTCACGTTAGACGGCTGGATCAAGGGTCTGATGCTAAAGGCAGTCTTTTTAGACACAGCACGTATAGTGAGGGGGTTCCTATCCTTGGGTCCTAAATATCGTTTTCTTGGTCCCTGTGCCTCCGGTCGGTGGTCTACTATTTTTATATCATTTTTTATCTTTTTTATGTATTTAAAA
Organism: Hyphantria cunea; assembly: GCA_003709505.1. Taxonomy (NCBI): domain Eukaryota; kingdom Metazoa; phylum Arthropoda; class Insecta; order Lepidoptera; family Erebidae; genus Hyphantria; species Hyphantria cunea. The sequence continues at coordinate 3,723,980 of PKRV01000635.1, forward strand.
TTGTAATAGATAAGTATAATTAGATGTAATAAAGATAATAATACTTATATTCTGTTCTGTTCGAATCTCAAAGTCTGTGTTATACTAGATAAATAAATAAACCGTGTCAATTACTAATCTATTTGGAAATTTATATTAAATATATTATTTGGAATCCTAATGGCAATGTTTCCATTACATTCTGATTAGGATATGTCTATTGCCTAATTATGTTAAGATTTTCTAGTAAGAGACAGTTTGACAGAAACAGGGTTACGCAATACATAGCTTTCAGCAACTGTAGTGCCATTAGCTTAGCATATAGACTATCTAAGTGATGTATTAAGTTAGCACTATAAACGTCGTTCACTCGTCGACAACTTAATGTTGCACTTAACATGTCACAGCGCGCTATCAAAACATAATATTTAAGTTTTATAGACACATACATGCTCCGTGTTTTATTAGATATTTCAAAGGAATTTTGTTTTTATCGTCGTCGTCTTTTAAAAATTACTTTGCGTGTTTTAATTGCACTAGTACTATTCATTTGAAGCATAAAAATATGAAAACAAATCTATTGTTTGATTTTGTTTCTTTGTTTTTATATTTACAAAAATACTGCAAAAATATTTTTATTAATTTCTGAATCTAGATTACAAAGTATTTTTAATTACTGTGCTTTATTTAGACTACCTAAAATACAGATTTGTCGCAACAAAAAAAATTTACAAAATTGGAATTCCAGTGACCCTTTTGATGCCTAAAATAAGAATATGTATTTTTATGAACCCTACAAAAAATTCTAGAATACATTGAGTTCGAAACTGCACGCTGTTTTGACTAATTTTTTTATTAAGATACCTAGTCTTTTAATTAAAACCAATAATGAAAACTTAAAAGAAATAAATTTCACTTAAAACCGTAATTTCAGGTGTGATTTGGTAAGTTGTTTCGAACAATTAAACGACTTTCTGAAGCCATAACGTTAATTGACATAAAAAAGGTAAAAATAACGACTACAGTGAAAGTTTGTCTTAAAATGCGCTCTAAAATTCATTAGGGTAACCAAGTTTACAAATTATCACCTCGAGACAAGGCTGAAATGAAATTATTAAATATTAGACTTTGAAAAAGTAGTCTGAATATAAAGAACTCCTTTATCAACAATATCATGATATTGTTGATAAAGAATATCATGATATTGTTGATAAAGGAAAATATTAATATGTGGACAAGGTATTTTTTAGATTTTTGTTCTTGTACATTTTTAGTCTTTACAATTTACACTCTTTTACATATATTTGATATATTTTTGTCTTCTGAAGTTATTCTGTAAATGTGTTGAACTTCAAGCGTCATCAAGTAAAATTTTTAAACGCCATAATAAAAATAGTTAATGATCTAGATATGATTTTTATTTTTTTGTCTTTACGGTGTGGAAAATCCCTTCGGCTCTCCGACTCCTCGGAGACTGAGGAGCAAAGGAGTATATAGTGTTCCTACTTAGAACCACTCCGAAGGTCGATCTCAGGGTTTCTTTAAGGAGAATCCGAACCAAGGTATTAATAAAAGTGATATATATATATGTATACATTATAACAGAATAATACTAATACTCCTTCTAACAACAACGGTCGCAGTTTCATAAAAACTTTAATACGGGATATTACTATTTTTGTGCTAAAAGCAAAGAGTAATATATTATATCGCCCTGTTGCACAAGAAACTGTATTCAACACATGTCTCTTTTTACTGTATTTCATTACTCAAGTGCCGCTATGTTACCCATGGGTGGATATAGAATATTTTTACCCCAATCGCTAACTAATATCATAATGCATCTTTGTCCACTACTTTTGCGTGACACTTTGTGATAGTTCTCAGAAGAAGTGTTAGAGAATAATTAAATCTTTTGAGAAAAGGCCAGTAACAATATTTAAAAGATTTCACAAGATAGAGTATTTACTATTATAAAAACTTTAAGAAACAAAAATAATCATTGGTTCAAACGTAATGAACCTTATTTTTATATATTCAATTTTCTGTCCTAAATATTAGTTATCCTCTAATATGCTATACACCTGGCAACCCTAACCAGACACTGTGTACGAGTGTCAGGGCCGTTACCAGCGATGTGGGAAACCTGAGTGGGGTTGAACTAGGAGCAGCTCCACGTAATGATTCCTCGTGAACAAAACTGCAAAATGCAACGATTTCAACGTTTCTCATTATAACGACCTACGAAAATACTTGTAGTAATAACTACAGAGCACAAGGTAACAAGGTACAGTGAAAACTGTATCATGAAATTTACAGAACAGGAACAAAATATTTTAATGTTAGAAAGGAAACTGAGAGAATTGAGAACTTGGTAAGTTTTTAGGGTTCTGTCCTTCCCGTGAACCCTAAATACTTCCCGTGAACTCAGAATCTTGAAATTTGACGCCAACAATTTCTTATAGCATAGTTAAAGGAAAAATTATCAAATAGCACAAATTTTTAGTTATATCATAAAATATACCTACAGGTTTGAACAACACCCCCGGTGCGCGAGTGTGAATCATACTTGCTCAGTTTTTTTTAATCGGTCATCTATTTAAAAGAAAATTTATGTAAATCTAATAGATTCCAAAGCTCTTGATGAAATACCGTAACAGTATCGCAGTGTTAACTTTATTTTTTATGTATTATTATTATCCTACAGGACTAAAATAGACTATTTAAATGTACTTCAAAATTCAGTCCATTATTTTGAAAAACTGGTAGTCCTTTAAAAAAACCTCGTTGACTAAGTCCGCACTCGTGAAGTTTATCACGAACATTTGTTCTAATTCTTTTCTGAATATTAAACTAGCCAATACGTGCCCACTTCGTTGGGCATTAACCACTCGCTTTTCTTCGACATAATTTTAAAACACTATTTATTTCTAAGTGATAATTTGTAAATCGTGATAAAATATAGCTTATGTCACTCCTGAACAGTATCGCTTTTTGTTAGTGAAATGGTTTTCAGGACCGGATCAGTATTTCCGAAGGTTACCCCCTGCAACCATTCAAACGAAGTTAAAAATGCTACCTCTTTATAATATTCATATAAAAGACCACTCCCACATAAGGAATATAATGTATTCACCTTGTATCGCGGGCAACTTAATAAACATACATGAAACGAACACAAAGAACACCCAGACTCAGTACAACAGTCTGTGAATCACACAATGTGTTGTCCTATGTGGGATTTGATCGCACAACAATTGATACAGTAGAAAGCGACGTGGACACCGCTTAAAACACTAGACGCAACGTGCAGTCAAATATATTACTACGAGTATAATCTATGTATAGGTCTACACTAAGTACGTAATATGCATATATGTATGTTTATCATCAATCTGGTTACTATAGAACATGCTATGCCTAATTTAGAAGCAAACAGCCGTGTATGAAAATAAGTGTGGTATTATTATTAATAATGAACCTTTGCCTCCACAATTTAAGTCCAAAATGGTTCTATCCGCCGCCGTATGCCGCCGACAGTCGTCGTAATATACTGACACTATTATCTTCATCCATTAACCTTCCTCGGAGAAAATCAAGGTACGTCACAGTTTATTAGTATTCATACACCGTTCCTTTCAGGATATTATAATCTGGAATGGAGTAGAAATGTCTTTAAGTTAGATATTATTGCGGTCTTAATGGCTTTGAAGACAAGCGGCTACTAGGTAAGATTTTTTTACCAAGATGATAGTAATAATCAATAATAATGACTTGAGCTTTAACTTACTTGATGATTAATGAGGCGCTCATAGCCCAGTCGCACTCGGTGATTCGAAACAATCATCGACGGTAAGCAACAATACCGCGGTCAGTACCTAGGTGGGTGACCGTTGGTGGCATGCTTAGTTGGAGGCCTTTGGGCGGCTTAAAAACGTCCAACAAGATTACCAAGCCACAAGGTTATGTTGCCAGTTCCCAACGCGCACTCAGTCAGCGTGGCGATGCATGGCCTTAACTCTCTACTGAGAGGAGACTCGAGCTCAGTAGAGGGACATTACGGGTTGATAATAAATAATATCAAGCTAAGCAGATCTTGTACTATGAAAGCCAGATTGATCAATAGATATTTTTTATACTCTTTATTACTTAATACATACATATAAAACAGTAGTAATTGAACACAGTAGTAATTATACATAAAAAACAGCTAAACTCCGACACAAATATTTGCAGATTATGCAAAAGTTTGGTCCGACTCGGGAATCGAATCTATGATCTTATGCACAGCAGTCGCATACGTTGAAACTGCGCTGAAATATTTATTTATTTATCCTCGTTCTTCCATCAGACTCATTAAAAAAACCACTCATACTCTAACTATAAAGTCTGACGGTTTATTTTCAATCCTTTTTTAATATGAACATATTACATTCAAACCCACATTCAAGTTAGCGAAAGCTCTTTACAATGCTATACATTACTCTAATCAACTGATGATGAGTTATATTTCCAAAACCGCTAATTACGTCATAAATTAAGTTTTTCTTGTCAAGCGGGACTTATCTGCGATAAAATTATTTAAAAGAATATGATACTTTCTACGAGTATATAACAATGAATAGGAGCGGTATAAGCCGTTCGAAATGTGTGTAGGATATTTGTCGGAATGAGGGTATCCGAATAAAAAAATATTACAGACATGACACAATCGAACTGTTCCATGAGTCAGGCATGATGGCGACGAAACCTATATAAAGAGGCGCGATCGGAAACAGGGAGCTGTTTTTCTTTAGGTCTTGCGACGTCCATACCTCTTAATTATGACCTGGGTCACTCCTGAGTATTTAATTTAAGATTAATATTTTGTTTACATGATATCTTATGCCTATATCGCTCTTTGTGTATACGGTTATTATTTAATCAGTTTGTGTTTAAATAAATTCATTTCCGTTTCGTTTTCAATTACAGTAATTATTAATTAACGAATAGCCTTAATCCAAACTAACTATATTTGTGGTTCATATTTTTGTTTGTAGGTAAACAGCTACCTAACTTTATCCCTTAAGATTTTCAATCAACGCTTGCCGTCGCCGAATATTCAACAGACCTTGGTTCCAGCTGAAATATAAATATATGTCAAAAACTATCTGTAAATGTAGGGTAAGTCTAAAAACAATAATATAATCCTTTTTTAAAAAAAAAGTCAAATTTGGCCTTGGCAGTAGATTCTGTGTCGAACGGGACTTTACTAACAAACGTAAAATGGACACAAAAAACACCCAAACTCTGAACATCAATTTGTGAATCACACTAGGTGTTGTCCAATGTGGAGTTTGAACCCACAACACTAAGCGCAGTAGGAAACAGAATGACGACCCCTTAAACCACTATGCTATCCGTGCAGTCACTTATTAGTAATAAGCATACTGATATCTTGTATTGTTTAATGCGCGTAGTCAAGATGGCGGCACTGTTACACATTGTATTAACACAACCTTTAATATTCTCCAATGCAAATCATGTAGAACGGCTAGAACGTGAATGTTTCCGCATTACTCCAATCCACGGTATTTTATATCATCTGGCAGGCTCGATCATATTCAACACTAAAATCCCAAACTTAGCAGATAATATTGAATATTGTTTATAGTAATTATTCTAATAATTATTAACATACAATTATTATTTGATGATACAGAATTCTGTAACATTGAAGATTTATTACGCCGGAAGTACCATTGTATAAATAGAGTACAGATATCATTAACAATACTTGTAAGTAGCGCCGGAAGCTGACAAGCGGTACGTTGGTGTATGAAGACATGCAATAAAGACATCATTAACCCTATAAAACAACTAATAAAGAGCATGAGAACCAAATAATCTGAACAACACTGGAGCAACGGTCGGCTAGATTTAATCTTATTTTGTTTATTAACAGCAAAACAAGAATAAGTTAAGAAGTTCTATAGAGAACTGTTCGTAACCTAATCAAGTAATTCCTAAATACAAGACGACTGTCCGACTTTGTACGAACGAAGTTAGCGTTACAGAAAAATGTAGAAGCAACTTTTATGTTAATTGCCAGACAGCTTTATGGAATAGATAATGGAAAACAGTTTAAGCTTGCTGTATGTCATTATATCTTCGTTGAGAATTGTATTATATTTCTGAAACTACATTTAAGGCTGAAACACAGCAGGAGCACAAAAGACCAATTATGCATAAATGTTTTAAAAAAATGGAGGCCTATTTGCCTTATTACAAAGTTAATATAGATCGCACTGTGTATGTTTAGTAGTAGTAGTTTTTTAAGGTAAAGGCCTGTATCGGCAATCAACTGGTTTTGCAGTATAGTCGCCAGCATTGTATTGAAAATGTATACTCCTCTGCTGGAGCACAACATCTGTGGCCTTATCAGTTTTATAAACTTCATCACAAAGCAATTACTCTCTTCCTTCCTATCTTTATGCAGATGGTCTTCAAGTTTACTTTCAAGCTAATCCTTATAATTTAGCACAAGCTGTAGATAATATGAACAAAAATTTAATGCTAGGAATAGGGAGCATAGACATAGTGTAAATCGAACTAAACCACAGGTCATTATAGTATGTAACCCCAGGCTGCAGTGTTAACTAAACTTACAGCAGATACCATTTATTCGTTGCAATGGTACGGTTGTTCTATACGGTGATAATCATCATCATCATAACCCTATCGGAGTCCACTGATGGACATAGGCCTCTCCAATTTCACGCCACTTAGTTCGAGCCTCGGCTTCTCGCATCCAGCTCCTGCCAGCCGTCTTACTCAGATCATCACTCCACCTGGCCTGTGGACGTCCCACACTAAGTTTGTCAAGACGAAGTCTCCACTCAAGAACCCGTCTACCCCCACGTTTATCAGTTCTACGGCTGCTAACGCCAGCCCACTGCTTCTTCAGCCTTGTAACCCTATGGGCTATGTCGATGACCTTGATTCTTTGCTGGATCACCTCATTTCTGATGCGATCCCTCAGAGAAACGCCGAGTATAGCCCTCTCCATAGCACGCTGAGCGACTTTGAATTTATGGACTAGCCGTACCGTGAGCGTTCACGTTTCGGCTCCGTATGTCATGACGGGTAGGACGCACTGATTGCAGACTTTTGTCTTTAGGCACTGTGGGATCAATGATGAAAAGACCCGATGAAGTTTCCCAAACGCTGCCCAATCCAGCTGGATTCTCTTGTTCACCTCGTCCTCGAAGTTGTTTCCACCTAGCTGCAAAGTCTGCCCGAAGTACACATATTGTTTAACATCTTCAAGAATGGCAACGTGTATCGCGACCGGTTCCGGTAGTACATGTTCATTTAACCTTGGTTTCACCCAAGTTCATCCTCAGGCGGATGCACACAGAAGAGTCAGCCAGGTCGTTCAGCATCTGTTGTAGGTCCTGCAGCGTCTCCGCCATGATGACGATGTCTTCCACGTCAAGTGAGAGATGTATTCGCCATAGACATTTATGCCACGTCCTTTCCAGTGTAGCGTCTTTAACCAGTCCTCCATTGCATATGTGAACAATTTCGGGGAATCCCCTTGTCTCACTCCTCGATGTAATGGCATGACCTTTGTTTGCTGATTTTGCACTTGGACGGTCATGGCTTCGTAGAGATATCTCAGCATTTGGATGTATCTTATTAACGCTGCAGGGACTCCAGAACAGACCAGAGCTCCATGGAGTCAAAGGCCTTCTCATAGTTCCCAAATGCTAGGCACAGAGGCTGATTATATTTTTCTGTCTTCTATATAATCTTCTGCACTGTCTGGATGTGGTCTATGGTGCCATATCCACTCTGAAATCCAGCTTGCTCCGGTGGTTGGAATTCGCCGAATCTTCGCGCAAGACGGTTCGTGATGACTCTTGAGAACAGCTGAACATGGTGGTAAAGTCAAGAATAATCTCTTTGTTCTCACAATTTCTTCTTCTTCCTTCATCCTTGACTTTAGTGATGTCAACTATTGGATATCACCGAAGACCAACTAAATAAACTTGATTGGCTCCAAAACCTCTGTATCATATTCATATCTGGATTGCGCAAATATATATGACCATATTCCAGAGTACCGTTCTAAACTCAAATGACTGCCAATAGGTTTTTGCTGGAATCTTTCTATGGCTTTCATACCTACGAACTTGCCAAACTCTAAATCGCTTTATTTCAAGAAGGCAGTAGAATATCTGCCTTATTTAAGTGTAGCGATTTTCAAAATGCTTTGCACTTAATTTTTTTTAAACTTATTCACATGACATGCAGAGGCGGACTTAATGCCATGAGATAATGGTGGTAATTCTGTTGTTGTCTACACTAAATTTAAATATTAGCGCAAACTTTTAATACTCTCCATACACATCAAGTAAAACGGTCAGGATATAAATGTCCCCGCATTACTCCAACCGACCGCATTTTATAATATAATATCTGACACCGAAACCAATTCAATACATAATTCCCAAAGTTAGCATATAATATTAAACATTGTTCCTTTCTAATAATTATTCCAATGATTATTAACATACAATTATTATCTGCATGGTATAAAAAAGTACAGACGTCATTAACAATAGGCACTATTTGTAAGTCGCGCCAGAAGCTGACAAGCGGAGGGCGCCAAGATATTAATATTATTTAACATGAATCAACTATTTACTTGATTATTAAATTATAAGGTTATGATTAAATATTTTATTCGAGGTTGGAATCGTTACTTCCAGAACATGTCGATACCCAAAAGGTCAAAACTGTACTAAATCATTCAGTAAAGAAAAAAACAAATAAAAATATTCAATAAAATATTAAGTAATAAATAATAAACACATGCTTAAGCTACTCTATTTGAAAACCAATCTGGATATCAAAAGGATACAAAAGAGATCATAAAAGCCTATTCCGGCACATTTTTATTAAACACCGCTCAAATACTTTTAAATATGTAAACGGTATATTTTAAAGGGGATAAAAATTACTTATCCCGTTCAAATTGGGCCAGGAAATCCCTTTACGGGGTTTAAATGAAATGGAATTTAGATGTATATGTATTTACGTCGTGGAATAACAAATGATTTTTTCAGGAAATTGACCAACAGAAGTACCACTGTTAATTATCCACGCAATATATTTTCTCTGGTGACTTTCATGACTTTGTTCGCAAGATTTTATTATAACCTTTGAAATAATTTCATGTTTCTATTTTATCTTTGCATCGTGAGGTTTTAGAAGCATTTTTTTAAATGATTATAAGATTTATAAATATACATTTTCAGACATTTTAACACACGACGCCATCTAGTCCCAAACTAAGTAGAGCTTGCACTATGGGTACTAGACCACTGATATTAATACTTATATACTTTTTTTTGTAAATACATACATATTATACATAGAAAACACCCAAACTCCGAAACAAATATTTCCATATCATACAAACATTTGGTTCAACTCAGGAATCAAACCAGAGACCTCTAGCTCAGCAGTCGCATTTGCCACCACTGCGCCGCAGAGGCAGTCAAAAATAAAATATCTAGATTTCTTTTATAATATAATTGAAAAAGAAGATCCTTTTTTTTTCTTTGAATCGACTGTGGTCGTCACTGTATATAAACTATATACTTGAAGTACAGCGCAGTGGCGTGTCCAAAGAAGGTGTATGTATTTAATGTGTAGAGTAAAGTATATAGGTATCAACTGCCTCGCTGGTTGGCCGATAAGGGAGTCTCAGACTCGATTACCGGGTCGGACCGAAAATATTGTTGGGTTTTCCTTTGTGGCGACTTCCACATACAGCGCAACAACATAAATTATATAACAGCGCCATCTACCGAAGAAACATCGAACTACAGAGCAACGAAGAAAAACTAAGAAACTACCAATCCTAAATCGCGCAATAGAAGTTCTCGCGCCGATTAACATATATACAACTTCCCAACATCAACCGTTGGGCAGTGGCCCGCCAGGCATGATCACCTCGCCTGGTCGGAGGATCCTCCCTTTGTGTTGGAGGGACATGTGACCCGTTCCTCCACACCTTATAAATAATTCCTAATAACAGCCTGAAATATGAAAGTTTGGCGTTGTTTCAATCCTGTACCTCGGAGAACGCGTTAAGCTCTTGGATGTCATGAACATCTATGTCAATCACTATAGGGAAGTCAGTGCCCTCAAATATACTGACAACTAATTCAAACTTCGAATTTAGTTCGCTCTCAGAGGTTTGATACGGAGGTTTGATGGCAGTCGCTCCACGGAAAACAAGACATATATATATATATATATATCTTTAGATGTCCTCTAAGTATTTTTTTTTTGTTTTTTTTTATTTCTTTAAAAAGACTACTCCCGCATTAGGAATATACATTTCTGTGTCACGGAGATCTTTGCAAACATACATGAAATGGACACAAAGTACACCCAGACTTAGAACAACAATTTATGGATCACACAAAGTGTTGTTCCATGTAGGATATGAACCCACAACACTTGGCGCAGTAGGAAGCGGTGTGTCGACCACTGAAAACACTAGGCCAACTGTGTAGTCAAAGTTTACTCTCTTCACATCTATTTTTTTTTTTACCCCCGACGCAAAAAGAGGGGAATTGTAAGTTTCACATCGATATCTGTGTCTGTGGGCATGTGGCAGTGGCATCGTAGCACTCAAACGAATGAACCGATAAAGATGCGGTTTTTTTCTTCATTGGAATGCCAATTTCCTTGGCGTGTTTCTTAGCTATGCCTGGTTAATATCATTATTTATATATAATCATTAAATGACAATTAATTAACAACTTCAACTTAATATTGCGTAAGGAGTTTTTATTTTAGCTCTAATAATAAGTATGAAAGTTATTCTTTTTCCAGAAACTGTCTTTCAGTGATGATAATGTTTATGCCACATGATAGGGATATTCACATAAAATATAAACTGAGAAATCAAAAAGCACAGTAACTATACCACCTGTGGTATTTTAGTTTATGTATACGAAATCATGAATTTCAAATACCTATTATATATTCTATCAAACCCTACAATAACAGAACTTTAGTATGACTATTTGATATCAATTATTCGATGGTAAATTTCATTGCTTTAATAGCAAGGCATTTTGTTATCGATCTTACAAAGTTTAGAAACTTTTTTTATTTGTTCATTTGAAACGGCGGGTAGCTAACTGGCCTATAATTTTAGTATACATAATTGACGACCCGATAAAGTATAATCATCATATTTCATTTGGCCTCGAAATACGCAATGCCTATAATTTACGATAACAATAAATAGAGCTCAAAGTTAAAGACAATTTACCCAAAGCAACTTTATTCACGCAATGTTATTATTTCTAGAAATACTAATGTCAAAGTGTTCAGCATGTATTCGTAAATTTTCTGAAGTGATTTAAAGAAACCTAAATTGGAAGGTAAATAAAAATAGATTAAGTTTTAATAGCTCTAGAACAGCTATAAATGTAAACTTAGCATTGCGTGCGAATCAAGAGTCGGTCTAGTTTTCACAAGGTTCTTTACTACTTTTAGTAGCAATTTAAGAGGGCTTAACCTTGGATTTATGAGGAGGTAACTCACCTGCTTCCCACTACATCTATACGTGGCTATAGATGACAAAAGCGAATGAATATTGACATATTTATTAGCAAAATTCAACCAACCAACCTATATAGTCAGCGTGGTAAAGTAGATCAAAATTTGCTTGCCCAGGAGAACCCTAAGTCTTTTTTTTTACGTGTGGAATTCCCCTCGGGCCTTCACCCCACCCGGGGTTTGCGGCGGGGCGGTGTGTCGGAATCGAACCGACTAAAACCACACGATGTGCCACTCTGCGCCTGAGAAGGGAGAGATTCGGGAACCGCTTTCTTACGCCATCCAGACCAGGAGAACCCTAAGTCCTGGACTAAGGTGGACTTTTAAAGGCTGTTCTTAATAAGTACCTACAAATATTTTTGAAGTGAAATCTTCTTTATCAATGTTGAATACTTTTTGGTAGGAGAAAATCTTATGAGTTCGCGTCACCGCATTACCGATATGATGATGTCACAAAGCCTCTTTGGTCACGTTGAGCACTTTTTGGTAGTGGAAAATCTTGTGGGTTTGCGTCACCAACATGCTAGTGTTTGATATTGATTATTTTAACTTAAACATTATGAAATTTCTAATTTTACAAATAACACTTTAAGTCAAAAGTTTTCACTTATATCGGCAGTCCTTATGACTGGCATTTTTTTTAGAATTGATGTATTGTCGTTGCCCTACATGTCCACTACAAAAACCTATCCTAAATAAAAAATTACTGATATTTAAGATTATAAATTCAAAAGTGACTGTCTAGCTGTTACGCTTTCGCGGCTAAACCGCAGCGCTGATTTCGATGAAATTTGGCGTGGGATACTCTAATATTTGAAAAGGACGTAGGCTACTCTATACCGCGATAACCGACATACACGCGGATGGAACAACGGTCAAAAGCTAGTACGATTCAATAATTTCGAAACTTATTAGACAAGTATACAAAACGCTAACCCTACGTAATCCTATCAGTTTAATCTCTTAAAAAGGCTACATCAAGATAGTACGAGTATATCATCACTATAACTCTGCATATCACAGGTGAATCAAGTGAGAGACAGCATGAATGATAGATAGTAACCGTGACAGCACATCAATCTTACGAGTAAGCTAGAGTCGCGTATGATAGACGATGCAGAGGCATGTGTCCTTATTTTTACAACACAAACCACTTGGAAAAATGTCAGAATATAAAATACATTTATAAAACAGGAACAATCTTAAATTTATACATATGAAATCTACCAACCACGTATATGTCAGTTACTGTGGTAAAGTAGTCTATGTGCTTTCTCAAGAATCAAAGTATTTCCACGCCAAATTTCATTGAAATTGGGGCAGTGGTTTAGCATTAAAAGCATAATAAATAAACCGACAGACAAGCATACAGAGGTACTTTCAAACTAATTATAATTAATTTGGTTTTTGTACACTTCAAAAACAAATCTATTTTATACATCACTTTTGTGCTTGATTCTTTATCAATGCAAACAAGATATGTCATAGCTTATATACACAATTATAGCCATTTAGTATACAAATTTATGCGAGTACCTGGATAAATATATTTTTTTAGTAAATTTTCTATTAATGAATACTAACTAGAACGAATTATCGCCTCCGAAAACCATGCATACTAAACTTAATGACACTGATATTCAGTTAAAAGCGGTTAAACTAGTAGCCGACCCCAAAATAATCTTGGCTTCTTCAAAAAATAAAGGCTAGGCAGATGATGACTAAATTTAACGAAAATCATTGGAGCCCTTTTCGAGATCAGATTATGTATTTTTGCAAGAATCGCTCGTTTAAAGGCATTAGATTAAAAATTACTATACGTTGAGAAAATTAGAAACATTTATCAGTAGTTCACGTCTTTCCATTAAGGCTTATCCTAAACTACATTCAAATTTTTCTGGAAAAGTATTGAAAAACTGAACAAATCTTTTAGTTCCAAGAAAAGACATACTTTGTGCGTCTTATTCATATTTGCCATTTTCTCCCACGAGAAGGTAATATTGCTGCAGGCAAAACCTTTTAGGGTCGGTGTTTTCTTTAGTATATAGACTGAAATTAGCAGAGTTTTATTCGCATTCGTTGAAGCGATATAACACTTCAATTTCAATATGGTCAGAAAGTCAAGAATCGTCATTATCAACAGTATAAAGGCCTAAGATCTAAGTCTTAAGAACAACCACTGCTGGACAGACAGGTCGGAATAAGGATTGCTTCAAGATTTACTTCTTTTCTGAATCTATGCTGTCTTGCTAGCTTAGTCCCTTAGTCACCGTTTACTATATCCACAGGATTAACAGGGGTAGTGTGAGATACTTTGTCTTCTCAATCAGCCACTACACGGACTCGAGAGTACGTTAAAGTGCTTAAGTAAGTACTTTAAAGACTTGTTCAATAATCTCGAACTAAAGTTATTTGCATTAACTTGAAGTTAATTCTGAATATCTAAGATCTAATATATATTTTATTTATTTTTATTTTATTTTATTTATACTTTATGCACATTAATAGTGACAAAGGTGGACTTAATGCCGTAGGCATTTTCTACCAGTCGACCTTAGGGTGATGCAGAGCCAACACAAGGTAGATGCACAAAACTAAACATAAGTCTATATCATATATGAATAATAAATAATTAAACCATAAATAGTAATTATATTAATATACATAATGAACACGTATTTAAATACATACAATTACATACATATAAATACACATAAATACTTAATATATATGCAATATAATTTTATATGGGGACAGTACGATGGTATCAAGGTGGATCTGATAGAATATGTAGAAAATGTTTCCACATAAGTATTTAAAACGTTGCCTAGTTTTAGCCATCTTGATCTCGAGAGGGAGCTCGTTCCATAGAAGGACAGCTTGTACGAAGAACGTTGAGTGAAGAAAATCAGAGCGGTGAGTGGGACATTGTAGAAGCATATTGTTGGAAGACCTAAGGTATTTAGTGTGGTTTGAAAATACATACTGAAATTGAGTAGTTAGGTAGGAAGGAGAGCTTGAAGAGAAGAGTAGAGAATAAAGGGTAGTTAACGACCGTGTCTGTCTACGTTGGCGAATTGGAAGCCACTTCAAATGAGACCGATACTCGGACACGTGATCATATTTCAATAAGTTGAAAATGAATCGAATGCATTTGTTAAGAAGACGGTCAAGCTTATTGAGCAGATCTGCATTCAGGTCAAAGTAGCACACGTCACCATAGTCGATAATTGGGATTATAAGGGTCTGGACAAGCATTACTTTAGTTTTCGTTGGCAGAAAGTGCTTAAGCCTATAAAGAGTCCGTAGCGAGCCTGTGACTTTCTGGCACACAGATGCAACTTGTTTTCGCCAGCTGAGAGTTGTGTCGATGTACAATCCGAGGTCCTTCACACTTTCACAGTATGGAATAATCATACCATCATAACTAAGTGGTGGAAGTGAAACAAGGTCTAACTGGCTAAAGCGACGGTTACTTCCGATGATGATACCCTGACATTTATTTGGATTTACCGATACGCCAAACATATCGGACCAGTGTTTAATGGCTGTAAATATAGTATCTAATAATATATATTTATATTCTATAAACAATTTCATAATAACTTTATCTTAACGTATTAAAACAAGCTTGGGCTACTGTTTTGTAAATATTGGATTTGCTGGGTTATTTATCTTAGAAACAATTTAATTTTAATTGACAAACAAAGGTATGTATTTTATTTTTATTGTATTTGTATTGAGTGGCCATTTAAAAAATATAACATATTTTGACGATTCAATGATATAAAAAAACTCTGAGAAAACTTGCTTAGCGGGTGTATGACGACGGCAGATAATGTTTACATGACCAAAAGATTAACGAATGCAAATGACGGAAAGAGAAGCTGTCGAGCAATACAACAAAACCGACAATCCATATCCGTTCAGTCTGGAGTACAAATACTGAAAGGATTAAAGAAGAAAAAGAACTGCTACAAAGATTAAGTATTGTGATAAAATAATTGGCCATTTTACGTGTTACTAATTTATTTAAGGAGTATGATGATGTCATAAGTTATGAAATCCGTATAAACTGTTTACATAAAAGAAACAAGAGCAATATCAATTCAAAAAACAGACAAAGCCGTTCATGTTGACATATTCATTTGAAAAATAATGACCATTTGTAACAATATAATATACATTTTAACAAAAAAAAACTTACTTCAAGAACTGGAACAAATTGAAATGATACCACACGGGAGGCACAATAATCGTGAAAATCGGTGCACCCAGACAAAGTTGAAAAAACAGTCGAAGCGTGACCTCCTCCTTTTTTTGAAGTCGGTTAAAAAATAAGTACAATACATCAAGAAACGCGACAGTGTAAAAGTTTGTACAATAAAAGATAAATTTAGACATTTATTGTGAATTCACAATGACAACTGTCTAGACTTGAGGTCTAACGACTTATGTTACATCATAAAAGTCTAATCTGGATAATTAAGGCCGATTAGACTTTGAATCTTAAGTGTTTACTTATTTTTACTAATGTGGCAGTGGGCTGGTCAGATTAGCCGCAGAACACCGTTGGGGTAAATGCGTTCTGGAGTTGAGACGCCGCGCTTCAGGTCAGGTGGCGTGATTCACTGTGCAGTACGACTGGCAGGAGCTTGATGCCAGAAGCGGAGGATGGAACCAAATTGTGTGGGATTGGAGTGGCTGATTTCCAGCTGTGACCTGATGAGGAATGTTGTGACTCAAAACGTTTATTACATCAATATTGAAGATAAATTCATCGTCATCCAGATGTTAGCTTTCGTAAAAATTTGGTCACTTCAATGCTGTGTATATTTAACAAATTACCAAAATATTGAAAGGAATATACATCCCTAAGACAAGAAATAAATTAAAAAGTATATTATTAGAGAGAAAACCCATTACAGCATTAATAAATTTTTAACAGAAAAGTTCTAGTTATGGACATGTAAATAAAATATCTATTTTTATTAATATTGAACACGTTATTGGCCTGCTGATAGATTGTAAATAAATAGTATAATGAAAATGACAAATTTCTTTTACTAATTGAATAACTTTTACAATGAAGATGATATGACTATATTATATTTGTATGCCGAAAAAGCAAAACATGATTGTTCCACTACTTATTCTACCATCTTGCATCTATGTAATCGTATGTATACTATATACTCATGTTTTCGACAAATAAATAATCTTGTATCAAAAAGTTGCACTTTATAAATTAAAGTTTCTTAGTTTTATTTTATCTTGTTGCTCGTTTTCTTAGTTACTGAAGATCGTGTACGATCTTCTGAACCGTGATAAACTTAGACACCAATTGTTTCTGTTATCTGATTGCCGGTTTTCTGAGCAGTTATTAAGAGTTCTGTCAGTTAGTTATTTAGTTTTTAGTTATATAGTTTAGTTATAGTTGAGACCTGCCCCCATGTCAAAATGCGAGTGCTTTGCGTCGAATCTTTATCTTGCATTATTGGCTTAAATTTTGTTTTGAACACTAAATTATTAGATGACATAATTTCTACATATTTGTTAGTTTTCTAATTAAGTTTACGTTTATAGAGAAACATAGGAGGCTGATTAAACCATCACTTAGGAGCTCGTCCGCTAAACGTATTTTTTGATTAAATATTCATTTCATAAATGTTTCATTTTTTAATAAAATTAAGTAGAAATAATGTTAGTGTAGCATTGCAGGTCATAAATAAATTTCAAAAAATAATAATCGAACACTCCGTTGAAAACCTAACGCAGTAAAATTAATAGATTTTGATCGAATTTCATCAAAGTGATTAAAACTGAGTTGTTTGCGAATCTCACACGTTGCACGTTTCTCGTTACGGTGTTTTCTTTATTTTGTAGTGACTTTCGACGTGAACGTTTTCGTAATTTGATGCAGCTGATGCAGAAACACCGGTTTCGTGGGCTATAATCTAATTCCATGTGTCGGACCGATAACGGGCAACGGATGATCACAATGGTAAATACATCGGCTACCATTAAAATAAGTAAATAATATATTTTACAAACTCTTTTTAATATATAATTTTATTTGAGGACTGTCGCTAATCTTAAATTTTGTCCTTTCGTCAGTGTAGAAAAAATGATTTTGATTTGTTAAACATTTAACAGGAACAAAATTGAACTAAAATTTTAGTTTGTGAAGTGTTTCACAAATTATGACTACCTATATATGTTTATCCTTAGTTCATTCATAAAAGACAGCTCCTCCGTCTAGGATATATATTCTGTGTAGCAGTGGACTTTTCACACATACATGAAACGGACACAAAGAATACCCAGATTCGGAAAGGTTGAATGACAGAGCATTATGCAATGCCATTTTTGAATTAGTACGTACGATATGACCACTCACCACATTTGATATTTTGAACAATTTCCAAAAATTGTGTATTCTTTCATGTCGAAACAGCTGAATAAAACTTACATAAATGAGGCACAAAAAATATTATAAGCTGGAATAGCATAACGACTTACTTAGAAAAATTCTACAAAAAGCTACCCAACCAGTAGTCAAAAGCTTGTAGTGTTATTGAGGGTATTTACGCAATAATTTATTCTATTGGATCTCAATTCAATTGGTTGGGCTTTATTGAGGCTCAAAGGGTTCTATGGCGTTCAATAAATTTTAATAAATATTTTTTAAATATCTACCTGCCTTCAGCTGTAACCACAAAGGTTACATTGTTGAAGGACTTGTAAATTTGACTGCAGACTAGTAATAATAATAATACTCAATAATAATAACAAACTGACTGACTGAAAGATATAGATAGAGACTATAATTTTGTACATAAAACTGTATTTTACCTACCAAATATATTGTAGAAACGGTTTAAATCTTTTTTATGAATAAAATAAACTTGCTACAATTCTATTCATACACAATCTCTTTGAATCACTTTTCATTCAATTTGATATAGCTCTTGCGACATTATTAAATCACCATCACCTATCTAAACAAGTTTAAACATGACCAGATTCCGAGATTAAAATAAATATGGGCTGCCTCTTTTTATGCATACAAACTATTATCCTAGAATTTTGAAATAGGATACTGATAATTGTTACAACCTAAGTAAACACTCTACTGTATCATTATTGGATCTTAACCGCTCCTATGAAATTTGGAGTAGAACCATTTAAATGCAAATCGTGCGTGCAATATCATCAAACATGAATGTTTTGGGAAATCTCATTGTTTTTAAATTGATACAGATACGGTACGTTTTCAAGTACTCCATCAAAATCAATCAACTACCCATAACGCCCCACTCGGCTCGGGTCTCCTCACAGGAGAGGGTTAAGGCCTATGTAATCTCCATACTTTCAAGCTAATATAATAAATTCTGAAGTGATTCTGACTGTATGACAGTCTATGAGGCTTTCCAAGCTAAACCGCTGCACCGATTTCAATGACATTCGGGGCATTGTTAATTTCTAGTCAATATAATCCTACTAATATTATAAACGCGAAAGTTTGTAAGTATGGATGGATGTTTGTTACTCTCTCACGTAAAAACTATTGAATAGATTTTAATGAATCGACAACAATATAGCTTATAGATCAGAATAACACATAGGGTACAATTTAGAAAAAGATATTGTGTATAAAAAAAAAACAGCTGACGAAGTCGCGGGCACCACATAGTCCACCATAAGCAGGTGCTTACTACCTTAGTCGCAAGAGGACTATGCAGGACAAAAGCGTTACAAAGAGTAGAAAAACTTAAAACAGGCTCTATGTCGAGGAGTCTAGCCAGTATAGTATAGTAGACCTAAACTCTTTTCTAGGGCTATCCCAATACTGTCGCACAAAATATTTATCGTAATCAGGAAACAATGTTTTTAGAATTTTAATATAGGGTCACGGTATGGTTTACGTGTACGGGAATACATTACCTCATTTTTAAGCCATTAAATACGTTTTAGATATCTTCAATATCCTCCTAGTAAATAGCAAATACGTCCCCAACCCGCACTCGGCCGGTGTGGGGATGTATGGCCTTAACCCTCTCCTGAGAGGAGATCCGAGTGCAGCAGTGGGACGTTATGGGTTGTATGAAATAGCTAGATGTAATTAGGGTACAGGTACAGGTATGGTAATATACATTAAATCCTAGACGAACTAGTTGACTCGTTATCCAATAACCATATTACCAATATGGTTAGTGGTTAACGAGTCAACTAGTTAAGGCCAATAAATAATGCTACATAAAATGATTTGAAAATCAAACACAATTCGTCAAAGTCACTTTTACACGTAGAACAACACGATTGGGAGCAATACTCAGACGTTCCTCTCTGTCAAAGTATGAGCCCAAATACGCATTCAAGTTACATTTTTATGACACAGAATGTTTTTATGTATGCTTGAAATTCTATATGTGTTTTGTTTTAATTCTTAAATTTAATTCTTAGTCCATAGTGAAATCTATTGCTTTCATATGTGAGTTTAAACTGAGTATGAGTAGACATTCCAACAAAAAATAACAAACTGTTTGCATCAGAGCAATATTTCATTACAAACAAAGAGACATGTGAAATTGAATACAAACTTGTCAGAAGAAGCTATGGCTGCTGCCCTCCGTTCGGTGACCCGTGTTACTCAATGCTTTTACGTGGGTTTTTTTGTGGTATAACGGGCAAACGAGCAAACGTATCGCCTGATGGTAAACGATTACCGTCGCCCATGGAGACCCGTAACACCAGAGGTGTCACAAGTGCGTTGCCGGCCTTTGGAGGATGGGGATTGGGAAAGCGGGAGGGATTGGGGTGCGGGCCTCCGGTAACCTCACTCACTCGATGAAACACAGCGCAAGCGCTGTTTCACACCGGTTTTCTGTGAGGCCGTGGTATCACTACGGTCGAGCCGGCACATTCATGCCGAAGCGTGGCTCTCCCACGGTTTGTTACGTTTTGAGATAAGATAATAGTGTGCCCATACCTTGTAACTTGTAAACAAGTGATACATCTAAGAAGCTTTTTTTAAAAAACAAGTTTTTATTACTTGTTAATAAAAAAAAAACATTTTAGCCCTGTCATTTGATACCCATATTGGGTAGGTTGTTTAGAAAATATGTACGCCGTGATTTTCTAACGGAGATCCATGTAATAGCAAGTCACTTTACTTATTCAGTCCTTCAGTACTTATTTAAATGGTAAAATAACAATTTCTTACAATGACCATATCAATATTAATAATCTTTTATAAATAAATAAGTGAATTTGAAATTATTTTCAGACATCTAACACATAACGCCATCTAGTCTCAAGCTAAGCAGAGTTGTGTTATGGGTAGTAGACAACTAATATAAATACACACATACTTTTCTTTATGTAAATATATACATATTATACATAAAAACACCCATACTGCAAAATAAATATTTGCAGATCTTACAAACATTTAATCCGATCCTGGAATCACACCATGCGCTATCACTACCTCGCAGTCATTTATGTTTTTTTTTTTCTTTACTTAAGAAGTTTTAGTCCTTAGGGACTACAACTCTTCAATAGATCAACAACAATATAATGTTATGTATATAATGACCGCCGCCTCATACGAACAAGAACTACTTTATACAGCTCTATTGCCGTATCCGAAAGGGGAACAGCCAATATCTCATTGCAAATGCCAAGTTGTTTTAGGTTCTTTGTATTAATAATAAATTATATCTCACGTCTTCGTTCCGGACATATTCCATCATAATATGATATGCATCTTCTAAAATGCCACACTCTGAACAATGGGGAAATGGAAATTTCTTCATCATATATGCGAACTTATTAGGCGGGATGAGTCCGGAACGTAATCTGAGGGCTGTAATTATCACCTGTCTCTCCAATGTGCATTCAGCAAGCCATGGAGTTTTCCAAAGCTCGTTTTGTAGTGTTGTATACCATATGCCTTTTTCAACCGAACGCTCGTCAAAATAAACCTTCCAAAGCTTAAAAGTTCAGAAGCAGTGTTCTCGGATTAGGTATATACAATCAGTGAAAAAGGCAAAGACTTCATTACTAAGCCATCACAACAAATTTGTCTCACCAATCTATCCACTTCTTTGTAACCTGACAGCCCGATGTGTGAAGGAATCCATTGAATTAGGTTGTAATTCAAAAAGTAAATTAATAATTTCGTAAGCTATCGGCATGCCTCTTGTATAAGAGGTACACCGAGCCACATTGAAGAAAAATTAACAGTTAAAATTACAAACTTATTGGCATTTACTGATCTAATATATGCGAGGGTTTCAGAAATCACAACAATTCGAGAAAAGTAGTGGACTATTGTGAACCAATCTCAGTTTCAAACTTGTGTTTATCTGAGGATCATAAAACGCAGCCCTCACATACAAACAGCTTTCTTTGGAACACTTCATTATATTCAGAATATTTGCTTTCTAGATATAAGGAACAGTTTTCACACAGTAAACTAGGGTTGTAACTTCTCTTCGCAAAATTGTCACTTTCTATTTGGCTCTTCACTATATCATTTAAGTTGTAACAGTTAATCTAATAATCCAATGAATACATTTCTAATCTAATAATCCAGTGAATGTCCTTAAAAGTGGAATTTATAACAATTCATTTATGTTCTAATTACATAGAATTACTTGACAATTGCATTATTATATCACTAATGACTATCTTGAACCTGTTTACTTAGCCAGAAGTGTGTTTAGTGCTTGCATTGTTATAGTACGAGTACAGCTGCTGAGCAGGTATCCTTTGTATTGAATTCTAGGCAGTTTGAGGTCGAATATCCAACTACGTTTGTGCAAAATCTGAGATTCTCTGTTGGGCTATAAACATAGCTTACTGAAAGGTGCTGCAGTTTAACTGTATAGTATAGTATAGTATAGAGTAGTGTAGTGTAGCGTAGTGTAGTGTAATGTTGTGTGGTGTGGTGTAGTGTAGTGTAGTGTAGTGTAGTGTAGTGTGGTGTAGTGTGGTGTAGTGTAGTGTGGTGTGGTGTAGTGTGGTGTAGTGTGGTGTGGTGTAGTGTGGTGTGGTATAGTGTGGTGTAGTGTAGTGTGGTGTAGTGTGGTGTGGTGTAGTGTGGTGTAGTGTGGTGTGGTGTAGTGTGGTGTAGTGTGGTGTGGTGTGGTGTAGTGTTGTGTAGTGTTGTGTAGTGTTGTGTAGTGTTGTGTAGTGTTGTGTAGTGTTGTGTAGTGTAGTGTAGTGTAGTGTAGTGTAGTGTAGTGTAGTGTAGTGTAGTGTAGTGTAGTGTAGTGTATTGTAGTGTAGTGTAGAATAGCATAGTATAGTATAGTACAAACTTTTAGTGAAGGTTTCAGGGTGGGAGTTCGGTATCAAACCGAGTGAAAAACTCGAGCTGAAAATCTTTTATGTCTATGTCCATTAGTGGACTGCAGTAGACTGAAGTGAATAATGATGACCTATTATAACATAGTGGTATAGTAATTGTCTCGTTGGTCTAGCGGTTGACGTATGCGACTGCTGATTATGGGGTCTCGAGTTCGAATCTCGGGTCGGCACACAAAGTGTTATTGAGTTTATCTGATTAGGGAAACACTTAATAAAAGCTCGGAGTTCGGAAGTTGGGGTATGTACCTCCGTGTCTCGGAGAGCACTTAAAGCTGTCGGTCCTGCGCCTGATCTCTCCCCGGTCGTGTCGGTTAACTGTCCGGTATTATGAGAGAGAGGGAACAGAAAGTGCAGCTGTGTTTGCGCACAAAATTGTGCCCAATAATATCTCCTGCGACGCTAGAGGGTCTCTATTGAGACTGGCCGCCGTGGCCGTAAACGGCGAGGAGGAAATCATCATAATATAGTTTCACTACACGGGAAAAGTTTAAACAACCTAA
Source organism: Hyphantria cunea (assembly GCA_003709505.1). Classification (NCBI taxonomy): domain Eukaryota; kingdom Metazoa; phylum Arthropoda; class Insecta; order Lepidoptera; family Erebidae; genus Hyphantria; species Hyphantria cunea. The sequence continues at coordinate 3,747,469 of PKRV01000635.1, forward strand.
TCCTAAAAGCCGTTAACCCAAAATGTTAATCCGGCTACCGAAAAACTTTATATGAAATTTATATAGCCTTTGTGACCCGGGTCTATATTACTAATCTATTGATACTTTATTCAATTAAATCAGTTGAATACATTAGGCACTACGGTGGAACTTACAAACATAGCCATCTATGGCCAAAAATATTATCCTTAATTTTAGCTTTTCCGTATTCGGCTACAAATGAAAACTAGAAACTGTGTGAATTTATAGTATCTGCATCAAGTTTGCACATAAATTAACCAAAACTTTCTGTTACCAGGAAATAAGAGTAATTAAGCGGTTGCCGCCGCCCACGGACACTAGCAACACCATAGGCGTCACAAGTGCGTTGCTCGCCTATGGGGGATGGGGGTGAGAAGAGTAATGGGGGGAAGGGTTGGAATATGGGCCTCCGGTATCATCACTCGCTTGTTGAAACACAGCACAGGCGTTGTTTCACACCGGTATTCTGTGAGACCGAGGTATCACTCCGCTCGAGTAGCATTGTCATTTTATTTTACTACAGGCAGTTCAAAAGTATTTTAATTAAGACAAAATTCAGGTTTTCTTTTTACCAAGCAAGTGACTTTTTTCTTTAGGTTTTCTAACCAATCAAGAGGCTTTGTTTCGTATACAAAAACTTTATTACTTTTCTTTCAACTCCGCTAGGTTTAATTAACTTTTGAGGTGTTTCATCAATAAATGAAAGAAAAAAAACAAGTAAGATACAAAGAATCTTTAATAACAGAGCCTAATCCGGCGGTTACATTTAAATTAATATATATTTATACAAAATTAAATGAAAAAGGTGGTGTCAAAATTAGTACGAAATAACAACTTATACCGTAACACTTCAAACTTAAATCATTTTCTTAATTGTTTCATTAGACACTAAGACAGAACACACACTTGAGAACAGCAATATTAGAAGACTTATATAACCGTCAATTATCATAATCTTTCCAGCCTATATTATTCCCAAGATTATTTGGGATCGGCAACAAACTCGATCAGTTTTACCTGAGTGACTGTTTTTCCGCACAACGACTCGCATTGGGCCTTCACAGCCCTAAGAGCGAATTTAATTCGAAGGTTGAAATAGTTATCAGTATGTTATATACCTCTAAATAATCCATACTAACATTATAAATGCAAAAGTAACTCTGCCTGTCTTTCTGTCTCGCTTTTCCGGCTAAACCACTGTACAGATTTTAATTTGCATAGACATACGTTGATTCCTGAGGAAGGACATAGGCTACTTTCTATCGCTATAAGCGATATATACGAGGGGGGACCCGCCGACAAAATTTATTTATGAATAAAGTCGCACGACCTTCTGATCCCAAACCAAGCAGAGCCTGTACTATGATAACCAGGCTTCTCATAAATAAACATATACACGTCTAAATACATACATACACAGTGATCGTGCTCAGCAAAAAATTATTGGTCCTGGGTGGGAATTGTACACTCCGGCTTGGGAGTCCGTATCACCAAACACTAAATTACCAAGCCAGCCAAATTGATATGAGAACCACATGAACCATATGAGAACCATTAAATACTGTAACAAAAGCATATTACTTTATTACGTACATTAATAACAATAGCAACCTATATCTTCATATAAAATATTTTTTTTTTACAAATAATTCGCTCAGTTTAAATCTTAATCTTTTTCGTTTAGGTTTTCCTAGTCAATTGAGAGGCATGGTTTCGTGGAGCCAAGTCCTTTTTCCTTCGTTGAACTCGGCAGCCGTATGATCTGTGCCCTCAAGAATCCATTTGGTCGTCAAAAGGCCTTCTACACCAACGGGTCCTGTGAAGTAATAAGTTAAAAAATTATCAAAAATATTTAGCTACATAACAATCTATGAAAGGTAGATACTAGAGATAGCCTGAAAACGAAATTTCGAACACAATTCAAAAAATATTTAGTACTAGGGATTTAAATATAACCACTGTGCACTGTTCTGTGGGTTCAGAAGACTCCACGGTATAATTGTCAATCGCCTTGAACTAAACCCCAGTCTTGTTCTGTCATACAAAATGTTTGTAGACCTTATATACTAACACGTATAAACAACGTTAGCGCAATCTTAATTTTGTAACAACTCCATCTAGGGAACAAAAAGAAAACTAATTTTTGAACTTGTATTTGATCGCACTATGTTGATGTTAGTCTGGAACATGTCGTTAAAAACATTTTCCCTTCTTCTTTTGTATAATTTTACTTTCTTATTTTGTAATTGTTTTGTTTTATTTAGATAGCCAGTACAAGATGAGCTATTATCAAGAGTTCTACTGTAGCAAGACGGTTAAACTAATTGTATACTGAACCCCTGTAGCTTTCCATTTAATCGTTTACACATATTAATTAAAAATTTTGACTAAGCTCCATTTTAATTTGGTGAGTATTAAAAAAATTACTTTACCTTGAATTTAAAACCTAATATTTTAGTTTTCCCTTTAACGCATAAAATACTAGAGTTGAATTAAAAAGGTATTATATCCGATTTTGAAACCTGGTCTAATTTTATTTAACAATACACGATTTTTTTCATATGTATGTTTTGCAAATGTTTTATTGGTCTCTACATCCCCTAAATTGATACGTGAATAATCAGAATATCATTAAGTAACACAAATACCACTATTTTTATTCTGATACAAACAATTAACGATAAAGTTACCGCTAAAGTATTGTAAAATGATAATAGCAAAAGCTTTTCTATTTTTATTTTTAAACAAAAATATTTCTAAAACACCAATTAGAAGAAAGTAGAACTTACCTCTGGCATGTATTCTGGCCGTAGAAATACCGACTTCAGCGCCGAGTCCGAAACGGAAACCATCAGCAAAACGCGATGACACGTTATGGAATACACATGCGCTGTCAACAGCGTTCAAAAAGCGTTGTGCTGTGGACTCTGTAAATAAAATATTAATATCAAGCATGTAATATCACTCCTAAAAATCAATTTTTACCTTAACAAAGTACCTACAGAAAATATTTTGTGACTAAATTCATAGTTATTATGTCATATATTTGTGATTGCAAACAAAATCTTGCTTTGACAGATATTACCATCGTAACCGTTACCGTGGGAGAGCCATGCTTTCGCATGCATGGGCCGGCTCGATCGGATAATACGGGCTCACAGAAAACTTATGTGAAACACCGCCTGCGCTGTGTTTCGCCAAGTGAGTAAGGATACCGGAGGCCCATATCCTAGCCCCTTTCTTCGTATAACATCAGGTGGTACGTTGGCACATTCCATAAAAAATGAAAAAAAGTTTCGCCAAACTGTCAGGAGAACTATAAGAGGTTAAATTAAACTCACCATTTTCTGTAACGATGACGTCCGTGTGGGAACTACCAAATTTGTGAATATGATCTATGGCACTATCCATATCCTGAACAATCTCAATGCAACATTCCAAAGCTCCATATTCAAATTTCATACTCCTTGCTGCGGGTGGGCCAAATGTCAACTGAGAGGACAATTTTGGTCCCGCATGAATTTTGACGCCTTCCTTCTTTAGCATGTTACAAATATCATTGAAAAGAGTGCCAGAAATGTGATCTTCGTGAATAAGAAGAGTTTCCATGGCATTGCACGCAGCTGGATAGTCACACTTTGCATCGCGCACAATCTTTACAGCTTTCATAGGATCTGCATCTTTATCTACATACACATGACAAATACCTTCAGCATGACCTAGGACTGGAATATGTTGTGATTGTTTTTGTATATTTCTAACTAATTCTGATGATCCGCGGGGAATTATTAAGTCTATGTGATTTTCCATGCTTAACAGATCACTTATTTCGTCTCTAGTGGATACAAGAGAAATAGCGTCATCAGCGTCAACTGTTTTGAGAGATTCTTTAACTATTTCAATCAGCGTTTTATTCGAATGAGCAGCTTCTTTACCACCCTTTAGGAGCAGGCCATTACCTGAAGCAATAGCTAAGGCAGCTACTTGTGGTAATGAATCTGGTCTAGATTCAAATATTACTAAAAGTACACCAATAGGAACTGTCACTTGTCGAAGTACTAAATTTTCTGCCAGTTTCGTCCTCCTTAAAACTCTTCCAACATTTTCATGACTGGAGTCAGCAATTTGTTTTAAACCAATTGATAAAGTTTTCAGTTTACTAGGACTCAGTGATAATCTACTAAGTAGTGGTGCGGCAAGGCCATCCTTGGTTGCCTTTTCTAAGTCTTTTGAATTTGCTTCTAAAATGAGATCTTGTTTTTCTAGTAGTTTATCAGCTAATGTATAAATAGCAGATGCTCTATCTGCTGCAGATACTGTTTGGAGAACTCTGCTCCCTGTCCGTGCTGAAAATGAAAAGAGTATATCAATTTGCATTTCATAAGTACTTCAGTAATTTAACTTCGGTTTATAAATTATTTGTTTACCATTTTCGGCTAAAACATCAACTGAAGTAGGAGAAGTAGTTGGACAGTCCGTAAAGAAAGTTCCGACTGTCCTTCCGCTTATGATAGTCTTAATAGCTTTTTCTTGCATACCATTACAAATGACTACACTGACACCGCGAGCCATGGCCCATGTAGCCGCATTCACTTTTGAGTCCATCCCTCCTGTACCAACCTGTATAATCAAAAGTAATTATCTTAGTAAGTACATTATTTAAAGATGAAATGATATCATTTGACTAGATTACATTTAAAAAAAACCATTAATAGAGTTGGACACTATTTGTAGGTAGGTTTTAATGGTGGAACTAAAGTTATTACCATTTTATTTTATTTAATACTTTTTCTTATCAATGATGTTAATATTAGTAACTCTCACGGTGACTTATTTCAAATCAATGAATCTTTACTGGTAAATTATTTGTTACCAAAAAATGACTAAAACTAAGAAAGATAACATGAACTTACTTTAGATTTTTGACCAAATTGTACTTGATCCTTTTCCTTTGAGGTGTATGTGTGCATCATTCGAGCACCATCTTCCCATGGAGGTTTATTGTAAATGCCATCGACGTCAGACATCATAATCAGCAGATCTGACTGAATCTCAGCAGCCAACAACGCTGATAGGCTATCATTGTCTTTAATACCCAATCCCTACACGACAAATAAAATATTTATGATGTTATAAAATATAGGAAATGCGGAAAATATACCGTGATCGTAAAATGTTCAATATTTTATGGCTATAGTTAAGGAAAACGGTTCGTAATGAGAAATCTCTGAATGTTATGGGACAATGTTTTGGTAGATATTTTATATAAAAATTATTTTACTTATTAAGTTGAAGTAAAACAGAGCTTAGTAAACAAGTTAAGTATGTATAATATTAAAGTTTTGTAAGTGCTTACATATATCTAAACATGTTAATTACATTTATTTGTGATTTCTCTGTATTAGAAAAAAAATCATCGAAAAGCGATCGAAATTGCAGAAATATTTTCCTGTTTATAACCATACTATTAATATAATCTCAGTTTTAGAATACTATTTTTTTTAAATAAAAATGTAGCTAAGTATGACAAGCTTCGAAAACCGGACCGACCGGTCCACATTTAAGGCCACAGTTTCATATGAAATTAAAGTTTTAGATTGAATTATCAATATTTTTTCCTTCTAATAGAAGTAATTGGGACATTTCATTTTCATAAGGTTGAATATTGCTTACCTTTTTACCAGTTCCCGGTACAACAGTGTCATCATGGATATACATGGGTGGGCTGACTGCGTCGTTAGTATTCACAATAGGAACTATGTTCAAGGATATTAATTCGGATAAAGTGCAGAATAAGTTCTTTTTCGTTTCTTCGTTATAAAAATCTGGCTTTGTCACCAGTACCTGTGAACAACGTCAGGAATAATTTTTTTACATGTTTTCTACAGAATATTGTAGTCAGGCTACATATTTAAGTCACAACAGTTCTAAGATTACTTTATAAAATTTAATAAATAAACCAGTAATAAATAATAAAAAAAAACCCCGACTGCATATAATTTATCTATTTTTATGTTTTTTTTTTTTAATGTCGTGTAGCCACTCGTGTCACTCGCACGACTAAGACGAATCTATTGACACTACTCACATAAAAATACTAAAAAATATATATACATTCGAAAAACATAACACTCCTTCTTTCGCAGTTGCGTTAAAATTTTTAGAGTATCTTTTTTATTTTCAAATCAACAGCTTTTAACTAAATGCGTATGAAAGTATGTGCAGTAATTACATGAAAAATTATTTTTCTACTTTTTTTTTTTGTCTATCTGTTTGTTTGTTACGGCTAATCGCTGGCACGGCATGAACGATTTTAACGGTAATTTTACTAACAGATAGCTGATGATATCCGAAGTAACTCAGGCTACTTTTTTGACTAGCTTTGCTCCGCGGCATCACCTGCAGCTGTTGTTGTAAAGGTAAAAACGACATTCTAAATAAATATTAACATATGCCAAGGTAATTTTGACTAAGTTTGCCTTGTATAATAACAATTATAATTGTTTCTTGCTTGAGATACAATTCAAAAACGATATTTTTAAAGTGATGCTACTAAACTTCTATATGTTAGTTACAAATAAATTTCTTTCTTGGTTCCCATAAATTTCTCTGCAAGACATTATAAACTAGAAGTGAGAATGGCAGCTGTAATTAAATTATTTCCACCTCGTAACTCTTAGCGGGTCCTAAACTGCACCGAACCTAATCCAGTGGGATTTTTGCGAGACTAAATCTTACGCGATTGCATCGCATAAACTACAAACTCCATGCAGTCTACCTTCTGCTATGTAAGTAACTTTAGAACTAAGATAAATGCATGCCTGCATGTAAAGATTAAAGACCTCACCACTTTTTTAATGAGGTTTTAAATATGAACACGAAGGATTCATTCGAAATTTCCATTTGATTTTTTCAAATTACTGAGCCCACATTCGACTTCAAACTATAATAAATAACGCAAAGGCAAGTTCTTTAAACTGGAGTTATTGTTGTGTACACTAAACAATCGATACGAGAACTATAATTGTGCGATGCAGGAGTACGCTGAAGACAATCCCGTCTCGTAATCCTCCATCGTAGCCACAACGTTTTCTTGCCAGTCCCTAACCCGCACTCGGCCAGCGTAGGGTCGTATGGCCTTAACCCTCTCCTGAGAGGAGACCTGAGCCCAGGAGTTGGACATTATGGGTTGTTAATGATGATGAATGAATAATTCTGCATCACATCGTAAGATGATATGAAAGTATCATTACTCTTTGTGGTGTAGAACACTTTTATTCGTACCTCTAGTGGTTTTAAAATATCAAGATTTCCATTGACAAGCTTTTTATTAATTACCATATATTTTTATTTGAAATAAGGTGCGAGAAGGCAGCCAAGTTGATATTCGACAAACCTCATAACGTCGTAAATTGAGAAATATACGGGAATGACGTCATGTCAACGTTAAGTCACGTGCTCAAAACATAATGTTAGACAATAATATTTGTGTGTGATTGCGATTGTTGTGAATGTGTGTAATGATTGTACTACTTGTGTGTAGTACTTGCTTCTTGGCAAGAAAGGCTGGAGGCAGAAACTGCCGTCACTCAAATCGTGTCGATTCGCCAAAGCATGACACGTTTACAATGTGGCTAAATACGCGTACTAAATACTTTTTATTTCACTACTGACTAATTTATTCTATGCCTTGCCTTTCCTACGTGTACCTAGATTTGTTCTAAGTTTAATTTCGTTAAGTTCTCAACGTCCAACGTCAAAGTAAACAATTAGATAACAAACATGTATACAAATAAATAAAATTGGCGTATCTGTTTGTAATTTTAAAATAACCGCTATTTACTAACTGTGTATTTATGTATACATGGTACATATACCTATGTAATATAAAATAAACTTGAAAAATGAAAATGAAAAATATGTATATAAATATATTTTTCAAATTTTGTCCATTCGTATCTCTGTCTGTTTGTTCCGGCTAATCTCTGGAACGGCTGAACTGATTTTGACGGGACTTTCACTGGCAGACAGATAAAGAGTAACTTAGGCTACTTTTATTTAGATTTATTTAGCTTTGTTGCAACCACTCGCGGTCGTTGTTGTAACGCGTGTAACGCCGCGGGGCTCAACTAGTAGATTAATAATTATATTGACACACAAAACCTTGTTCTGAGTTCGGGAAATAAACTATTGGTTCTAATTAAGGATAGTTTCAAAGTTTGGTGTTTGTCTTGACTTATTAAGTAGCCCTGGCAAGTAAATATTCTAGGAATTTTGTATCTAATTCTATTTAAATACAAGGTCAATATAAGACTGGTTCAATTAGCCTATTGAAGAAATAAATAGCTTGTTGATTATATTGTTTGTCCATTAATTTTGACTTTCCTGAAGTAAATAGGACTGTAAAATAGTAATGAATATTTAAATTTATTTAAAAATATTCTCAAAAATATGTTGTAGGTACAGTCTCAATGTTGACCAGCTAACTACGCAAGATATATTATTGTGTAGTGTAGAGTGTGCGCAAACGTAGGTGCACTTTTGGTCCCTGTCTCTCATAATACAATGGGACAGTTAACTCACACGATAGGAAGAGATGAGACGCAGACAGCGTTACGTGCTCTCCGAGGCACGGGGGCTCAGACCCTAACTTCGTAACTCTGACCTGTTATTATACAGTGCTATATTCAGAAAAACTCAATAACACTTTTATCCGATATACAAATAAAATAGGTAAATATCGTTGGACATCAAACAACATAACATCCAGTTCCAAACTAAGCAGAGCCTTTATTATAGGTACTAGACAACTGACATAAATATATACATACATATAAATATAAACATGAATGCATTTACATATATACATATAAATGTGTAAATACATTCATGTTTTACATAAAAACCCAAACTCCGATTTACAATCCGACTCTCAATATTTGCAGATCATACAAACATTTGGTTGGACTCGGGAATCGAACCCGAGAACTCATTCATATCAGTCGCCAACAAGGCAGCTAAAAAGTAGGAAAATTTGAAATAAATATATACCAACGCTGGCCAGAGTGAAATAGACCTCCTTTTAAAGAAGATATTTTGTATGGAACAGTAGGCTATTGAAATATATTGATGATGATGAATATGAAAAAAATTAAGAAAAAGCAAATTGATAGGATTGGAAGCCATGGCAGAAAAGAGGATAATGATTATACGCATGAGCATCCTCATAATCCCATGCGGCTTTTTCCGATAATCTCCGGTCGTCTAACTTTATGTAGAGAACTTTAACTTTTTAATTTATATCTATGTAAATAAAAATGAATAGCCAGTGTGTTAGTGCGTGTTAAACTCAAGAAACGATCGCCCAGTTCTGTTATTTTTTTGTATTTTCGTTAACATAGGAGGGTTTTTAGGAACAGAAAAAACATAAGAATTACGAGGGAAATAGTTAAATTGACACTTATTTATTCATTCTATTAAAATGCCGTGGGTGAGCCACGCTTCGGCACGAATGGACCGGCTCGACTGGAGTGATACCGCGATCTCACAAAAACCGGTTTGAAACATCACTTGTGCTGTTTTTAACCAAGAGAGTGAGGAAACCGGAGGCCCAAACCCCAACCCCCCTGCCATCCCACTCCCCATCTCTAAAAGGCCGGCAACGCTCTTGTGACGCCTCTGGTGTTGCGGGCGGCGGTAATCGCTTACCATCAGGGGATATGTGTGCTCGTTTGCACACTTGCGACAGGCCAATAACTTTTGAAAGAGCGAAGGCATGCCTGGAAAGCTAGTCTTTAATGAAAATGTCTCAATGTGTTCTTATTATCTAACGTTTATTATTATCAATACTTTACATATAATACTATGTGGGCAGGGGACCACTTTCATATTAAAATAACGAGGCAATAATAATGAAACTCAGCAGATAAAAGCACACCTACATCAAACTCTCTCAAGGAAACTATTTAGCCCTGTCAGATACGAAAATTCTGAATTTAAATTCATGTGCTATAATAAATTCTATGTTATTTCTTACAAAAGAAAATATTACGACTTTAAAACCCATTTCAAAATTTAAAGAGTAATTTATGAGGACTGCTGCCATGCCAGTTTTTTAATAAAAAGGTTTGCCACATGAAATGTTTGTGTAGAGAATAAAGGGATATTTGTTTACCTTTATTCATTTTGCAAATATATGAGAGACGCTCATAGTCTAGTTGCACTCAGTGATTAGAAACAATTACCGAGGTTAAGTAACGACGGTGCGGTCAGTACCTGTATAGGTGACCGCTGGTGGCATGTTACTGTGAGCGTCTCCGTGATTCGGAGGTCACCGTCACCGTTATCATACGATATCAATCGTGAAGCTTAGTTGGAGGCCTTCGGGCAGCTTAAAAACAACCAACGGCAAGAATCGTAGCCACGACCTAATCTTGCCAGTCCCCTACCCGCACTTGGCCAGTGTGGGGACGTATGGCCTTAACCCTTTCCTGAGAGGAGACCCGAGCCCTGTAGTGGGACGTTATGGGTTGTTGATGATGATGTTAATGATATATTATATACGTACTACTATACTTTTTAGCACTGGTAGTATCATAAAACAACAACATATTGCAGCTAATTCTGTTGTAACAAAAAGTTGATATTTAGAACGTCGTTCGATAAAACAACGTTCAAAATTTGAAACGTCAAGAATTTTGTAAAATTGAATATGTCACATTAAAAACAGACGTTACAATAATACATACATATAAAAAACGAGAAGCAAGTGGTGTGCAATTAGAGAGGCCTACGCCCAGCAGTGGACCTCGATAGGCTGATGATAATATAAAAATAGCAGTTTGGAAACAAGTACACTAAAATAAGAGAATTTTGAAACAAAAATTTTTAAATATTTTTTTTAGAGGTGCTAAGTAGAAACAGCAACAAAATAAGTACCATTGTTTAAAATTACGTAGTCAAATTATGAAACTATATAATTATTGTTATAAGTCAAATTAATTGCGTTGTTATTATATTCGAACTAAGACCAAATTTACATTTCCGTTTCGACAGTAAATCAAAGCGTAGTGCCACGGCATCAGAACCTTATGCTGTCAAATCCAATTCCACTTAACGATTTCTAATTCAATGGGGCCGTAACTTGATTGCCAAGCTACGTCACTCCTGAGATTATTTAGAACGATTTCATAATTATAATGTTAAATAAATGTATAATATATAAATAACTCTTCTATGTAAACATCAAAAAGATCTAACCGTCCCGGGTCGGGCCAAAAGTGTTATTGTGTTTTTCTGATTATAGAAATACTTCGTAACCGCTCGGAGTTTGGAAGCCCCAACATCCTCCCCCCATGAAGCCCCATGCCTCGAAAAACGTTTAAAACTGTCGGCCCTGTGCCTGATGTTAACCCCGGTGGTGTCAGTTAACCGTCCCATCGGATTATGAAAGAGAGAGAACAGAGAGTGCACCTGTGTTTGATCACACACTTGAGCACTACAATTTCTCATGCGTAGTTGGCTGGTCTCCGTTGAGACTGGCCGCCGTGGCCGTAATCGGTTAGAAGAACACATCCTCAACAAATATCGTAGGCTACTTTTCACTGCCCTAACTGACAGTACGTGGATTACCAGGTTTTGCTCAGTTTTGGTAAATTTTCCAAAAATGAATCATAGCTAGATCGATTTATCGCTCCCGAATCCCTCTGTATACTAAACTTCATGAAAATCGTTGGAGCCGTTTCCGAGATTCAGGTTATGTCACAATTATATTATAAATGTGAAAAAAAATTTATTTTTTACGCTTTCACGAGAACATTACTTAACCGATCATCATAAAACTTTATACACATATTCTCGGAGATATTAGAAATAACATAGGATACTTTTTATTTAATATATATATAGAAGATTTGCACGTTTAAGGTATTAGGAACCACGCGGGTATCCGCTGGCAAAATCTGGTTATCAGCTCGGCTCGACTGGAGTGATACCACGGCCTCACAGAAATCCGATGTGAAGCATCGCTTGCGCTGTGTTTCACCGAGTGAGTAAGGATAACGGAGGCCCATACAAGTTGCACTAAGCACCAACCAGTGGCGTCTCTAGCCCGTGTAACGCCCTTGTACAATCATTACTCTAGCGGTGTTGCGCCCTCCAGTAAGTGCGTAGATTCATTAACAAGTGCCGTGACTGGCGCCCCTAACACTGCTCCACTCGTATTCACCACACACCTTGCACAATAAAGGTGCCGAAAATTGAGAATTTAAATCATATAATTATTTTATTTTTACGGGTAAAATGTTACCCGTAACGGGGTAACCTTGCAATCTTGTAAGAATTTCTTGAAATACTTGTCTCTTATAATATTGACTTATATGAGTTTTTTACTATTCTGCTTGTATACATAGGCATAAATTTACCTGGTTTGTACCACTTACGTACACCGAAGTACGATATTTGATTTACTACTTAAAGCGGAGGTATGACTTGGCTCACATTTTACGGTCCGTAAAACACTTTTCCTCAACGCTGGGAAATGACGTCAAGTTCTTATGTTTCAATTACCATGTTACCATTATATATACCCTCGTACTTAAATTCTATACGGTTTAATATACACATGATATGCCTTATCTTATTCGAAAACTGGTAATGAGAATAGTGTGGTGTGGCTTCCACAAACAGCGCTACAGAAATATACAACAGCGCCATCTACCAAAGATGCACTAAGCGACGTAGTGACGAATTACACGGAGTAACTACTAATCTCGAATCGCGCTATAGAAGTTCACGCGCCGATTAGCATATATACAACATCCTAATATCAACCGTTTGGCCGTGGCCCACCAGGTACGATCACCTCGCCTAGCCGGAGGATCCTCTCTTTGTGTTGGATGTACATGAAACCCCTTCCCCCACAACCAGCAACGATCAATTCAACTTGCTTGCTCGCGCAATTGTTTAAATCCTCCATAAAACACTTGCAACTGTCCTATCTAATTCCTTGAGTACTTAGTTATCGAAAATGGGCAAACATATGTATGTTTGCCCATTTCCACTACTATCATAAATTCGAAAGTAACTTTGTCTTCTCTCTTTCTCTGTCTCTCACTCTCTCTCTCTCTCTTTATCTGTTACGCTTTAACCGCTGCACCGATTTCAACGAAATTTGCCATGGGTAACTTTGATTTTATAATTCTGCTACTAGATTTCATAGTAATAAAGTTGTAGGAGTATTTGTAAAAATATATTAATGTATTTTGTAATAATATTTAGTTAGAAGATGTGTCAGGCGGATTGTCTTCTATTTCTTTATAAAATGTTCGTCACTCTTTCGGCGTTCGCTTACTACGAGGTTAGCAGAGCGACTAATTGCGTGGCTGTCTCGAGACATCAACGTATGGAGCAAACAATTTTACCGCGAAGTCTGTTCTATACGTAGTAATATAAGTTTGCTGCTTCATTGATCTAGCGGTTGATGAATGCGACTGCCAATCAAGAGGTCTCGGGTTTGAATCCTGGGTCGGGCCAAAAGTATTATTGTGTTTTTCTGATTATAGAAATACTTAATAATAGCTTGGAGTTTGGAAGTTGGGGTCTGAACCCCCGTGCCTCGGAGAGCACGTAAAAGCTGTCGGTCCTGCGCCTAATCTCTCCCCGGTCGTGTCGGTTAACCGTCTCATCGGATTATGAGAGAGAGGGAACAGAGAGTGCACCTGTGTTTGCGTACACACTATTGCCTGCGTAGTTGCTGCCAAGTACTCCGTTGAGACTGGCCGTCATGGCCGAAATCAGCTAGTAGAACATCATCATATAAGCTTAAAGTGAAAAATCCCTCATGCTATAAAAACCATAACATTTAAAGCACTTGTTTGTTTATAATTTTAATGAATGATGCATACCCTCTTGCGTAAATGTCGGAAAAATAAAAAAAAAACAACCCGCTTCCACAAAATAGACGAGACAATGCTTATGTTTCATAAAATATGCATTTTTATTCGAATAACAAATATTTTTGCGCATAATTTTACATTATAATATGACGAATTCGTAAACGGGTGCTCAGCTTTTGATATGAAAATAATAAATATTGGATGCATGGTGTGTTTTATAGCTAAGTTGAAAGCTATGCCGCTATATTTCCTACTAAAGTTATAAATTCAGAAGTTTGTGAGTATGTATGGAACTTTCTTACCCTTTCAAGCAAAAAGTACCGAATGGATTAAGACAAAAACTTCACTTCGTCAGAAAAAAGATCTTTTCTTTATGGAATCGCGTGCAAACGAGCAGAAGTATCGCCTGATGGTAAGCGATTACCGCCCTCCATGGACATCTGCAACACCAGAGGCGTCACAAGTGCGTTGCCGGCCTTTGGGTGGTGGGGAGGAGGATAGGGTTGGGGGTAGGGATTGGAGTATGGACCTCCAGTATCCTCACTCACTCGGTGAAACACAGCGCAAGCGCTGTTCCACACCGGTTTTCTGTGAGGCCGTGGTATCACTCCAGTCGAGCCGACCCATTAGAGCCGAAGCGTGGCTCTACCACGGTAAGATATACTTCAATTTAATACCATATGCTAAAGATAGCCTCTTTAAGAAGAGCACAACAAAGGCACAAAAGTGTTCGTAAGAGCTCTGCCTATTGGGCAGAGCCCGATGATCGCAGACCGTTATCGTTAAAAACTGAGGTTTTGACTAAAATAAACAAGTTCTACGGACAATATACACGGCAACACTAGACCCCGTCACTGACTTGCCCAAAGACCCAAGGTCTAACTTAACCCGACAATATACCGAAGATATTCCGGACTTCAGCTTATACGAGATTAGTGTGGCTCTCAAACAGCTCAAAACAAAAAGGCACCAAGTGAGGACGGAATTACAGCTGAGCTTTTGAAGGTGGAAAATCCCTCTGAATAGTGCTTCAAAGGATAATTAATTCCGTCCTATTTGGCAGGAAACCGTATGGGGCATGGTTCGGCAGAGTGATGGTGCTTTTCTTCAAAAAAGATGATAATATCCTACTGAAGAATTATAAACCTATCTCTCCTCTGAGTCATATCTATAAGCTGTTCTCGAGAGTCATTATGAATCGTCTCGAACGCAGTTTTGATGACTTTCAGCCTCCCGAACTAGTTGGTTTCCGAAAAGACTTTACACCATAGACCACATACTTACTAAGTATTTAGCTGCGGAAGGTTATACAAAAGTCCGAAGAATATAACCTCCTCCCCCTCCACTATGCTTGGCGTATGTGTACTATAATAAAGCATTCGATTCGATTGAAACGTGAGCTGTGCTTCAGTCTCTCTAGTGGTGTTAAATCGACTACCGGTGCGTCGAAGTGTTGAAGTTTTTGTACGAAAATGTCACTATGTCGGCAAGATGACCAATAAGAAAAGAAAAAGGGTTTTAGGGTTGCAACCAAGTAATGGAAGATAGAGAGTGGGCAGGCGATCTACAAGATGGCGACTCGGCCAACCTGGTGAGAGTAGCAGGAAACCCTTATATGCAGGCAGCAGAGGACCCGTTGTTGCGGGAAGTCTTGGGGAAGGCAGTGGAAGTCTTTCGGCTAACGTAATGATGATGATGTAGATAAAAGTATACAGTTACATAGCTCATACATCAGAAAAATACATAGGCTACTATTTACCATGATATTCGACGTAAACGCGAGCGGAGCCGCAATCAAAAGCTAGTAGTCACATAGAATAAGCTATATTCGTTTCGTAGTATTTTTTTCTGAACTACTTCTGATAACTCTAGGACTGATCACACGATGTTGAAGAGAACTGCAAAGACAGTAGAGTCATATATAAATAAAATTACATTTAAACTTTTAAAGGAATGTGTAAAGTCGCTTTTATTAAATTCAAACCCGAACTAGTTTAAATTATTAATTTTAAATTCGAGGTTATTTTACTCTGGAACGAAATCTAGTGAAATATTAAGCTTCAAACGGATCATAGCAGTGAAAATTAATTACATTCCTTCAAGTATTAGAAAAGAGCTATTGATGTTTAATTTGATTATTAGCTTTTCTTGAATTTTAAAACTAAAAACAACATCAAGTTAACTTTCAAATATAAATGCAAATGGGGATATTCGTTGAGAACCTATCACACACGTTATATCGTACCTTTAAATACACATCAATTATAATTTTTGCGTTTGATATTAACTCTGCAGTAATCGCGAAGACTATAATATGTAGTCCACTAACACTAAATCTATAATTTCTTTAAAATAGTAATTGTTAGATTCATGTGCCGCTAGATACTTTAAAATGAACAATCATGTGAAGCGTCCAGTCGCATGTCCAGGTGTTAGAAGCTTCTAGTTCCACAAAATTCCTAGACTACACAGGTAGTCAGCGAGACCAAATAGGTAAGTATTTTAACTTAGAAACTGAATTCTAATTCGCATGCTTAAATAATGCTCAATATTTTCCCACCCATAGAATGCCCGCTTTATTCCTCTTCACGTATCTTTTATGAAGCAATGAAAAAGCAATGAATTACATCCTCCCTTATTTTTCTTACACATTCTACCTCATATCTGTATATGACAAAAGTATTAAGTCTACATGTCACTACACTACATCCATATTTTAAGTCCCACGTTTTAATAATAAAGCTGCGTTGCCGACGCGTTTCTTTTACTCCATGCTCGAATAACCTGATATAGTTACTAGATTAAAAGAGAAAAAGAATTAAATGTACTTTTTACACGACTGCCAAAGAAGGAGTGGTATGTATTACGAGTATATGTATGTATGTTTATTTCTTTAGCATGACCTAGAGCCAAAAGGGCTTGTCGTATTTTCATGTAAGAGTTGTCAATGATTCGTCTTAGTCGTGAGAGCGAATGAGTCCATGAAAATTAAAAAAAACTAAATTAAAGATTTTTGGAGCCAAAAAGTAGTCTAAAAAAATATATTTACAAAATACATCGAGTGTGTTATCAAAATAAATATTTCTTAACGGTGATTACGAAAGTTCCCGAAACGTACCTATGAGTTTATTTATTTTCTCATCATGTATTAAATTCGCAAGCCTCACTTAAAGTTTTTATACCAAATATTATAGTAATAACAGTAATAAAGTATGATTACTTGCGAATTATCTATTATGTTTTATTTTTAATTATAAATATTGAACTTCCTTCCTTCTGACTTTAGCATAAGAATTTCGTGAAATAAAAATATAAAAAATTCCAACTATTTCTTCAATGGCCAGTATTGAAGAAATAGTCGGAAATTTTATATATTTTTATTTTGATTTGTGAACCATTAATTTTACGATAAGAATTATCAAAATCGTTTCATGAATGACCGATCTCTTGAAGTAAAAACCTTAAAAAAACAAAAAACATGGCCGCGCGGTGATGGATATGTTAAATAGAGTGCCACCACCACTATTTGCCCCGTGGGTGTCGTAATTACTAACCAAGGCAACAAAATACGCAGAACTATGCTGAGGAGAAGATAATTCAAACCTGTCACAAGCCCTATACCACCTCTGGGCAGAATACTGTAATAGAGCAAAACCATCTTCTTAAAGGGAGGCTTGTACTAAAAGTAAGAAGAGGATAATGATACAAAACAAACTCACCTGAGCAATTTTAACATTGTACTGTGAGAACATGGCGTCATACATGGCCATGAGTTCAGACTGTCCCACAGCTGCCGCTGCCCTGGGGTCCAAGATACTCCCCGCATCCTGTAAAAAAACAGTAATTAATTGCCACTGCGTAACGTTAATATACAGAAATAAATATATTTAAAGCCTTACATAACATAATCGAACAAGGCAAGCCAGCTGAATTTGTCCAGGTAACAATAACATCGAAGATCACCCGGCTTATAGCTTCATTTTATATGCAAATTCGCGTGTGGATCTATGTATTAAAATTGAGACAGACAATTTTTATTTTTTTATTTTTATTTTTTTAAAAGAAGACAACTCCCGCATTAGGAATATACATTCCTGTGTCGCAGGGATCTTTACAAACATACATGAAACGGACACAAAGTACACCCAGACTTAGAACAATATTTTATGGATCACACAAAGTGTTGTCCCATGTAGGATTTGAACCCACACTTGGCGCAGTAGGAAGTGGTGTGGGGACCACTGAAACCACTAGGCTAACCGTGTAGTTTGGTATCTTTTGGTATTGTTTAATATCTTACTGCTATTATAAATGTGACATTGTAATTGGATGTTTGATATCAATTATGTGCAAAATGTATGAATGGATCTGGATGAAATCTGACACAGAGATAGATTGTAATTTAAAATAGCACACCTACTAGACCATGAAGTAATTCAATACTACCGCGAGCAAAGCTGCAAGCTACAACTAGTTATACAAATACTTATTTATCCAAAATAAAATGAGCAAAACTCATAGATAGTTTTCTAATTCAATTTTTCCATTTTCACTAAAAAAGATTTTTCAGGGCTATTTAACAATGAAGAAGTGTAAAAAATCTAATGATACAATTTGTTTTCTTTGTTCTTTGTTTACTGGATAAAGAATTCTTTTTTATAGTTAATACGTTATAAAATGTAAAAATGAATTGACATCTTAGTACTATAGAGGTTCGAAGCTTGCAAGCGTGACGTTTAAAGCTGTGTTTTTACACAGCTTTAAACGTCACGCTTGCAAGCTTTTATTATTTTTATAAGTGCCCGCTAGATACCAACCGTACGTCATATTGAAGCAATGTTTTATTTTTTGCTTCGTAAAACAACCCTTCTCGGTGATTTATCTTCAAGATTTTTACCAATATGTCATAAAATAACACCTATCTCAATATTAACTTTATCAATCACCAACCTCTCTAGTGTGATCACTCGGAGACAAAGTTTCTCTCATCGAGAGCGACATAAGTAGCTCTTGTGTCAGCTTCTGTCTTCCAAACGCCACAGCTCCGCTCGACACCATAATACATTCCCGTCCTTCATGGTGACATTCAGCTACCTGCAAAAACCGTCGTTATTTAATAAGCTATAAGGTACATTTTAGTTCGACAAAGAGAAGGAAATAAACAGTCATGTAAAAGTAGACATGATTTATCTGTAAAAAATACATACAAACGAAAAAGTGACTTATCCAGTTGGTATTTTGATGTCTTTTGCCTTGAAATAATTAAGTCTGGAAAATACGATTTGATTAAAGGTGTTCTTAGGAAGTAATCCATCGACAAAGATTGTGTATGTAAGCTAAGTTCCGGATTGTGACGCAATCAGATTTACTTGAGTGTTTCGTCTAGTTAACATAAAGAGCTTTTTATTCAAGCTTAGTTCAACCTCTATTTTAAGTATTGCTTAATGTAGCGAAGAGAAAACTCGAATATATTATTTCGTTAGTACTTTGTTGAGCGGGAATTTATAATAGTATTAAATTGAGTTTAAGTAGAACACACATGTCCGTGACAAATAATTTGTGCATATATAATTATAATTCTAAATCCTCTTGCTCTTGTCACTTCTATTTAGCACTAAAAACTAAATAAAATTAATGTGATGTTGAAGCTTTTAAAATTTCTCTCAAGTATGATGTGCCGATAGTCGTAAAAACAATATTTAATTTACGCTGCTCATGTAAGCGATATAAGTAGACAATTTTAATTTCATATTTGAAACAAAACATAAATCAAAATTTTCGTTCGATTATGAAACCAAACAAATTATCATAACGAATCCTCATAAAGTTTCCACAGAAATTAAAAAAGAAACGAAACGTAAAACTGGTTTGGCGAACGCTCAAAGGGGGAATATTTATAGAGATTTTATTTCAAGCCAACAAAAGGACGAAGTATTAGCAAGTTGGTGTTTATGTCTCTGGTGTCACATTATACTACAAACCAGGGGAATATTGTTGCTCGCTATAAAACTGTGATTATTTTATACTTGGGTATTAGGACTTTATAAAATAAATATCTTTACTATATTTTTCACAGTAGTAATTTAATAGAACGCTTAAAAAACTGCGAATAACTTCGAAAAAAATTGGAAGTTAATTACATCTATAAACTCGTTGTTGCTTATTTGTTTTACTTCGTTTCATAATCCATTAAATTAATCTTAGTGATAGTTATAACAACCTTAAATGAGCCTTGAAAGTAATTCCACCATCTTACAGAAAATCGGTGTTAAGTAGTTATTTCATTGTCAATTACCGAGTGAGAGGGGTATCCTCTGATCCTCGAAACAAGGAGTTAAGATATTAGAGCCACTCTGATGTCAGCTAGAACGGACCGGTACGGACGGGAGCTAAACTAGGACGGTACTGCCCTCTCACGGAAAAGCAACTTAAAATAACAGCATTCATGCTGTTGTATTTCGTTGGTGAGTGTGAGACTGGAGACCTGATGATGGAAAAGCATCTCTATAGGCTGCCATGGTGCTTGTCGCTATGCCAAATTGTTGAATTCGCTATGAGCATGGTGACAACAACTCTTGGAATTTGCTCATGTTTTCCATTAGGTTGAGTGAAAAAACTTAGACAGGCCCATGTATTCAAAGGAGAGAAACTTATAGAGAAGCAACGCACTTGTGTCTTTAAGATAAGAAAACATCGTTTTCCAAAAGAAAAGAGAAATATGTACCTGTTCAATAATTGACGCCAGTCTTCCCAAAGCTAAACCATTTCCATCTTCTCTAGTAATAACAGCGCTACCGAGTTTGATGACCAGTCGCCTTGCATATTTGAGCTGTGATCTGTCTGTAAACGTCCTTTGTTTTCGTTCAGCACTCGCTAGGTTCCGCTTATCTACATTAAGACCCTGTAAAAAAAAGAACTCTATTTATAGGGTAGAGTTTGAGGACTAAAAGCATTATCATTTGAATTTAGGTAGCTATGTTGCAGCGAAAATGTTTATTTAATATACTAACACACCAAATAACCTTGTCTTAGTGTCTATAATGCTTCCTGTATGGATGAATGTTGTGTCAGGGAGAAGAGCACCCAAAAGGCAACAACATACTTGCAATTTTCGAATTAAAGGACGATCAACGGTAGTCAGTTATTACCAGATGAGCCGTTTACTCTATACTACATTATAATATGGATGACAAACCCAGGGTTGAATTCAAATTGCAGTCTATAAATATTGCTTGATCTCTGTGACGGATGGCAACGAAACTGATGAAGTAACATTCATCATCCTCATCATCATCAGCCATTGCAGTCCATTGCTGGACTTAGGCCTCTCTCAAGAAACACCACAGTGCCCGGTATATTGCTTTCTGCATCCAGTCACTGCCAGCCCTCTTACGTAAGTCATCCCGCTTGATGGTCAGAGGGCGTTCCATTGCACAAGTAACATTGCATAAGCGATTTTATTTGGTATCACCTATATTTTCATTCTTTATGTGCCAGTTTTATCACTAATGAAATGCACAAATATAAAAATTAACACCTAACTTCGTTAGTTCTAAAATGACCCTAATGAAAACTGCCACAGAGATCAAGCTATATTTTAATGACTTTAAAAATGAACAGCTCGACAGGAGACATAATATTTACTAAGTAATTAAAACCAACTCAGTTTCCCCCCGACTTTAATGACGACACATTGCGGATGAAATATATTTCATTCCCAGATATTATTTTGAAATTGAAATAGGACTTTATAAAAGATTAAACATAAATTCGTGTAGCGTTAACTTGGTAAGACACCTTTAACGAAATTGTACCCGCGAGCAATCTTCTTGAAGTAACCCTGCAGACAGAGTGTGCACAAAGAGAATTCTCTAAAGAATATTTGCCAAGTTTGTCTGATGTTTATAGCGGCTGAGTTGATTAAAGTTGACAAGTATTTGTGTTGCTGTTGGAGTATGAAACCTACGCTTTGTAAAATATTCAAAACATTTATTGAATTTATAAGTAGGTATCCATTCCTAGGTAAGTGTGGTAAGAGCTTATAGCATGGCAAATAATTTAATAATCCGAGCCGCTGCAGTACAATTTTATTACTTAGTAGTTAATTTCTTTCATAAGTCAAGCACAAACTAATGTTGAACTGTGAGACATTAATCAGAGCGTCAATAATTTAGTATAATAATGGAACTGAATCATTGGCAAGCTGTGAATAACATAATGTAAGCCTGTTTCGTGTGTTTTCATTATTCATAACATACCATTATGTAAAAACACAGGTGCTCTAACAATTTTTACTTTAGTCGTGCTTTGCACGTCGCTGTCGTGCTCATGAGCTTTATTGTGAAATAATTGTTTTCAAAATCTCTCTATTAAAGGTTGATTTTGCCAAAAGTAAAGTCCAGAAAGTAAATGTAAAGAAATATGTATGATGTGATGTTTAATGTAAAGCCACTAAAAATCTGCAAGACTTTTTCTTTGATGTTTTCTATTAAATCAAGTGTTTTCTTTCTATCTTATTATTGAAACTCAAAATTTCGGAAGACTCGACTTATTATCATCTACATAACCTTTTCAAAACTTTATTTGGGGTCGATACAATGAGTATTCTTCTGTCATTCTCTTGTCTTTTCATGTCAGTTCACTGTTTACCTCCTTTTCAGCCCATTCATATTTTGATCATCCTCTACTGTTATATCTGTCGACTAAAATACTTAAAACTTTCTGTAGTAAATTTTATCATTCTAGACCATTGGAACGCCATCACCATCCTACTGAATATTCTTAATTATCTAAAACTTGAAAACTGTTGTTATGAAACCGGTGTGGTATTGTAAATAGGTACTTACTTATGCTTAGACTTTAAATGAAACGGCAATATCCATACTTTTACTGAAGCTTAGAGTACTAAAGTGTTTTTACATTTTATAAAAATATTTCAGTACAAGAATAATGTCACGGCTGAAACTAGATATTTGCATTCTGATTTATGGTGAGCCCTTAAAAAACAGGGTTGCCAATTATGTTCTTTTTAGGTTGAACAACTCTCTTTCAGTGTTGCTGTAATGCTCCAGAAAGAGATCGCTGAACGGGATCGGGAGAGGGCTGATCCCGAGCGTAGGCGACGTGGCCGCCGACACCAGGCACCGACAAGATCGCAAGCTGCCAGAAAGTGGGGACCTCTGGTAGCTGTTTAGTTGACGCGGTCAGCGATAGGGGGGCGGCCTAGTCGCAAAACTGCAGCCAGGCCCCAATATATAACGGCTGAGCCGACAGGCAGAGGGAAACGCAGGTTTTCTCCAGGATATAGCCTATAGACGCGGTTTCCTGGACGGGACCTGAAATAACATGTTCCGGATCCTCCTCAGAGCAGGTCGTCTGAAACCGGCTGCCGAAGTGGTTTTTAGTAGAATCACCACATACATGGCTACTCAGTAAATTGTGATGATGTTCTCCTAGCCGATTACGCAGCAGATATTATAGTGCACAAATGTGTACACAAACACAGGTGCACTCTCTGTTCCCTCTCACTCACAGTACAATGGAACGGTTAACCGACACGATCAGGCGCAGGACCGAAAAATTTATGTGCTCTCCAAGAAATGTCTTAGCTCGTAGCTTAACGAGCTGTTTTAAGTATTTCTATATTCAGAAAAATTCACTAACACTTTTGGCCCGACCCGGGGTTCGGACCCGAGACCTCTTGATTATGAGTCGCACACATCAATGGCAAGACAGACGAGGTAGTTGATATTAATTCGAGAATTGTGATAGGCTGATACTGTTGATAATGATTACTATTTAGTATCCTTCCAAAAGATACTGTCTAAGGATTAGAGCACAAAAACATGAGTGCAATGAAGAAAAGAAAGCAGAGTACGTGCCTAAAGTACGTGCTTAGGAGAGAAAAGTATACTATAATAAATAATAATAATAAATATTTCGGACAATTTTTACACAACGCCATCTAGTCCCAAGCTAAGCAAAGCTTGTGTTATGGGTACTAGACAACTGATATAAATAAAATACATACATTTTTTATGAATACATACATAGAAAACACTCAATCTCCGAAACAAATATTTGCAGATCACACAAACATTTGTTCCGACCCGGACATCGAACCCTAGACCTCAAGCACAGAGTCGCATACGCTACCACTGCGCCACCGAGGCAGTCGTTTATAATATATTGGTAGTATATTCAAGCTAATCTTATCTCTGCATTGCCCAATCGATTTTCTGGCAGAGAAGCCTTAGGCATTAAGTCCGCCTAAACATTATCAATGCGTAAAGTAATTAAATAAATAAATAAAACATATAATTGTGTAAAATATCCCTATATAGAAAGTGAAGAACCAGGGCTTGTGATAACGTAGACGCTTAATCTTTGATTACGTTCCATTAGTAGAGTAGTCGTTTTGGTAGTGCCAAACATAAAAACAAAACTATAGTGTAATCAGAGCTCGTCTACATCAAATAATATTAATGTATGTTTTTTATAGAAGAAAACGCTTTAATTTATAGTGAACCAAAGCAGAACTATCGTTACTGATTTAACAATCAACAAATAGTAAGGACCGGATTTGTTCGGTTGGCAACCCTGATACAAAATAGTAGCGTGGAATACAACACCTGCGGTATCTGTTGTGGTTTGTGAATTAAATAATAGTCCAATGTACAGAAAATTTAAGAATAGTTTCACAGTTTGTTTCACAAATGATTAAATGAGGTTTTAATACATATACATAAATAAAGTCTGCACGATATGTTAATTAATTTTCTTTTCTCCTCATACTCTACTACCCAAATGCACCTACTTTCTACTTTCTCAGCATCGCCCAATGGTTGACAACAATAGGGGATACGCATTTTTTTCTTTTATTTAAAATATTTAATCTGATCATTTATGCCTCTATAACACAGAAAACAAATAAACTAGACTTGAAAATAAATTTCCAAAGTGAAATTTAAAGCACTGACTAAATTCGAGCTAAAACGAACGACGAACGAACGACTAAATTGAAAAACTAAAATGTTGACTATTGTTAACTTCAGGCTCGGTTTTTCGTGACGGTGTGCGCGCGCATCGTAAAAATTTACTCTCATCATTTTTACCTAACATGCCAAAAGAAGTATAACTTCAAAAATATTTTAAATACATTGTAAATACAATAAAGAATGTAGCAAAAAATACTTGACACAGATTAAAATATTATAGATATTTCCTATTACGCATGATGTATAAATAAATACAAACATTCTTGAAATAAAACTCACTTGTACTTATATTTCACTATTAAATTAGAAAACTGACCGGTTTTATCCTAGCTACATTACCAAATTAAGCTAATGTTCACTAAAAAATGTAATGAAATTACAGGGACTTTAATTTCAAGACATTATTTACACTAATATCTTAAAGTAACATCTTTGTCAATAATTACAGAGAACAAGACTAAATATTTACTATGAAACATACTTTATAAATTAAACCTAATGTAAGATATTTTACTAGACGCGTAAAAGCTTGATTCGCTACTCGTCCGTTCTTAAAGCTTTCCTTTTTTACTGAAAAATATATTGAGAAATCTATTACACGGCTACAAAAAGTGATTCGATAAGATGTTCATAGCCATTTAATAATGAAAAAAAAATTCGATATATTACTGTACATTATACTATTCATTTGGAATTAGGTCAAAAGTTTTCTTGGAACTGACATAAGTCCTGCAATTATTGTGCGTTGTTATACTTCTTTGTATCATGTCGATAGTGGCTCAAATTTATGAAATGTGAAGTAAAATCATTTGGGGTAGTTTAATCTGAGCTCTACGATTTCTCTGCGGAACAATTTCATATACACGTACCCACATATTAACCTTTGCTAGTAGTATTAACTTTTATAATACTAATGGCCAGTTTAAAACCCCTAACATACTAATTTTAACTTATTTGTAAGATAAATACTGTTTTCGGTTTCGTAACTCTTCGAAAGAGACACAGTCAAAAGTCAGTGTAGAGACAAATATATATATCTAATATATAAAATTCTCGTGTTGCGGTGTTTGTTACCAAACTCCTTCGAAACGGCTGGACCGATTTATATAATGTTTTGTGTGTATATCAGGTAGGTCTGAGAATCGGCCAAAATCTACTTTTCATAACCCTAAATGATACTTGGAAACATTTTATTAAATTTTTTGTCAAAAATTTTTATTTATGGGAAATCAACATTTGCCGGTCCAGTCTTTATTAAATCCAACTTTCATATTAAAGTGGGTTTGAAAAAAAAGGAGTTAGATATTTAATGACGCAAAAATCACAACCATTTGAAAATTATTTGTTTCTCATAAATCTGTTTTAGAAGCGAGAGTTTTAACGTCGCAATTAAAACTTAGGTGTGGTAACCGCACAAGTTTGGGTACAACCAGATAAATCAAGTGTCCCAATTAGTTTTACGGCGTAAATGAAGAACTCGTTAAAGGAAACATTCATTTTAGATCATGATGCCCTGATACAAAGTTCACTTAGGAAGAGGAGGACGGTACTAGAATTGTAAAAATTACAATACTAAAATCCAAGTTTTTAAAAAAAGAACAAAGCGGGTCACGCTACTTCAAAGTAGATTAAAAAAATACTCATTTATTGGCTGTTTTAGATGTTTTTAGTCTGGTAGCACCCAAATACATAATAACAATGCAAAAAATTATAGATATATCGTACCGTTTGTAAACGATGATTCAGAGAATCTAAATATTTTACTGTTTTTATAAATGTACGCAATTTTATTACAAAACATATATTTTGTAATCCAAACTTATATTAACAGTCGATTTTCAAAGTGCGAGCCCCTATTTCTATTTCTATTGTCCTAAATTGAGTGCTTACAACGCCATTAGACGATCAGTTTTTGATTTTACTTGCGGCGTTTACTATTCGGGTCCTCAAATCTTCAATATTTGGTACAGGTGAGACACCATAGGCGAGGTCGCCGAAATACCGACATTCACGCGGGCTGAGCCGCAACCACTAGTTCTTAATGAATACTGAACATGTTGCATTTTTTAAAAGTTTTATTTTCATATACAAACTTTATGAATCTCAAGTGAGGTCTTGCATACGCAATTTGTAGGTGAGTTCCCGAACATCCATAAAATCCATACTGACTAACTTATCGTTGGAAGGGGAGACTTCGTTTGAATAGAAAAGCTAATTATACGAGCAATCTGTCGCACTATCGCTGAGTATCGATATCAAGCAATATTGGAGTAAATTAGTGAATCAAATACATTTCATTTCCTCTATCAGTTTCTTTCATTTAAACATACAAAACTGTACTCTCAACTGCGGTATTCCCGGACCAATACGGCCTTCAAACCTTCAAGAAAAGAGCGTACTCCGTCTTAAGAGGCCGGCAACGCACTTGTGACGCCTCTGATGTTGCGGGTGTCCATGGGCGGCGGTAATCCATTAACATCAGGCGATACGTCTGCTCGTTTGCCACCTATATCATAAAAAAACACTAAGTTTAGTTATGATAGATCTAATCAACGCGTATATAACATGGAGGCTGCTTGCGGTTACAGTAGCTCTTCTAGTTTAAATCCGGTCTAAGAACTCAGTGAAATTAATTAGTGCATTCAGCTCACTCAATACATATTACATCAATAAGCTTTTCCCGAGCGCGTTTTATCCTTGTACGCCTCGTGTTAGTACCACCATTCAGAATCCGAATTGGTTTTATTGACAAATTGACAATTTATTCACTATCAAAGTACCTTAATCGAACTGTTTTTTTTTATGGAGTAGGGTGCAAATGAGCAGACGTATCGCCTGATGGTAAGCGATTACCGCCGCCCATGGACATCCGTAACACCAGAGGCGTCACAAGTGCGTTGCCGGCCTTGGGGGATGGGGAGGAGGATGAGGGGAAGGGTTGGATTATGGGCCTCCGGTATCCTCACTCACTAGGTGAAACACAGAGTAGGCGCTGTTTCACACCGGTTTTCTGTGAGGCCGTGGTATCACTCCGGTCGAGCCGGCCCATGCATGCCGAAGCGTGGCTCCCCCACGGTGAAAAAACTTTACTTGGTATTTATTTTGGTATTTTTAAAAAATGAATATCAGCTAAAATGATTATATATATACAAAAATTGCTCGTTCAAAGGTATGAGATAGTTCTACTTTCTCTGCTAGATGACGTTAAATATGCATATTTACAGTGAGTAGGTTAGATCAATAAATATTCCACTTAAACTACAATACTCGCCTTATTATTGACAAAGACCTTGCATCGTCACCGCAGTAAAGCGACAGTATTCATTACCAATGTATCGCTACATATGATCTGTCTACACACAATGTATACTATGTTTAATGAATCGTTTATTCATGTTTGCTTTTAATCTTATCTCTGTTATACAAAGCCATAAGCATTTCATAATATGATGATATAAGTGATTATGTAGGGTAGACATATACATGGCTACGATATGGCAAAAACCTTTGCCTTGGAGTACATTACGTTTTTAAAGCTAGAATGCCCGCTGTGAAGATTTTTACGGACACTCGGTTGAGCGTTGCATGACAACGACCATCTTACATATCTATTTAATGGAATTAACGTTCATTCTTATCTCTCTAAGAATCTTCACAGCACACATTTCAGCTTTGAAAGCACAATGTACTCGGCAGCCGTTTCTGCCTTATTTCTTACACACACATATTTTAAAGTTGTTGCATCAATTGCTTAAATACAGTAGAAGGTATCATTAAAATTTATTAAGGTTTTAGCATCTTCAACGATTTACGACTCCTTTAGTTATGATGCATTTCTTTATTTAGAATCGAGAGCTCTTAAGTCTGGTAGTATTTTTAGTTAAAAGCATCTCATAACGTAGCTAATACTTCAATCTTTGTAAAACAGCGATTACGAGCTCCTAAAACATCTCGCTAACAAATTAGTTTATAAGGCATTTATTAAAAAAAAATAGGGTAAAAGCAAGTTGCTACTTCTATCCGTTCTAGCAATTTGAAGATTGCCGTAATTACGGTCGCACAGTTGTGGTTGTATGTAGTTACATATGCACAGTATGTAGTTACATACCAACGTTTCAACTGAACTTTGACTCTGACAAAAAGTCTGCAACCGTTGGACATTAATAGAACTCCAATGGATTCATACTGTGTAATTGTGGGTATTCTTCTTCAAGTCATTATTACAATAACGCAAATTACCGACACCTCCGGCTAAATTTCTAAACTTTTTCATTTCATTATCCCTACTAATAACCGTTTGAAAGTAGCTCAATTTCACTGTGTGACCGCTGTACCGATTTAAATGAAATTTGGTGGAGATATTTTGATTCTTAAGGAAGGGTATTTACCACGAAAACCGACATGCCGTGAGGTAAAAGCTGGTTTGTTCTATAAGTCTCGTGTCATTAAAATTCACAATGAACTCTGAAACTATCAAAGCAAATTTCACGATTTTTTTAAATGTATGTTTTTCAGCAGTGACCGAATGCGATGGATCTCTCCCGTCTCAGGAGTGGAGTGGCACACCTTGTGGTTTTAATCGGTCTGATTCCAACACACCACCCCGCGGCGAACCCCGGTGGGTGACCGCCCGAGGGGGTTTCCACACGTTAAAAAAAAGGATAGTTAATGTCACGCTTAAACTAATAAAAACCGAACATAACTGAAAAGAGACCTAGACTTAGTTGCGGGATTTACCTAATAATTCTACAATTATGTTTATATGTGAGAATAAAATACTTAAAATAAACTAATTAAACGATCACATAACAGATAGTACATACATTTGAAACGCCTGTCAATTCGACCAGGTTCTAATTACCGTGTACTGAGATAAGCTGTAAGTCCGTAATAATAATTAATACTTAATACATTTATTTGCGTGAATATGGTACTAAGTTTTTCAAATACTACATTAACAATAATACATTAGGAATCACAGCATATTCGGCCACAAGGGGCGTTCAAATTTTATAATAAAAAATCCATATGTTTAATGTCAGAGGCTTCTATCTAAAAAATCATTGATATTGTAATAACATTTCTCAGAGAGTAGTTTTTTTTAATCTTCTTAAAGTTATTTATATTTAATTGTTTACATTATTTAGGACCTTTAGTATATATTTTTGGAGCTAAACAAAAAACACTTTTCTGTATGAGAAACCTGTCAGCTCTGCGTATATATAAAGTTTCATTCCGCCTAATGCATACAATGGTGT
This sequence comes from Hyphantria cunea, assembly GCA_003709505.1. NCBI lineage: Eukaryota > Metazoa > Arthropoda > Insecta > Lepidoptera > Erebidae > Hyphantria > Hyphantria cunea. The sequence goes on from PKRV01000635.1 coordinate 3,777,640, forward strand.
CCGATAAGGTAGGAAATGAATGAGGATGCCTCTTTACAAATAGTGCGACCTGACGTGATCGAAGTGATCAAAATGTCGCTTTCTACAAGTATTTTTCCAAACAAGATTAGGATCGGCTTTTATTCCATCACGACACAACACGAAGCCACTCCCATCAGACTACCACAACCTAAGTAATAGGATATAGTCAGGCATAATAAAGTACATAAGAAAAGATGAACATGCCCATTAGTCTTAGATTCAGCTTTCTATCAGGCAGACTCTTTTTTTTATAAATAAATCGCCAAAGTCACTCTGCTTAGCCTGATGGTAAGCTCAAGGAGAATCCAATAGTGCGGCCACTATACTCACTGCGAAAGCAGACAGTGCAGTATGGCATCCCACGCTATGGCGGCTTAGAGAGGTGCTTTTTCACGCCCCGCTTAAAGGTCCCGGGATCATAGTGGGAGGGAAACATATGCGCTGGTATTGAGTTCCAGTTTTTAGTTTAATAGCTCGGCACAGGAAGAAAGACCCAAACCGTTTGGTTCGTGTGTGTATTTCTACTACTCTAATGCAGTGACTTCCAAGATCAGCACGTGTTGTTCTGTAGAGGAATGAAGAAGGTAGGATCAGTTGGAAGAGCTCTTTAGAGCACTCTCCATGGTAAAGGCGGTATAGAACTACCATAGAGGCGATATCTCTCCGCAACTGCAGAGGCTCTAGGGACTCGGTGACATCGGGACTGTTGATTATGCGGACTGCTCGCCGCTGCATCCGGTCGAGAGCATCGAGCAAATACTGCGCGGATCCATCCCAAAGATGAGAACAGTACTCCACGCACGAGCGTACCTGGGTCTTATAAATAAGACATAAATACTCGGCGTAAAGAACCGTCTCACCCTGTTTAATATGCCAAGTTTCTGCGAGGCCGCCTTAATGATGCTCTCGATGTACTCCTTAAAAAAGTACTAAAATATTTGTTGTATAATATTAATCGTTTGTACTATTGGTAACATTTAAATGATTACACTACGGATTAGATCTCTCTCATTTATCTAATGTGTGGCTTAAATAATTTGAAGATCATTGTAAAATGATATCTTTATAAGTCTCCAATAAACATTGCAAACGCAGACGTGACAACAAACAGACAATATTCCTTCAATTGATGGTTAATTATAGTCAATAACAAACTTGTTACTTTTCCTTATCTGCGGCCAATGTCATAGACAGAGCTCGATTGAAGTCCAGGAGACAATTTAAATAATTGAAGTGCATTTTATTCAATAACTTTAAACGAGCAATTATATATGTTGTATATTATGATTTATGAACATTGGAAACATTATACAGGCGAAAGCATTTATGAACGTTTTTTATTCTTTCACGCAACGACGGCTGACTGGTGCTGAACGAAATTTAGATCGGGGATACAAGAGTGGAGCTGAAATTTCAGATTAAAACATAATGTACAAAAGGTGCCCTTATTACCAAAAGCAATTCCTTTCAGGATTAGGATGGGATAAAAAGTTTTAATGAGACAGTAGTACATAAATGACGGTGCAATGAATTTTGAAATATTAATTACTGATGAATACTCACATCCATAATCATATATTATATAGAACATATGGTAATATATTTCAACAAATATATTTGTACATAGATAGCAGCCTTTCTACACCGATAATCCGAAATTCCGGTAACTGGTACAACGACAACTGTGGATAGCAACCAACAGTTGGATGCTGCGCTTCGCTTGTTTTTTCACCTCTTATCGCTTTACGTCTGTTATCAAATTACGTAAATGCCGTACAGTTCATTTGTAAGGGCGCTCGTAAAATTAATGGACTGCTTCTCGTTACTATCTTCTTAACTGTGAATATATATACTTCAAATAACCGAGAATATTCATTTACATTAACTTACTTGCCCTAATTTATCAATGCTTAACCTCAAACTGGCTGGGCAAAATGAAAATTTTGGCACCTGACATTTTTTAAATTTTAAAGACATAAAAAAGGGTTTTCGCAAATAGTACTCTTCTCCATCGTCATCAACAGCCTACCGCAGTCCACTACTGAATACAGAGCTCTGTGATTGCACGCCACCGTTAATTGCATTGGTTCGGCTTTTTGCGTCTGTCTCCTGCCAGCCGTCTTGCGCAAATCATCACTCCACCTGGCCTATAGATGTCCTACTACGTTAAGTACAGACACTGTAGGAAATCACGATTAATAACTAGTTAATATATAAATGAGTACAAAAAACTCTTAGTTATGTTCGTAAACTCACAAACGAAAAGAGATATGGCAAACTGCGTGAGTTGTCCCTGATTACTTGGTTCTATTCTACGATCTGTATTAAAACAAAGACACAGTATTCGATTCCAATATCCAAGAACTCGATTCCTTTCTCGATGTTATATATTACGTGAAGGATTATAGACTAAACCAGCTACTGAGCCAGAATTGATTAAGCCAGAAAATCGACATTTTAGAAACACATTGGTTATAAAACAACAGAATTTTTATTAAAATACGGTAAAAACTGTCATCATATTTGGTTATTTTATGTTTACTACTTAATTTTTTAAATTATAAGATTATTGTAAACTTTAAAGGGGTGTATGGGTATGCTTATTCCAATTCTTGTTTTCAATCACGCCTCGCCTGCCTCCATGGACTCCCAGACGTTCTGCCAGCTTATGAAGCGCCGTGTTCACGGTCTAGCTATCGCAGGGGGGGCACTCAGGCGTTGGCTCCTTGCGGATCAGACTCAAGTGATCACCGAAGCATCCTTTTCCAGTGATAACCTCGGTCAGCAAGTATGAAAATGTCCCGTGATGTCTCTTGAGCTAATTCTCCATAGCGGATCTTAACGCCGCATTAACGACGTGCCCATATTTTTAAATAACCCTGTTTAAATATTTTTTCAAAACATAGGCCATTGACTAGTATTAGAGATAATTTGTGACCTTTAACTTAATATACTTATATAAATAGTAGTTAGGAATATAACTTACGTCTTTTGTTAAATAAATAAGTGATAAGATAGTATAATATGTTGACGAAGTCTGGCCATGTTTAGTAAACAAAATAAAAATGTTTTTGGCAGAGTACATCGTGCTTCCGCATGGTATTAGTGAGTAGAGAAGGCAATAGGTACGAGTATTACATCATAATGAGAGATTTCATTTCAAAAATAGGTCATCTGAAAAACCAAACAAATGCGAGTCGGACTCACGTACAAAGGTCACGGTAAAGAAATCACGTTTACTGCTTTAAATATTTATTGTTATAGCGGCAACAGAAATATGTCATCTCATCTGTGAAAACTTTAACTAAACTTTAAGGTTTATTAGATACAGCCTGGTGACAGATGGACTGACAGATGGACGGACGGCGGACTCTTAGTATAGGGTTCCGTTTTACCCTTTTGGATAATAAATCCTAAAAAAAACTCTTAGTACTAAAATCATGTAAACAATAGCACTAAGTAAGAAATAATAAAGAAAACAATGATGGACTTTAGTGTAGAAAGAATCTGGTATAATTTATAAATGTCAAATTTGTGACCTTTGGAAGTGACCTCTTCAATAGCCTTCGACAAAAACCAATGGAATAAAAAATTGGAAAAATAATTCCAACTATCACTTTATATTAAATACAGCGCATACGACAACTGAAAACATACGTAAGGGTAGTATGACAACATTAACTGGAATGTGATATTGAAAAATCACAGGCAATCTGATAAAATCACAAGTCCTTAAACAACCAACATTCCTGACAAAGTTTAGACATTACTTTTAAACCGCCGTTCGTTTTATTAAATTGCTCGATGAAATAGATTCAATAACTGGAGTAGAAAATCTTTTGAAAAGTAAGTGTGGAATTGGGTGAAGCCGATTTCGTATAAAAATGTTTCTTTTTTTACTACAATTCTTTTTCAAGCCTTATTTTAACAATTATTTGCAAGAATTCAATCATTTACCGAATAATATTGATTTAAATCATTAGCACCTGTATGACTGAGGTGTTTTTGTTTATGTTTGTTTTATGTTTAAGTTTGTGAATGAATCCAAGTAGATGCATTTATCGTCCCCGTAACCCCATGCATACTAAATTTCATCTCACTTTCACATGTATCTATCTATATACCTATGCTTTTTAGTCAAGAATCATAGTACATCCATGTCAAATTTAATTGAAATTGGTGCAGGGGTTCAGCCATAAAAGCAAAACAGACATACAGATAATATAAAGTATGGATAGCAAAGCTTAAACGGCAAAAATCTATATATTTATAAATAACCCTTTATCTATATATTTTTGACTGCCTCGTTGGCCCGGCGGTAGCGTACGCGACCACTGTTCCTGAGGTCTCGGGTTCGATTCTCGGGTAGGATCAAATGTTTGTATGATCTGCAAATATTTGTTTCGGAGTTTGGGTGTTTTCTATGTATGATATGTATGTATCTACAAAAAAAAATAAGTATATAAGTATTATATCAGTTGTCTAGTACCCATAATACAAGCTCTGCTTAGTTTGGGACTAGAAGGCGTTGTGTGTTAGATGTCGGAAATATTTATTTATTTATAAATACTTGAGAAAATAACAAGACCTCTATACTTCGAAGTTCACAGTCGCTGTTCATGTATTACCACAATAATCAAACTCTTATTTCTGTAACACATTATTTACCGCTACACCAAAATTTTGCGGTTATTACGTATTGTATCTTAAAAAGTGCTGACCAACCCAGCGGGTCGTAAGTCTATTAAGAATTAAATTGAATCACCCAACCCTCCCTGATACAAAACAGCACGACGTTAAAAAAGGCTGATATAATACAAAGTGAGAATTAAATTACCCTATTTGTTGTTTTCGTAATATCAATCAAAACTTTGATAAGATTTTAGAAGTTTCACGACAATTTTCGCTTGAGAAATTCTAAGAAGGTACGTTCTCTCAAAATATAACAAAGCTTTCATATATAAGAAGACGTGGTTACATTATGCTAAGAGTACCGAAACATCAGTTCATTAGAAATCTGTATATACCGATGCTGCATCGCGCAATTATAGTTTTTGTTCACGTCGTTTATGAAAACTTTTATTTTGCATTATTATATCTATTATTACTACTGAAATTAAACTTAGAGTAGAGTAGATTAATTAATAAATAAATATTTTTAGACATTTTAAACCACAATGCCATCTAGTCCCAAACTAAGCAGAGCTTGTACTATGGGTACTAGACAACTGATATTAAAACATATACTTTTTTTTGTAAATACATACATATTATACCTAGAAAACATCCAAACTCTGACAAACAAATATTTGCAGATCATACAAACATTTGGTGCGACTCGGAAATCGAACCCGAGACCTCTGGCACAGTCGAAATGGAAAAAAAAAACAAAACAAATAAATTAATGGAAAACACATAGATATTACTAAAATAGAATTAGTAAAAGAGTGTTTGGAAAAAAATAATTCAATTAACTACTGAACAGGTTGTTGGTTTTTTTAATCAATCCAATAGGCACAACTTTAAAAAATAAATTATTTGACTACACTGTTGGCTTAGTGATTTAAGAGTGTTTGTGTGTTCCACAAATTGTTGTTTTGAATCTGGGTGTTTTTTGTGTCCATGTGTAATACACAAGCACTTATACGCAATACACAAACATGTACATTAAAAACATATTTAACCGCTTTTTAATGATATTAATATTCAATTTTTTTTAAGACTACTGCATTATGAATCTAAATCCTGTGTCTGTGACTGTACAAACATACATGAAACGTGCACAAAGTATACCCAATTCAGTGCTTAAATGCATCTGTGCACAGTATTTATTTAACAATGAGTGTAGAGAATATTTTTCATATAAAATATCTTTCAACTTGTCATAAACATTAAATATGCGTTTATAAATTTCAACTTTATTGAAATAATACTTATGTGGTCATCAAAACTTTTTTAGTGGCAAATTCATTGTAACAGAAATAATTTTATCTATTTTGCATTGTTTGTAACAATAAAGTCGTGAATATGTGTCTGTGGTAAATTTCAATGATGCTACTATATTGAATAAACGAGAAAACAGTTGAATTCATATACAAAAATCAAGAAAAATTGTTTGAACTTGAAGTTATTAGGTATATTTTTAACGCTTTTATATTGAAATGTACTTTGCCATTGCCATTGTCATGACAACTTAAAACTGTTTTAATACTGATTATTTGACTGCACGGTTGGCCTAGTGGTTTCAGTGGTCCCGGATGGCGTAAGAAAGCGGTTCCCGGACCCCTCCCGTCTCAGGCGCAGAGTGGCACACCGTGGTGGTTTAGTGGGTAGTCTGGCTGTTGTCAGCCAGGAGTCCCACACGAAGCGAACCCCCTGTACCCGCAGGGGGGAGCGAAGCGCGTAAAGGCATTCCACCACGTCAAAAAAAAAAAAAAAAAAAAGTGGTTTCAGTGGTCGCCACACCGCTTCCTACTGCGCCAAGTGTTGTGGGTTCAAATCCTACATGGGACAACACTTTGTTTGATCCACAAATTGTTGTTCTAAGTCTGGGTGTACTTTGTGTCCGTTTCACGTATGTTTGTAAAGATCTCCGGGACACAGGAATTTCTATTCCTAATGCGGGAGTTATCTTTTAAAAAAAAAAAACATTTCGGAGTATATGACATGCGGAAGAGATACTTTATCGTCTAATGAGAGTTTATTGACACATATACTTACTCTGGTCATAAATACTGTAATACTTAAAAATAAACACAATGTTAATTTAAAAATTGAATATTAATTTTGAATTTGGTATCTGTAATTTTTATATGATTGTTAAGTGTGTTTTCTTATTTCCGCGTTAATATATTGTAAAATATTTTATGATAAAATGGAGAAGAGTGACAGAGTGAACCGAATGGCTGTGATTGCATTACATTAAGTAAGTATGAAACCAAATACGATCATTATATAATCCTCCGTAAGCTTGGTATTAGTCAAATGTTTGTGTACCGAGCTATTGAAATAAAACTCCTAATGCTTATGGCAGAGAAAAATCTGGCTATCCACGTAGTGATTGTACGAAAAAGGTGATCAAAACAGTAAGGCGAAGAATCTGAAGAAATCCTATACGAAAGCAAAAAAAAAATCTCGGGAGATGAAGGTAGCACCTAGACCCAAGTCGCATATTTTAAAGGACGACTTAGGACTTGCAGCCTATAAGAAACGCACTTGTCATTTCTAAACTGAAAATTTAAAAAAGAATTAGGGTGGTAAAATCAAAACAACGGTACGCAAGTAGATCATAGAAAAAAATTGTTTACGAATGAGATTTTTTTTTAAATCGAGCAATATTTAAACTAATAAAATATTTAAACAAACATTGTGATCGTTTTTATTCCGAAAGCTTGAAAGAAGTTTCCAATTCGTCAACTAAGTAGAACGTAGACATTATCCGACTTCAGTGATCGTTCGGTGGTTGATTAACTATGAAGGAGAGGCTGAGCCATATTTTTGTGAAAGGCATATCAAACCATCAGCACAAGTGTATCTAGATACCATTTTTGAGAAGGTAGTTAAGCCCCTTAACAACACCATGTTCAATAATTAAGAATGGTCCTTTAAGTGAGACTCGGCGTCGGGTCATAAAGCTCTATCCACCCAATCTTGGTGAGAAACGAACGTTCCGGACTTCATCGCAGCTGAAGACTGACCTTTCTTTACTCCTGATCTTAATCCACTGGATTTTATGATTTAGATTTCCTAAAACAATCTATCCACAAGCAAAATGAGAAAAAGATCTATAGAAAGTATGCGTGCTGTTGTTGATAACTAACCTCAACTTTTAAAGGACTGTATTGCAGCCAATGGAGATCACTTCGAATGAACTTTATATATTGAATAACGTATTAAATTAACACACTGTAATAGTAATAAATACTGTCTGTTGTTGAATTTAATCTTTAGTTTTTGTTCGTCTCCCTGATAAAAGCGACTCAATGAATTTCATTGAAATTTGATACACAGACATTCTATCACTGTGATTTATATATATAAAAATATTATCCCCATTTCATGTCATCCACATTTTTTTATATTTTTTATTATTAATTTCATCACGACGAAGACTTGAAGACTCGATGCCTTAAGATTTAAAGACTGACTTGACATTGGTAAAAATAACTGATCCTTGTCATTTTATCGAAAGAAGCAGAAGTATATATGTTATATCCTTGTTATACGGGGTGTTACTATCCTTATTCAACACGTAGTTATCTTAAAATTAAAGAAGTTACACACAGGATAACACCACCTCCAAATGAAGGAAAACTTAACACAAAAACTATACGAAGACGTCTGGTCAGCGTGGTAAGTAGGCCAAAACCTTATTTCTAAAAAGTGACTTATGTCAAACGTATCAAACTACTAAAAGTTGTTCGTGAGATCGTTTTGTTTTTGCGTAAGACGGTCCCCGTTTCATGTCATCCAGTTTTTTTATATATTTTTTATCATTAATTCCATCACGACGAAGACTTGAAGACTCAAAGACTTAGAATTGAAGACTTTAAATACTTGATATTAGCAGAAATAACCGATTAGCTGGTTAACATTTCATCAAAAGAAGGGGAAGAAATTGTTCGTGAGTGTGGTTATTACCTTCCATGTGGGATACTCTTTACAGTTCAAAATAAATTCCTGACTGTTAATTTTGCTAACAATATTGTTTTACTCGGTTTAGTGTAACAGTTGCCATATTTAAATTCGTATGGAGATAATCAATTATTTTTTGCTGACACTTATTTCATAAGCTGTTACGATTATTGTTTTTTATTTATAATTTGAATTTAATTCTTAATGTGCAGGTTTAAAATTAAACCCTCATAACCGTCACCGACGATAGTACATTAAAATTTTATTTTTCTTTCTTTCGAAAATGAGGTCGGTTTCAAATCTACAACCATTTGGCTGAACTTCTTTTATATTTTACCTCAGCTATTAGACCTCTCCAACATAAATACTAGACGATATAAAAATTATGTAGAAAGACTGTTGTCAGACTTTTTAGACAACCCGTAACCATTGCCAAAGATGTTTGTATGACAACCGGGCATAAATAAAATATATTATAGTTAATAAAACATACCTGTAAAATTTTAGCTCGTTCGCTCACAGATCTATCCCATCCAACAACAGAAAAAAACCGCCGTCCGGACACAGATTTTACGACACTTTTATTTAAACGAAACATTGTATTGTTTAAAGCACTATGTATGAAGCTAATGGCAGAATATTTTATTCAGCACATTACAATACCACCGCAGACGAATAGTTCATGCCGTCTGTAGATAGTGTTCGGAATTATCATTAAGATGATAACAACAAACATGGTACATTGAGAAGACAAACAATGCATTACTGTGATTAACTTCACAAGCAAATTAATGAAAAGAGCGGGTCCCAATAATTATACTCATTACTGACTACAATTAATGTATTACTATTTGACCAACTCTTTAACTACTATCTAATATATGCATCGCGCAATTATAATTTTTGCAAAGCGTTTAAGAAAACTTTGATAATGCATTTTGGTATCAATTATCACTATGTAAATGGGACGATCTTTATTTCGTAAATATATTAAGTTTTTCAATAAGAGTAGAGAAATTTATGGAGACATAAATAAACGTTTTGAATAAATTGGCAGCATTATTACCCAGAAGAAAATACTCTTTTTTATGGAATATGGGGCAAACGAGCAGATTTATCGCCTGATGGTAAGCGACTACCGCTGCCCATGGACACCCGCAACAGCAGAGGCGTCACAAGTGCATTGCCGAACTTTGGGGGATGAGGAGGGGAATTGGGAGAGAGATTGGGGTATGTAACTCCGGTATCCTCACTCATTCGGTGAGGCCGTGGTACCACTCTGATCGAGCCGGCTCATTTATGCCGAAGTGTGGGTCTCCCACGGAAGCTCATAGTATCATTAGTCACTGCCGGATATTGGCCTCTCCAATGGAATGCACAGCTTGTTATAGAAAGGGCTATACTCGGCTGAGGGATCGTATCAGGAATTAGGTGATCAGAGAACTAATCTGGATTAGCAAGTTGTAATGCCAATGGACTGGCCATAACAACCACTGGGGTAGAAGTGCCCTGGAGTGGACGCTACGTCTCGGCAAACGCAGTTTAAAACGCCCACATATGTGGATTGATAACTCACGCATGTGGCTGGCAGGTACTGATGCCCAAAAGATTGTTATAATTCTATAAAAGTGTGCTTGTCTATCTTATACCTAATGTTACTTATACAGCACCGATTGTGACACAAACTACATATTTACAATGTTTACAAACATTATCAAAATATAAATGTTGCAATAGTCCGCTCGCATGTGTCAATGAAACTTTATCTGTGACGATTGCTTACCGACACAAATTACAATTTTCATAAGTATTTTAGATGACAATTTTAGAACTTGTTGCTATCTCCTTTTTCTGTATTGCTTACATATACATGCTTAAATTCGTTGCAAATATCTATTCTTGTTTGTCATGTTCATCATCATCTTAACCAGAAGACGTCCATGGGTTTCTATGGACGTCTTCTTCTGGTTGAACATAGGTTTTTCCAAGATTCACTACAAGAACTGGTCCTATGCAATCCATCTTCAACTTTTTGCAATAACTCATAGAGATTGCAAGAAAATGAGAAACAAGATTTTAGACATAACTTTTTGTTCAATATTCAACCTTTTATCAGGTACCAGAAATTTATATAAACCACTGAATTTCGAGAAAGCTCTGTTCGCAACACAACAATAAGCCCAAATCTAATATATTGTGGTCTGCGGCCAACACGCATTGCATTGACATGAACTTCTCTAATATAAGTTTGTTTATCGAAAACCGTAAATTCCTAGCATATTGAAGATTTAACTTGAAATGTATTATCAGATATTCCAGGTACGATTTAAACTCATAATGCAGCAATACTATTTTTTATTCCCGAAATTGAAAAGGTCAAATACAAATGCTTTAAAAAAAACGACAAAGGTTATATTTGAAAATTGAACTCATTCATTCGCATTTGAATATGGAATTTATTCAAATCACTTGAATGAGCCTAATTTTCTCGAATACGAAGGAGTTTTTATACAAATTGTCTGTAGTGATCTTTATCAAATATATATTTTCTTTCTTTGCTCAGCTTATGGTGACATACTGCGACCTTATTATGACACTGGAAATGGTAAAAATAAGATAAAATTCTGGTATAAATTTATTTAAACCTAAACAAATGTGTAATCTATTCCAATTAGTACACTGACAGCAAATTTTGATTACAGGCACTTCCTAAATAAAAAAAAACTAAATCAAAAATGTTTTGGTTCTTAATCTAAATGTGAATCTTGGAGCAGATATGTCCGAATTTCAATTCTGGGGCCAGTCAGGGGGGTAAGGCTAAATAAGATTCAGAACTATCATTCTCTTTTAAAACTAGAGCTCCGATTACCTTCAATTTTCTAAACTATAAGTTCGGGAGTATATGAAACCTACTATTCTCATTCGCGCGAACTATAAATTGGTTTTAAATATAATACAAGTTATTTTAATGAAACCAAAATAAACGAATTTTGCAATTGAACACAGTGTGAGAATTTTTCAAAAAACAAAAATACAAAGAATATAATTACAGATTTTTGTTACCACTTATGTTTTATTTCTTTTTTTATATATTCTGGTTCTATTTTATGAAACTTCTTCAAAAAACACAAATCTGCACTTATAAGCCTACTTACTTTCAAAAAATGAGAAAATATAAATAAATAAATATTATATGCCCACGTTAGCTATTTTCAGCTAACGTAGGACGTAAAGTGTAACGATCCACATGTGTTGCCGGCAATTTTGTTATTCTAACGTAAAAACTTTTTGGTTTTAATTTAGTACACAGATTTTTAACTAACAACACTAAGTTTAGAGACAACATTACCGCAAACAAACAAGCAAAAGCCGTATTTCATTTTTCTTGTTACTACACGACCTATTTCGCTTATTGATACTGTCTCGGATCTACAACCAACAATCTTTTGAAAAGTTTTCCGCACACTTATGTTCATCACCCCATACCCAATTAATAAATAAACTGATTAATAGACTAGGTACAATTAACTTTTTTAAACATTGATAACAAAGAGTAGTTACTTAAAAGCAGTACAAGTTAAGCACGAATGTATTATTTTTTTATGGAATAGGGAGCAAACGAGTAAGCGATTACCGCCGCCCATGGACACCCGCTACTCTAGAGGCATCACAAGTGCGTTACCGGCCTTTGGGGAATAGGGAGGGGAATGGGGATGGGTTGAACTTATGGGCCTTCGATATTCTCACTCACTCAGTGAAACACAGCGCAAACGTTGTTTCACACCGTTTTTCAGTGAGGCCGTGGTCTCACTTGCGTCGAGACGGCCTATGCATGCTGAAGCGTGGCTCTCCCTCGGATGATATGTCACACATAACAGAGTTTTCATAAACAACTCAACTGGTTTTAATGGGAACATCTTTAGTCTTTATTGACTTTTAGCAGATAAAATTTCTTATACGATTTATATTCGTCTCTACAGCTGTGTGTTAAGGTTTTGACTCACAAATTTGTCATTTCTCATATGTTTAATAGCAAGTTATTGGGTTAAATGAAGGTATATCAAAGGTATGAATATCTTACGTTTTGATTAACTTACTTTAGTCGAAATTAGTATTTTCGTTGATATTTAATAATTAATTAATTTCGTTTCGTAATGAAAGGTCTCAGTCTCCTCTCAGGAGAGGGTTAAGGCTATACGTCCCAACGCTGGCCGAGCGCGGGTTGGAGACTGGCAACACAATCTTCTGAGATGAGACCCGAGTCTAGCTGTGGGACGTCATGGGTTGTTGAAGAATGAAAGGAAACCAAATATCATTATTTATAGTATAATATCCTTATTTTATTTTGAATAAAATTTATGTTTCCTATTTATTTTACTATTACTATCCTACGCTATTGAAGTATAGAAATGTTTTTAAATGTATTCAAACTTTAATTAAATTCGTTTAACAAGAATATCAGCGTAGTCGAAGAGCAGATACATCCATCCATCTCATAATGTACAGTTGCATACAAGACTTTATCTACACCCATGATAAGAATCCCCTTTATAAAGTTCTGAAACCATAGAGGATAGTATAGTTAAAAAATGGCGGGATACGACGTGAATTCTTCTTCTTCTTCTTTTGATGAATGGCAATCAGCCCGATAAGCTATTTCTGCCAATGTCAAGTATTTCAAGTCTTCAATTCTAAGTCTTCGAGTCTTCAAGTCTTCGTCGTGATGGAATTAATGATAAAAAATATAAAAAATGTGGATGACATGAAATGTGGACCGTCTTTCGCAAAAACAAAAAACGATCTCCGACGTGAATTCGAATATCGGTTCTTTTTTTGAATACCGCTGTGGAAGTGAAAGGCGCGTGCAAGTGTTCTATTTTTGAAAAAGGAGTTGCATTATGAAATTTTGTTCGCATATCGTTTTTTGTTCTTGCGAAAGACGGTCTCCATTTCATGTAGTCCACATTTTTTCTATTTTTTATCATTAATTTCTTCACGATAAAGACTCGAAGACTTACAATTGAAGACTTTAAATACTTGGAATTGGCAGAAATAGCTGATCCGGCTGGTGCCATCTCATCAAGAGAAGAAGAAGAATAAATTTAGTACAATATTGTATCATTCGTTTGAATAATATTATGGTTACTATGACATAGGATGTTTTAATGTCGGCAATAAGCTAGCTTTTTCAGAACCTTTTATGGAGGATTTATAGTATGGGCGTAGATAAAAGTATTTAAGCCTATTTAAATCAACTTATTTAATCAAAACTAACGAAATTTCTAGATTAAACATTTGCTTGAATATTTTAAAGATAAAATCAAATGGACTGAAATATATAGTAATTAACATTTTATGAAATGATTGAAAAGTAATAACAAATTAAATATTTTCTTATAATTAGTTTTAATATTAATTCTCAAAAAAGCTCCGCAATAAAAATTCATGTTCTCATTTTAAAATTTAAATCTGGCCAACGTTAAGAGCTCTATTACTCGAGTTCCACGGGTGTCTTTGTGTTTGTTCCATTTTATTAGAACTATGACAAAGAGCGGACGTCCTACATGGACTCTATGCAAATAACATTTGATTAAAACATAAAATACTCACAATAACAGAAACTCCATCGGCAGTAAACCATCTTCTTTTCAAAGATGTGCTTAAAATTTGTACGCCGTGTGGCGCGCTGCGATACAATAACGATTTAAAACACATTTTAAAAATAAAAACACTTTTAATAACACGATTTATTATTATTATTTCTATTTTAATAGTTATTATGACTTTTATTATTTAAGACGAGGACATAGTGCACCGAGGTGATTACGAGAATGTTTGTGTGTTAACTGACACTTAGTGTGATAAAACAAATTGTCGGTTTAATAACTCAGCTGATAAAAACTAATTGATACATGGCGTTGCGTTTTTGTTAATTAATATGTATCATATAAAAGTATGACCTAGGATTTTTTGTTAGCCCTATTTTTAAATAATTCCAACAATTTTGTACAAACTAATATTATAAATGCTAAAGTAATTATGTCTGTTTGTTACGATTTTATATAAAATTTGATGATAAGATACTTTTATTCTTTTGTAAGGTCATAAGTTACGTTTTACAGTGATAACCGACATACAGTGTTACTTAAAAATTAATAGGAAGGTCAATGACCTATATCTGTCAGATTACCCTAGAAAATAATTAAAAAATTGTGTGTACTTATGTACACGCGTTAGAGGTTATACTTCTTTCACTTACATGATAAAAAATTGAAAAAGTAAAATGTTGGCTATAGCTAACTTCAAATTTACTCTCATCATTTTTCCTTACGCGCCAAAAGAAATATAACTTCAATAACCTTTATTGACAATCCAGTTCCAAAAGTACGGTGTTTCCAATGAAACCTTATTTGCGTATCAATAATGTTAATTCATAATGTTTTTTCAAGGGAAATTTGACAGCTAGAGGTCGTTGACTTTCCTTTTCTTATTTGAGTCGCGTTATACACGCGGACGGAGTTATGGATAAAAGCTGTATTTATTTTACAATGTAATGTTTCTTATCGTTCTTTAAAACTTTACATTTTTAGCAGCTTAAAAACCATTATTTCCATTCATACACTTTTCAATATGCTACATGTTAATGTCCAAGCTAAAAACATCAATTTTTAGATGGTTACTTAAAAATCTCTAAATTGATAAAAAAATATACAAAATAATGAATTCTGTGTCACGGTTTTGGTACCCAAGAGCTTCGCAGCATTGTAATAAGAGGCTGGAATTTATTTGTAATAAATACGAACGGAAAATATTTGCACTTTTTTTTTATATTTAAGCTGCCAAAATGACTCTGCCCTGCCTGATGGAAAGTATGAGCAGAATCCAAGAGTGATGGTCACCATCCTCAATGCGAAAAAGAACAATGCAGCATGGTGACTCACACTATGGCGGCCTGGTGAGATGCTTTATTAAACTAGCTACCAATTTGTTATGTGTTGAATAATATGACCTTTATTAAGTGCTCCTAAGGTCTATTTCTAAGTGGTCTATTGAGAGTATCGACTTTTACAGTATAATATTTACGTAATAGTCCAAGGTCCAATCACCCCAGACTTACGTCATTTTAAGCAAGATGTATTAGGAAGGCTGAATATNGATGTTTGGCCCCTCAGATTTGTCTGGCGCATGGAAAATATTTTAAAATATTATACCTTATAATATACATATATATATATATATATTATACCTTATATATGTATATATGTATTATACCTTAATATATATATATATATATATATTATTATTGGCGTTCATACATCACAGACTAAAACCTAACAAGACACCAACTCAGAGTAGCCAGGAGTTTTAAGAGATATATATTCATGCGTCGTCAGAGTGCATGCCATATATATATCTATATATTATTTAAATATGTATTTACATGTGAAAACCAAAAAAATATCGCACTGCTCGATCTTCTCGTTCAGTGGATTTTACTTTTAATAGTGACCGAAAAAAACACGAATAAAGATTGATTTTGATGAATAATAAATAATACTGCCTCGGTGGCGAAGTGACAGCGTATGCGACTGCTATGCTAGAGTATTCGATTCCCGGGTCGTACCATATATTTTATTATCTGCTAATATTTTTCGGAGTTTTAATTTTGTCTATTTATGTAATCAACAAAATTAAGTATGAATATATTTTTATCCGCTGTCTAGTCTACCCATAATACAATCTCTGCCTAGTTTGGGCTTAGATGGCGTTGTGTTAGATGTCAAAAAAAACATTAGTAAATCTTTAAATACATATATGTTTCCATTCAACACATACTGTATCAATGGTTAATCTCATCGTACTTTTCCTACACTGGAATAGTGGTAGATAAAATATATATATTACTTGTATTAATTTTGTAACAATCAGTAGGCGCAGTTATTATAGTAGATTTGTTGGTAGCAGTTTACAGTTATTTTATTGCATAACAACTTTTGAAGCTAAATTGATATTCAAAATTTTTAGCAAACATTTAAAAAAAGCAAAAAAGACAACGAAAATAGCGTATTCCTTCGTAAAAGGCCGGCAACGCACTTGTGGCGACTCTGGTATTGCGGGCACTTACCATCAGGCGAGATGTTTGCTCGTTTGCTACCTGCTCGATACAAAAATTGATTAACAACGTTGTGTATTAAAAATTTTGTTAGTAGCATCACTGAATTTTCAAAAGACTGAACAGTGCGAGAATATATATACCCAATGCTCAGTCCGTGCAATTTGAGCAGTGTCAGAGCCACATTGTCAGCCACAACCATCGTACATTTAGTGAAATTATTTAATAATAGCTTCGTCTTCAAATTAAAGAAAGAATAGATATAAAACAGAAAAAGGAACTGTAAAAATTAATAACTATTAACTATAGTTTATGTCAAAGTAATGTCGTAAGCCACTCAATACAGGTCACCACACACAGAATGTCTACGACAACACACTTAAGATAACAGAAATCGTGTGTGAACTATAATTAAACGGAAAGGCACATGAGATGATAAACTAAATTAATTAATGCTTCAAGTTCACAAACGAAAGGTGTATAAAATCTGTATATATAAAAGAAAGTCGTGTTAGTTACGCTATTGATAAATCAAGAACGACTGAACCGATTAGGCTGGTAATTGGTGGGGAGGGAGCTAAGAACTAGGAGACGGACATAGGATATTTTGTTCATAGCATTCCTTTTCTCTTTTGCTGCAACGTTAACCGCGATTGTTGTTGTACCGCGGGCTTGGCTAATAGTAAATAGAAATGTAAATTTGAGATGATAAAACAACGCAGATTTAGTTTTTAAACCGATTTAGATTCCTACATTGACCAATAGTATTTCGTCAGTTGGTTTCTAGAAAGAATAAGAAATAGAAGAAATCTTATTTAAGCTGGAGTTTTTTTTTAGCTGCTAGCTTTTTATTATCAAACATTTATTTTGTTAAAATATATAATTACTACTAATTTAATTGATCTATGTATAAATTTTATCTAAACTATCGATTTTAGTTAATTTATCGTAAACTATAATATTGTTTCGCCGCTTTACTAACCGTCTTCTACCGCATTTTATAACTTGATCCAAGCTTACATTAAAAATATTAAAAAAATCCTACGCAAGCACTTAATCGAATAATCATACGCCATAAATACCGTACATTATATTAGAAAACAGCTGATACTCTTACACTGCTAGACCTATATTAACATAGCTAAGAATCAACGCAAGGATACTGGTCTTCAAATACATAAAAACCACATCGAAATCGGTCCGTTCGTTTGAGAGCCACGATGCCACAGACAGATACATACACAGACATCGACGTCAAACTCATATACCCCTCTTTTTGCGTCAGAGGTTAAAAACAACTGTTGCTTCGAGGCTTTTTGTTTCTTAACACTATACGATATTTGAGCTACCTACAATAGCTTCAATTACTAGACTATTTAAAGTAATTGGCCGACAAGGATACAAAAGACTGTTATAAACAGTCAGTCTAAATGAAGACGAGAATAAGCAGTGTACGTATTTATTTCTATACAAATGAAAATAAATTGTCGTCAAACAGAGAAAATTGCGTCAATTGACGAATCACGCGCAGCACACACGATGCAGTAAACGCAATTTTATTAGCACATGTCATAGATTAAGTGTAGGTACATTATTATATTATTTTTATTTTTAATCTGATTATTTACATCTCTATGACATAGAAAAAAAATATAAATAGGCTTCAAAATAGTCAAACTAATTCTTAAAGTGAATTTCAAAACACTGACTAAATTTGTACTATTCAAACGCCGCCATTTTGCGCGCGCTTTTGTCACAGCCAATGACGTCATTGCTATTTTGTGTTTCTTTACTATTCAGTGTTTCAATTACTTTATACTTATTTACAGTTTTAATTGTTATAACAATTATGGAAGAAGGTAATTTTTCTCACAAACTCTACTAACACAGTTTGAATTGCGACTCCGGTAATTTCAATGAAGTGACAACCGAAGTCGTACTTCCTTTTGACCAATAAGTAAGCGTTTCGTAAATTTGAAATTCCCTCTCTTAATTTTCACTTTTTATTAAATAAAATCTAGGTTTAAATAATCAATAAATAAAAAAATACACTTAACTATGTTGTAAAGACAATAAAGAATCTAGTAAAAAATATTTAGGACAAATAAAAAATTTATGCATATTCCCTTTCCGAAGGCCGTTAACGTCTGGATGCTCTCTCTCCCTCCTCTCTCTCTCTCTCGTAGCTCATGTTTTTGACTATCCAATTTGCCTTTCATCTTTGTATCGTTTTCAAACTCTCATATGGAACAAAAAAGTTAACATCATGAAGATAGCTGAACAAAGAAACCAGCCAATACAATAAAATTTGGAAAAGTGCGGGAAGGGGTTGATAATGATACTTATTATTGATCTTTATCCTTTTTTGTCTGGTTTTTGTAAATTTCAATAACTCAAAACGCACTAATTGAACTCAAATTTTAACACAAACCCACTTTAAATATTGTTATCTATTGTTCGGCCCATTTTATTACTAGCTTTTCGTTTACGCAATCAGAGTTTTGGTACATAAAAATATATTATAACAGTTAAGTATTCAACTGTGGTACTAATATTATATATATATCTTAATAAATCGTGGGCAAAACACTAGAGATATTGACACAACTGCACTTATTTGCACTATGGTGCTATCTACACGTGCGTGTTCAATGTCCACTCGGCAACTTAGATAGTGTTTTATTGCTTATTTTGTAAGTCATTATCTCATTATGAAACAAGCTCTCAATGGAAACAAAAACCAACTGCGTGAAATGTTCATCAACCCAGAGCTTAAAACGCATAGTCTGCAAAATAGAATTTTCGTCTACTGATGCTTTATATGTTTAAACACAAGCTAAGAAAGAGTTTCGGAATCTCTGCGTGTAAGAGATAAATGTTTGTATAGAATTGCGACATTTACGTAGGTCGAAAAACGATAAGAAATAATCACGCGAGTAAAGGCCCGCAGTCTGCCGGGTTCAGAATCCCATCTTATCCTACAGATTATGATCGGGAGAACGGAAATAGACTTGACCCGTATTAAGTAAATAGAACCAATATTATAGCCGGCAAAATATGGGTGTTCAATATCACTTTGCGTAGGCAAAGTGATATTGAACCCGCGGTGATAATAGCGTGAATGTACATATGTGTGATATATTCTATGACAAATAAGAAACTATTCTTTACATTGTTATACACGGACACAGATAGTACCGAGTATTTACTTCAAGTAAAAGTGGGTACGCCACTTTATGGTCAAAGTGTCAGGTGACGGATGGACAAGATGAGTGATGACATGGTGTTAGACCTAAAGCTATTACCATTACATTTTCAGTACATTTTTTCTATCTAGTAGTTAAAACACTAGCAATTTTTAGCACCTATTTAGTTACCTCTATACAAAGACATTAAGATTTTTTAACTATCATTCGAGTAAAAGTACCATTTAGTTGTATTTTAAACAAACATATATTAATTTATTTATTGAAACAAAACGGTAGCCTCTATAGGTTATCTATTGTAAACTACCAAACCGATAACAAAAATCATTTTTAAATGAGTCAGGTTACATAAAAATCTCATATTATTAACCAAAGTCCCAAAAAGTCCCCAAAGTTCGTACTTACGAAAGAAATCTAAACATGGCATTCTCTATATACCTACAACAGAACATATACTAAATGTTCTGTTGTTACCTATTTTATTAATTTTAAAATAATCACACCCATACCAGGAATACATTGTGTATCGCGAATACAAAGAACAACCAAACTCAGAAAAAGCAGTTACTGAATTACACAAAATAAGGGTACAATTTGTGTATTTATTTTTAAAATGTGGCGATTGAACCCGAACTGAACTGTTTGATCTACACGTGTAGTTAAAAATCAGCCAAATGCGAGTCGGACTCGTGCAGGAAGGATTCCGTTCCATTATCTACACACTTCAAGCGTTTCAAGCGTTTACCTGCTGCTGTTATAAATACCAAGCACCTACTTCATTCCTCCTTCATATCAATGACATGCTGCAAGTTAGCGGCATTCGTTGTTATGCGGATGACAACACGGGAGATGCTCTCTACACCGGCCGCGTTAACATTTCTCGAGAAAACGTCATTGAGAGTCGAAACAAATTTGTGTCTGAAGTTGAGACCTGTTTGGAAAAGGTCTCAGATTGTGATAGACTTAATTCAGTCCTATTTAACCCCATAAAGACACGAACTTGGGCATTCACCGCTGAAAAAAACCACTGCCGTGTGGAGTATGTCCTCGTTTTGAAGACCCTCGCCTATCTGCCACATCCAATATTGGAATACACGACTCGACACATTGAGCGTAGCCCATTTCGTGGCCATTTGGAGGGTAAGGACAAATTGGTTCGAAGAAGCTTGGGGTGCTCAACAGATCGAGACAGTAATTTACTCCGGCCCAACATTTTCTTTATAAGGTACAAGTTCGGTTTCACAGAGAATACCGTCAACATCATTGGATGGTGGCACCCCAACACCAGTTCCTCTTTCTGGACCGCATTCAACGGAGAGCGACTCGAATTTTTGGCTGCCAAGAACTTTCAATTCGGCTAGACTCTCTGACGCTGCGTAGAGTTCTGGCTTCGCTGTGCATCTTCTAGCGCATTTACTATGGAGAATGCTCCGGGGAAGACACATCCCTGCCGTCTCTTTCCACCATTGTTTTGCGCGACAGAAGTCATCATCTCCATCATCTATATGGTAGGCATTCCACAACTGTGCGCTTTTCGAGAAACTTTCTCCCTCGCACAACAAAACTGTGGAATGAACTGTCACCTGCGAACTGCGGTATTCCTGGACCAATACGACGTTCAAATCTTCAAGAAAAGAGCGCATTCTGTCTTAAAAGGCTGCCAACGCACTTAAGACGCCTCTATCGCCGGTGTCCATGGCCGGCGATAATCGCTAACCATCAGGCAACACGTGTGCTATGTATACAGAATAAAAAAAACGAGCAAAAACATCACGTTTGTCGTATGGGAGCTCTTAAATATTTATTTTACATTAGTTTTTAGTATTTTTTGTTATAGTGTCAACAGAAAGACATCATTCCTGAAATTTTCAACTGTCTAACTTCCATGGTTTATGTAATAGAGTCTGGTGACAGACGGACGAATAGACAGAAGTACAGCGAAGTCTTAGTAATAGGGTCCTGTTTTACCCTTTGAGTGCGGAACTCTAAAAAGAAGAAAGCTGAAACGAAACCATTTTAATTATGAAATAATGTAGCTCATTGTTTTCATTCATAAATTATGTACATTTCATTATGTTATGTTGACCCAATATTTAATCTAAACAGGATATTGATTTCACTTTATTGTACGTCAATCATTTACTAGATAATTAAGTAAGTTATTTATTGTTTCATTAGGATTTTTTCAATTATTTTATGTAAATATTAGCTGACCCGGCAAACTTCGTATCGCTACATTCATTTTCATGAAAATTTAATAAATTACAGAAAATTCTCGCAGGACCGCAGTTTTTACGACTGAAAAGACTACGAAAATATAACGTCTCCGGTTTCCATTTTTTTTTCTGTACAGACCTCGTTCTGGCAGTTTGCAGTCGATGGAAAGTTATGCGCGTACGCACATGTTACATTTGTTTTTCATTTTTATTTATATAGATTTTCAAAAGAGTCTGGTTATTCCATGATCATTCTTGGCACTAAATTGAGCACTGGCACTGGCACTTCATCAATCATCATCAACAACCCATAACATCCCGCTGCTGGGCCCGGGTCTCCTCTCAGGAGAGGGTTGAAATAAATATCTTTCTAAATTAATATAGTTCTATTCATATTCTTAAAATATATATATCTTGTTCTAAACATTCCAAATCTTCCTAGAATGGTTTGCACCTTACATTACTTCTTATTCATGTCATGGCCATCGTAAGAGCCGACTACACACCTGGTATTAATAGGGAACAAACTTCGCAAGACTTCTGCACTGTAAAGAGAAGGAGAATCAAACCCTATAATGTAGATGATGATGATGATGATGATGATGATAATGATGATTATATTACTTATAGAGTCTACTAATCTTTATTACTACTAATATTAGTAATACTAATATGCTTGAAAGTAACTCTTTCTGTTTCTCTTTCACTTTTAACTTCTGCACCGATTTCAATGATATTTATTATATGATAAAATAAATAAATAAATAAATATTTTCAGACTTTTTGACACACAACGCCATCTAGTCCCAAACTAAGCAGAGCTTGTACTATGGGTACTAGATAACTGATATTAATACTTATATACTTTTTTGTAAATACATACATATTATAGATAGGAAACACCCAAACTCCGAAACAAATATTTGCAGATCATACAAACATTTGGCCCGACTCAGGAATCGAACCCGAGACCTCTTGCACAGCAGTCACATTCGCAACCACTGCGCCACAGAGGCAGTCGATAAATTTAAATAGATAATTTGATTCCTGAGAAAAGACATAGGATGCTTTTTACTACGATAACCAACATACACACGGGCTCAGTCGCAGGCAAAAGCTAGTACAGAGACAAGCACGTAACTTGGCCAGATTCGTTAGATGCGCAAAAGTCGTTTTTGAGGTCCCTTTGGTTGATAGAGGGACGTGGGGATTGTAGTAACACCGTTCGCGGGCAAGCAATTGGAGTGTCAATCGACTACATTTCTATTTTGTTTGTTCTGATTTGTTGTACTAGTGTACTATGCACGAACTTACCTCAACTACGCCGAAATCTGGCCAAGTTACGTGCGTGCTCCTATACCATTCATAATTATAGTTTTTTTATAACACAGCAAAGGGCTTGCAACATTGGTAAGATGACAACTGCCGAATTGTAGTTTAGTTTCAAATACCACCCATTGTTGCAACGAACAATTAATTTATTGGATTCAGTATTAAGAAGTTCGGATGTGGTTTCCAAAAAATCCTTGAAGCAAACAGCTTGCGGTCTAACATTCTATATGAACAGATGGATTTTCTGGTGAATGTCAATTCACCAGTAGCGCGATATTTACGTTTCCCAGTCCATTCCTATTTGCAATGTGCCTTTCCTACCATTCATGTGTTTATATATCCTATCTGATGCCTTAAAAGTTCGGTTGATGGCAATACGCTTATCCCCTATTACATAAGTGTGTCTTAAATTATTATTAAGCCGGGCAAAGCAAGTCGACTTGAAAATACTTCCATAACCAGGTCATATTTTTATTAACCTTTGTCCATCGAGGTCTCTTTACTCTGAGTGTCAAATCACACTTGTTTTAATTTGTACTGTTTTCAGTAAATAATTATTGAAAGTGAAAACTAATTAAGTTTTTAGGTTAATTAATATATATAGTGCAATTAATTTTGAAATTACTTAATAGACCCGGCTTCGCACGGGTTCTTTACGGATAAAAAAATATAGCCTATGTAACTCTGCGAATCTATCTATGATACTAGAAAATGTGCGGCTTAATTCTTTTCGACGTCTTCATCAATAATCCTTGTCTTAGCCAATATACTTAAAATTTAACAAATGATATACGAAAACCTTTCTCAAAAATATTGATAAACAGCATTAAAATCCGTACAGAAGCTTTTGAGTTCATCGTGACAGACAGACAGACAAACAGACGCGGAGGTGGGCTTTGTTTTATACTATTAAGTGAAATACTGCTGCTAGAATTATTTAAACTTGGTTTGGTGGTGTTGTAAAGGTATAAAAATAACCACGCGTAGAACCGCGGGGTGCAGTTAGATCTACATGAAAAACTCTCCTCTTGAGTTATTCTATCTATTGCTGAAAACCGCTTTATAATCCGTTGAGTAGTTTAAAAGATGTAAGCAAACAGACAGCGGAAGCGACTACATTTTATAGGTACTAATATAAGATTTACCGCGTCCAAAACATCCTGATCCTTCTCTTAATAAATAGATACAGAACTACAGCTTTACACTGTCTGGCAAATTAAATCACCGCTTGTTGCAATTCTCCGAACAACATAGACCAACTTGTTAGCACTTGCAAGTCTCGCTACAGACTTCCGTATATTGATATAACTTAACAATTCTGGATATTTGCTTTACTGCAAACCAGTGTATTGTGTACTTTGGCAGAACTTGTTTTGGTATCACAATCCAATTCACAATTTAAGTGTCTGTTTGTAATTTCAAATTAACGGATTTTAACTCTAAATGCGCATGATGCGTATATACGGTACTCACATGAAAACAATATTTTTTTAAATTTTTGTCTCTGTTAGTTCCAACTAATCTCTAGAAAGGCTGGACCGATTTTGACGGGACTTTCACTGACAGATAGCTGATCATATAAGGAGTAACTTAGGCTTCTCTTTTAAAACTAGCTTCGACCCGCGGCGTGGCCCGGAGTTACTCTTGTGTAACAGGGTTCAGCTAGTCTATAATATAATATACATGCATGTAATATGTATTTGTGTAAGGATGATTGATAAAAGTCTGATTACAGTACTGACTGCTTAAATAGATTAGGATTAGACGGCCCAGCTGAAAACTGTGTATACGACGTGTGAGGTTAATGTTTAGGCTTCTTTAGTTTATTAAAAATAACAAAATGGACTGTATAATAATATAGTCTTTGTGATAAACGTTAGACAATACAGTGTTATCACGCGTCAGTGGCAGTTTTGAGGCAGAGTGGTTGAACGAATGAATGAAATGAAGCGGTAGCTCGCGCCGTGCGCCATCGATGCCGGGTGTACGGCGCCCTCCGCGCGCCTCCCCGCGATTTGCACGATTCATGCAATGTACGCATGAACAGTTAATATTATCACTGTACCTAGGTAGGTACTACCTACTACACTAACATTTGCCTACGGTTCCCCTCGCGTGTATGTCAGTTTAGCAGATTTTATTACGTTTTCGTCCAGTCTTTCTAATGCGTTTAATGATGCGTCGCAGTTATTTTATCGTACTTTTTTTCTATTCGTTCTTTAAATAAAATAGCTAATTAGCACAAATGAGTGACGCTGAGCTTAGTGACGGCACTCTGAGACCGTATGGATAGATAGTATACATTAAAATTACGTATTTCAATGCCAACGTCCATACCATGTTGAATACACCGGTTCTCGTCCGATCACCGAAGTTAAGCAACATCGGGCGTGGTTAGTACTTGGATGGGTGACCGCCTGGGAATACCACGTGATGTTGGCTTTTTGCTATTCCTTTTTTGATGGACTTCGAGAAATAGTAAATTTTTAGTAAAAACAAAAATTTTTACTTACAAATCGGGTTTTTTTCCTTTTAACCGCCTTATTCATTGTGTGCTCATGCACTAGCGTTTGTCCAGACGAAGTAAGACCCAACCCAGGCCTTCGCCCGCATATAAGTTGACTGTCGAAGTCCTCAAGAATCAAAATATCCCCATAAAAGACTTCATTGAAATCGGTGAAGTAATGTAGCCGTGAAAGCGTAACAGAAAGGAAGACACGAGTTACTTTCGAATTTATATTTCATTGTTTATTAGATTGCTTCCTATCTTGAAAAAAAAGCTTGACATCTATAAAATGTCCTGACAGAGATTATAATATGAATATGATTGTATGTAGGTTTCCAGGTTGAGTATTTGTAAATCCCCGTAGGCACTAGTGGTCGCCCAGGGGTCGTAGTTCGACCAGAATGCATTTATTTATTTTTTCAATTTTTTAGCTATGTGCTTTCCTACTCCATATGTAAGAAAAGTCACTGTATTTGTATTTTAAGTAAATTCATTTGAATTAACAGAAATATCAACAAACGACGCGCGACGATCTACTATCAAATTATATAAATACTTATTTAACTGACAGAATAAAATTAATGATGATTTGCGCAAGACGGCTGGCAGGAGCTGGATGCGAGAAGCCATAGATCGAACTAAGTGGCGTGAAATTGGAGAGGCCTATGTCCAGCAGTGGACTGCGATAGGCTGATGATGATGATGATGATAATGAATTTTTGTATAACATTTCTTCTAGAAAACGGTTAATTTTTGAAATGTACCTAGTAAGCAACTCTTTGGTGGATAAAGAAAAAGAAAAGTAACAATATTTTTGATAAAATTAAATTGACAGATCTTATTTTTTAATTTCCAATGTCCAACTACAAAAATTAAAACACACAATATACCTATATACCATTCTATATAATATGATCACGAAATGACTATAATAAATCCGTATAAAAGAGAAACTGTAATAGAAATTGAACCGCGTCTTACAAAAAATCAAAATTCAAAATGTGTATATCTGTTATTTCTATGAAAGTGTATTAATCTGAATTTTTAAACCAGTATCAGTAGGTATCATGTGATCAACGCATTCATGTCACGAAAACAAGTGGTAGCCCGTGGTCTAAGAGTCGATTCGACCACGACTATTACGCAAGAACACAAGCAATGCAACACTCCGGAGACCAAGAGAGGTGGCGTTACCAAGCATCACATAAAGTAAGTGTTTTAGGGAGCGCTTATTTTTATGACAAAAAGAATTGCTGTTACTAACAACGTTGATGGCGCTAATATTAAACTAAAGTTCTTATCTTAAAATATATTGCAACCATATCATAGAGTTATTTATCATTATACGGCCCGAATAAAGTAATGGCCATTGCAAATTGTTTTCTGAGGTGATAGTTGTGTCCGTTCCAGAAATGTAAAGTCCTACATGACAACAAGATGCCTAAATTCTGTTGCGGGAGTTATTCTAAACAATCCTTATTAAATTACAAGATTTGTATTAAATTTAAACAGAATGTGTACCATAATAAATCGAACAATGCAGTCATTGGCAATCATTGGCAAACAGACAACTGGTGGTGATTGGGTTTTACCTAATCCTTAAGTTATTTTTCCGTTAAAATATTGTTGTGTGTATTGTACTTATAAAACATTTTTTTTATAAATTAAATTGATTACACTTGTACAGAATGGATTCCAGATAAAACTAGGACCAAGCCTAATATTTCCAACAATGCAAAAATCTGTTCAGAACTTGATCGGTGCTATGGCAATGGATACAAGCGGTCAGCTTCTTCATTATTTTGCAAACTTCCATCACGAAATTGCTAGTTTAGTATTTACTTTTTTCAAATGCTATCAAATATGTCACTGAATAGAATAACAATAATACACAAAAGTATGTAAAAAAACGTAATTTTGCAGCGAACCAAAACGTAGGACTGAAGGTGAATGTTGGAATTGTTGACAGACCTAACGTCGTGTTCAAAGAGCGCGAAGCTTGCAGCCTACCTCTGCCTGTACGCATTGCTGTACACCGCGTAACGCCGACCAATGTGTCGAGAGCTACCATCTGGCAGAAAAGACGGAAGGAGGCAAAATCTCGTAAAGATTTAGACCAGTTAGAAAAAGATCTTCGACGAAAAGAAATAACACTCCAACGAATAGAACGGGATAAAGAATATATTAAATCACCAAAAAAAGAAACAAGGACAATGGCGGTCATTACTCAAAGGACGAAAGAGAATACGAAAAATAGAAATAGAAGAATATCCACAAGGCCGTGTTCAAACATGTAAGTTATTAGTTTACTAAACCATCCTTTGGCTTTGCCGTAGTCGGGTAACAAATACTTTACCCTGCAACAGTGGCGGCCTCAATAATTGCGAGGCATTCTGCGGTCCAGCCAGCCCACTTGTGCCGGAATAGTGCTTACTAAATGTACTATAGGTACGAACTCTACTGACTTGTTATTAGCAACGGTATAAATTATGGTCACAGCGATGCTCACTAGTTCATCAAATAATTTATTAAATCATTTATCGATAATTAGAACGTTAGACACTACATATACACATACAATACATAATTTTGAGTGTTGTGCTTTCTTTTCAGATATTATCAACAAGACTCGTTCAAACAGAGGTGCATGTTAAATTTCTACCACTGCTGCTGTAAATTTTATTGTTTTCTGACTATAATATTATTAGCAGCAGGCTTCGCTTTATTTTTGATTTAAAACCCGGGTGTTAGTGTCCTTTTAAGCTGTGCTGGATGATGTGACGTCACCTTGCCTTAACGGCTTTTTGCTACCCAATGCACCCAGACTACAGTAATATGGTAATATCTTTTGCAAACTCAAGAATTCTATTGTAATATAAAAACAGTATCTGTAATTTCAAAGTAAATATAGTTATAATTATATATCGTTAATAAAGGTGTAATGAAGCAAAAGAAATTGGAATTTTTATTTTTACCTGTATTGTAAAGGGTCCAGGCGGGCGTAATAGAAAACAGTGAACTATATTTAGCTGGTATTT
Organism: Hyphantria cunea; assembly: GCA_003709505.1. NCBI lineage: Eukaryota > Metazoa > Arthropoda > Insecta > Lepidoptera > Erebidae > Hyphantria > Hyphantria cunea. Next base: position 3,806,706 of record PKRV01000635.1, read on the forward strand.
ACTTGCTTAATTAATTTATAAATTCCTGACCGTCCATGATTGTAGAACAAGAAGAGTGTCCAAGGTCCTCTTCCTTTTTGTAATCTCGGTAACGGTCCGGATCGACCCCACGCTCGCTCCCCCCTCTTCGTTCGACTGCACGCCCCATCGCCATTCCGATCGAGCGCCATTGATCAGCTTGTAAATGTAGCAACAGTATGTATATTTCAATGACCTTCAAAAACCTGCGGCATCTTTGGAAACAGCCTTTAATAGCCCATGGATATTTGCCTCTCCTTTGAAGCAGTTTGCGCTCTTAATCTCCCCTTACACATGATGATAATGTTCTTCTAGCCGATTTCGGCCACGGCGACAAACTCAACGGATACCCGCCAACTGCTCAGGAGACCTTTATAGTGCACAAGTGTTGTTGTAACACCGTCTGTTCCCTCTCTCTCTCACAATCCGATAGGGCGTTTAACCGACACGATCGGGGAGAGATCAGGCACAGGACCGACAACTTTACGTGCCCTCCTCCTGCATGGGGGTTCAGTCCCCAACTTCCAAACTTCATCGTGGAAAAGCCACGCTTTGGCATGCATGGGCCAGTTCGACCGGAGTGATACCACGGCCTCACAGAAAACCGGTATGAAACAGCGCCTGCGCTGTGTTTCACCGAGTGAGTGAGGATACCAGAGGCCCGTAATCCAACCCTTCCCCTCATCTCCCTCCCAATCCCCAAGGCCTGCAACGCACTTGTGACGCCTTTGGTGTTACGGGTGTCCATGGGCGGCGGTAATCACTTACCTAGGCGATACGTCTGCTAGTTTTCCCCCTATTCCATAAAAAATTATAAAAAACTCCAAGCTGGTAAGTATTTCTATAATCAAAGAACTCACTAACACTTTTTGGTCCGACTCTGGATCGACCAGAGACCTTTTAATCGCTAGTCGCATACGTCAACCGCTAGACATACATAACGTCACGCTTAGATAAGCGTGACGTTATGTATGTCCCTGGGAGATCCCAGAGGGGTAGGTACAGACTATTGATCTCCAGTTACTACGGGCACACACCTTATGCTTGATCCATATTTGTGAACCGCTATATGCAGGCTTCTGAAGGACATGGAAAAGCATTAAGATGCTTTTCCCTGTCCTTCAGAAAATCACCAATTTGGTTGGTAAATGTTCTCTGTAGACGACCTCTTCCGACACTTACACACATTCGCTGTATAAATTCATTTTGTTAATCCTATATTATCCGTTGTCTCTACGTGTAAGGACACCTATGGATTAAAATTGGGTTTTTTATAGTTTTAATTATTCAAATCAATTTACAAGAATTTTTTAATGACATCCCGGTGTATGGAGGTTGGCGGAGTTTCCCGCCCGTGTCTCGGAAAGCACGTAAGCCGTCGGTCCCAGTTGTAATGAACATCTATAGCAATCGTTATTAGGAAGTCAGTGTCCTCAAATTTACTGACAACTAGTTCTACTTTCGAATTCAGTTCACCCTCAGGGTTGCAGAAGTCAGATGCTAGTCGCTCTGTGTAAAACCGGTTGAACTAGTAGCCGAACACAAATAATCTTGGGAATAATAAAGGCTTGGAAAATGATGCTATTAATTAAGCATGGTATAAAAATAAAATTCATATTGAAATATAATTCTATATTTCATACTTGCCTATAAACGACAAATAAGTATTTGTGAATAACCTAGTTGACTATATTTTCTAAAACAATATTAGGTACTTTAACGCAACGAATTACACATAACAATTGGTTGTTCGTATTCTGACATACGATAATAAAATAGGTTAAAAAAAATACTGTACAATAGGGTTTATAATAATACAAAACATAATTCTTAATAAAAAGTCCTTCAAAATTTAGCTCCAATCTGCTCTTGATCTTTGAAATGTCAGAAAAGATGTTCTCGTTGTATGTAAATAATAATTACAGCCAACGTAAGCCCGTTATTCATAAACGATGTCTATATATTATTAATACGTGAACCAAAAACTTGTACCCCTTTTTACGAAAATATGCGAACGGAAGAGTACAAAACTTGGCACAGTTCAAGTCCATATGGAAGAGTGCAGAAAGATAAAAAAAAAAAGGAATTATACGAGCTATTCTGTTATTTTCAACTTTAAACTTACAGAATTAAATTTGGAAATAAGGCGAAACCATCGCGTCGCGTGTTTATAAATGAGGGGATACATGTTTATTAATTTACTACGCGAACTTATATCATTTGTGAAATCGAGTAGATCGGATATAAATTTTAAACGAGTTTTTGTTACAATAATTGACTTTCAGGTAATAATCTTAATAGTACTCAGAAGCAATAATCTCATAAACAATTATGCAAAAAATACTCTAATTCCAATCATTTTGGTTGTTTGCCAGAGTTTAAACGTAATTAAACCTTAGATATTTAAAAATGGAACCATATTTTTTATATAAAGGCCGTAATAAAATAAAATATTGTAAAAAAATATTCATATGTGATCCATACTTATATTATAAATGCGAAACTCTGTCTGTCTATCCTGCTTTCACGGCTAAACCGCTTCACCGATTTCAATGAAATTTGTCATGGAAATACTTTGATTCTTTAGGAAGGACATAATAATAACCGACAAAAAAGCAGGCAGAGCCGGCGCACAAGAGCTAGTATTAAATAAAAGTTAAGTCATAGAGCAACACAGGCCGACAGATTGGAGGGGAGTAGCCACAGACTCTCTTGATACAAAAATTGTTATTTTTGTGGGGGGGAGAATCTTCACACACACATTTTAGACTCGCATGCAAAAATAATCGTCTGTCACTACGACATATACAACTCATTCTGTCATGACAGTGTAAAGCGTAGGCCCATTTGGGCTTATACTTTGACATAGGAGAACTGCGTGCGTATGGCTACTCTATGAGTAATACTGGGTTACTCTATTAGTAATACAGGTTTTATATATATATGTATAATATACAAACACTCACTCCTACCTTTTACCGACTACAATTTTATCTCACTTTCGTACAACGACGACAATATACTCACCCTCATGGATTATTCTATCTAGCTATTATTCCTATCAGGACATTGGGATAGGAAAATAGGTCAGTCATTTATTTTACCTTTTTATAATACTTTAAGATGCATCTACAATACTTCATCTTAGGTAAAGGCACCATTCGTTCAATTCATTCAACAGTCGTGAAGCTTATTTGGAGGCCTTTGGGCGGCTTAAAAACATCCAACGGCAAGATCACACGTAGCCACAACGTTGTCTTGTCAGTTCCCAACACGCACTTGGGCAGCGAGGGGACGTATGGCCTTAACCCTCTCTTGAAAGGATATCCCGAGCCCAGCAGTGGGACATCATGGGTTGTTGATGAAAGGCACCTAAGATACTTAACAATTTTCATTTCAGTTTTATTCAAACCAGGCTTGTGAAACTTTTTAGGCATAACAAATACATTATTGAGTGGGTTTGCGATGAATATAAAATAAATTGGTTAATGTATAAAATATTGTTTTACGGCTTGAATATGATTAAAGAAACAAAAATAAACTTGGTTATAAAATTAACTTGACGAATTTGAAACCACTACAACTATAAATGTAAGACGCTCTTAGGAAGTACAAGAATATTTCCCTTACTTAGAGTAATTAACATCATCATCATTAACAGCCTTCAGTAGCCCACTGCTATACATAGAACCTCTCATTAATAAGGTTTTGGTCTAGTATACCACGCTGGACAGATGGATTGGTATATGGTTTGTGTTGATATCTTTCTCTTCTCAGTACTCTTGTCCTACGTTGATTGACCCTTAGTAAACTCTTTTAGACACTCGCAGGGTGACCATTGGTAACAATAGTTGACACGAGTGAATTACTAATGGATGGGTGGATGTTTGTTACTCTTTCACGTAAAAACTACTAAATGGATTTTAATGAAACTTTACAATAATATAGCTTATATATCAGAATAACACATAGGCTACTATTTGCCGCAATAACCAACGTATACGGAGCCGAGGGCAACAGCTAGTCATCGATAAGATCGATATTCACATTCATATAACATAACCGTTATAAATTATTTTAAAGAGCATCTTCTACTAATAGTATTTAACTACGTACTTTTCACTACAATACTCGGTCAACATACAGTTTATTACTAATATATTTTCACAAACACAATCAACTTTTACAACATTCACACGCACAATACATAGAATTAAAAAAATATGTGATGTATAATTTATAACGAATTGTTATACTTTCATCTAGACGCCTAGAGGCTGATATGAGTATAAATCACAAGCCATCTAAATCAATTTACTAAAACATACTACAACTCTGTTTCTCGTATTTCAAAAACTTTTTCCTTGAAATTTTCCTTATCTGCGAATGCTTTTTTCTCCGCCTTAGATTCATCTGTAGACAGAAAGTTATTCGCACTACGCTTCCTATTCGGACTTTTATCGATATTCAAATTAATATTCGATAACGGTGACCTCATAGGCGAATCACGATCAACAGCTAAATTACTTATCGATAACGTCAGGTCTGAAGGAACGTTGCCATCTAAACAGTAGAGCAGTGAATCAGGAAGTTTCTCATCAGCATCACTCGATTTGTTTAATATCGATAAATCAACTGGTGTCGCTGTTAATACTGATCTGCTTAAGAGATATTCTCTAAAAGGTTCGGTGAGCACTTTCGTTTTATGGTCAATATCCGTCAGCGAGATTGTAAACTTTGGTAGGACTTCTTCGCTTCCACAGAGAGTAGTGTTTAGATCTTCAACTATGTTAGGTCGTTCGTGAGCGAGAATAAACCTCGTGTTCTCCGACCTTAAAGGGCTGACGTCGGTGAGAGAAGCAGATTTGGCGTCCATAGGGATCCTGTGTAATGACCTACTCGTTGATTGATTTGATCTGGAAGGTAATTGTTAGCGTGAATGACAATACTGTTATCGTGAGTAGTTGAAGAGGTAGTACCTGCCTCCATAAGATGTGGTTGTCTTGAAATGATTTAAGTGACTAAAAAGGTCCTCAATATTATTTTTATGTTATATCACATGAGATATTACTACTGTTTACTAGACATTATGTAATATTTGATGCAATTTTCTCAAATCATCATCTTCTTTCTAGCCATTATTATTCTCAGCATATTTGAGGGCATTGACTTCCCAATAACGATTGCCATAGATGTTCATTATAACCGGGACCTACGGCTTAACGTGCTCTACGAGGCACGGGCGGGAAACACGACCATATTCCATACTCCGGGCTGCTATTAAGGAGTTCTTGTAAGAAATACCCAACAGCAGTCCCACCCGGGAATCGAACCCAAGACCCCTGATCTGCAGTAGCTTACGCTAACCTCTAGACCAACGCGACAGTTTACTTATTACAATTACCATTATTTGAAATTTTCTTAAATATTTCATATATTTTGTTTATTTTCTTTACACTTTAACATTATTCTGTTGTATGGTCTAGGATTTGCCATTTCGGTTTCCTTGTTTACTTATTTATTTATTTATCCATTTGAACGTTAACTATAGTTACCTCTCACAAGAAAAGCTAGACCTTGTGACGTCATTCTCATCGTCTGACGACACAAAGTCACTATCGTTCTTCAGCGACATAGATTGGTACATCCCATCTAATTTTGCCGTTTCGTTTTTACTCTCCACTGTTTCCGGCACGCTGTCACGCTGTTCTGATGTTATTATTAGAGGTTTGCGTGAGCGGGGAGTCATTATTGATTCCTGTAAAGTTATGAATTACAAGATTAGTGTCAATTTCAAATATATAGCTTGCTACCATGTAATAGAGTGCTTTCTAGCTTGCATGTGATATTAATGTTTAACAAGTGCAGTATATTACGTATCGTTTTTTTTTATATATATATATATTTAAACTGCCAAAATGACTCTGCCCTGCCTGATGGAAAGCATGAGCAGAATCCAAGAGTGGTGGTCTCCATCCTCAATGCGAAAAAGAACAATGCAGTATGGTGACCCACACTATGGCGGCCTGGGGAGAAAGGGGATGGTGAGGGGGATAGGGGGCGTTGGATTGGGGTATGGGCCTCCGGTATCCTCACTCACTCGATGAAACACCGGTTTTCTGTGAGGCCGTGGTATCACTCCGGTCGAGCCGGCCCATTCATGCCGAAGCGTGGCTCTCCCACGGACGTATCACGTCACGATACGATACGATAACTAATAGTACGTTTACGACGTAGTTTCATAGTAAAGTTATTAATTAACCACTACAAGATTTAAATACTCTTAAAAATTTGTATTTGAATGACTACTACAGTTTTTTTGTGCATTTTCCACGCACTTTTTATATGCAATTAGCCGAAGAGCTAACCGGTTGTGTTACATGTTGCTTCAATAGATAAATCAAAATGAATTTCTGCACTAACTTTTTTGCCTAAAACAATCATTTAATTCAAAACATTCAACTATTATACATAAATACACACTAAGTTCTTATCAAAGTCACAGTTCTTGTGAATGAAGTATACTAAAAGTCCCAACGTTTGCTGATTATAATTTTTCGACCCAAATTTCTAAACACACATTTAATTATACTAGCAAACGTAAAGTACAATAATGTAAATATGTAATATTTATATCGTATTAATACCATTTAACCATCTCAAGAATAATTTTCAGTAATTGAAACACAAGGTAATGCTTTCTCGAAATAATTCAGCCTCAATATCACATTAAAAATCTCATTCGCTTACACAACAGCATTAAAGTGATTGATTGGTGGAATGGAGATGATTGAATGAAATTCACTTAAACACAAGCGCCTAACACACAAGCAGAAATAAAATAAAAACTGATGAAACATGCAAACATGCGAATGAACAAACCTGCATAGCTTTAGACAACTTTTGGGTGGACTTCGTAATAGGCGACATTGAGGCTCTTCTAAAATGTATCGTGTAAGGCGTAGCACAGTCTTCATCGAAAACAGCATCGGAAATACCCGGGGTACTAGTTAAGTACTTCATATCTTTTTCTTTATATTTCTTTGGCGTATCTTTGATGGGACTCTTGTCATTGCTTATATGATGTGAGGAAATATCGTCTTCTGAGCCCGTGTCTTCATCTTGCACACAAGATACGCAGGTCGGAGTGCTGCGTATCACGCCGTTACGTTTATGATACTTTTTATTAACGGTATGATTATTTATTATCTTAGATCTAAATAGTCTGTTGCCTCGGTTTTTCTTAGGTGTTTCATCATTGGCATCCAGTACGCTCAAGTTAGGTTCGGATACGAACTTCGGACTCATTTTTCGTGGACTGTTTATTGCACCCTCTGATAACGTGCTCTCATTGCTCGCGTCCGACTCGTAATCTTCAACTAACGAATCTGAATTTGCAATTTTGTTCGCCAAATTTTTAAGTATTATGTTTTTGTGTGAAACATCGACTTTGCTATCGTCTGTGAATCTTAGCTTTCCTTTGGCGGTTTTCTGTAAGCGTTAAGCATGGGAGAAAGTTAGGGATAGACACACAGACACAGAGAAAGTTAAACATACACAATGCACGATCACAGTGTTAGTTACAGACATACATGCTTTAGTTGGAGACGTAACATGTAATATTATTTAATATTAATTACTTGTTTGAGTTACTCAAGAGTAAATTGTTACTGTGGAAAACAAACTGAAGAAAATGATTTAAAAGGAACTTATTAAAGAAATAATTTTCAACGTAGAAAGTATATTAATAATCTAGTATTATTTTTGCTTATTTTGTTGTGTATAAACATGTTATAAACCTTTTTTAAGTCAATAATAAATATTGCTCCAAAAATTGATTGTGTCCAGATCAAAATTTGAGTAAAAAGTTTTTTCTGTCAAGTTTAGGGGTACACACATACACTATTATCCCAAAATACTAAAGGAAATTAAAAATATTAGAAATATATTATCATTAAAAACAAGGCCTTGAGAGGCTTGTTACTCGACTATGACTAAACCAAAAGGGTCTATGAACGTTTGTATATTCTACCGAAGCACCTAAATTACTAAATTAATTTTAATGAGGTGCCAATAGATTTATAATATGGCTCGGGTGACAGGCTATATAAGTTTTATTTCATACTTTTTCCTGCTACTCATATTTATGTATTCAATAACCATTTAGTCGAGAGTACTCAAACATTCAATAGTATCAAAATTAACTGATTACCAAGGAACAGTTATTTGAAGTACAACAAGTATCAAAACTGTTCTTACCTCCTCAATAACATTGATACTAGAGCCGGAACCTTTCTTTGGTGTTTTGTTGAGCAGGCCTTTATTAAATATGTGCCTCTTGATTGAGTCGCCAAAGCTTTTAGAACAGGCGGCTTTACCTGTGCGTTGAATTTGTATTGGAGTTCCTGTAAATTGTACAAGAATAAATAAATATTCCGGACATCTAACACACAACGTCATCTAGTCCCAAACTAAGTAGAGCCTGTATTAAGGATACTAGAAAACTGATATAAATACATATAATCCTTTTTTTTAAATATATATGTATATCATATATAGAAAACACTCAAACTCCGAAACAAATATTTGCAGATCATATAAACATTTAATAGCACCCAGGAATCGAATCCGAGACCTCAAGAACAGCAGTCGCATACAGAATAAATTTACAAGATGTGTTATCAGTAACTTGAGGGATATAGGATGTATCTTCTTATGTACATTTCCCTTACCCCTACAGAGGTAGACAGAAATGAATTCAGTGTCTACATCTACATTCAGGCTTATTTTTTGCTCACAGTTAACCATTAAATTTAAATTATAATATTGTTATCGAATAAACTCTATTTTATTATTTATATTGTTAAATTCATTAGAGGGATTTATTTCATAAATAAAAAATAATACTGCATATTTTACTGATCATTTTAACTACCTCTCCGTTCAAGGTCAAATGAGCGAATCCCAGATTTTAAACAAACCGCGCTATTTATAGCATTGCGACAGGCATATGTAATAATTATAAAACTGTTTGATGAAGTTCGAAAGTATCTGATATTGTTAAGAACAATAAATTTTTACAGAAAATAAAGTTTTAGTAGGGAAAAAAATGCGATTTTAAATTTAAAATTCACGCCAAAACGCTTGGCGGTGCCATGGCTCGGCGACGTGATATCACCATTTGTCAACCAGTGGCAATGGTAGCACTTAAAAACAGTAAAGTGATCGTCGAATAAATCCAAACAAAATGACGTTTACACACACGTGACGTAAATCGCTCTGATTGGTGTTCAACTTAACATGGCGGATTGCTATATTTTGTAGTTAAATATTTGCTAATTACTATTCATCTCGCACTAATTATATACAACTAACGTAAATAAATACGACTTTTATACTCTATCACCCTCAAACCCCCTAAAAAGAGGGCCTATTTCATCATAAATATAATTTTAGTGGTTTTTGGTTACTGTCATCTATAATCTTACTGTCGGTATATAGGAAGGAATTAATCGTGTGGTGACAAAGGTTAAGAAATCAAAGAGTCACTTCCCCTATTTATCCTATGAATATCGTAAGAGCCTAATAGGGAAGTAAACTACTTGGAAACAACAGCAAAGAAGAGGGCAATTTGACACAAGCCTTATATAAATTCAAACCAAAACTTCCTTTCTAAAGAGAAGCATACACCCAGCAGTAGACTAATTAAAGCATAGTATTTGTCTTTGGATGTACATACATGCAAGCAAGTTCATATTCCGTAAAGAGGAAAGTAAAGAGAAAAGAGAAGGAAAGAAAGAGAAAAGAGAAGGAGAGAAAGAGTAAAGAGGTTGCTTTACATAGAATAAATGAAGTCGCTTCGCTGTCTGTTTGCTTTGATCTTTTAAACTATTCAATGGATTTTACATATTTCAACGCAGTTCGCTGAAATAGATAGTGATTTAAGAGGCAGGTTTATATGTGATTTACATGCATAATATAATAGAGGAAATCCGAGAATTTCAATTACTTCTGTGCAAAGCCAAGTTGGGTAGCTAGTACAATATAAAAAGCATTGGCTGCTAAAATTTCAAGTTTGTACCCCATTTGGATCAGGCAGTCAGAGAAAGTACAACAATCAATCTCACCATATCCATTCTGCCTATTAAAGTGTTTGATTAATCTCCTTTTGTGTTGTGAATCAGGTAGTGCTTGTATATGTGCATACAGTTGCGCAAGCGCAGTGTCTGTCGGATTAGTCTCGTTCTCGACTCGCGTCCGATGGCGGTCCACGAACGTGTAAACCGTGTTGGCAGCGGTCCTGAAATATTTAAATAACTGTGTTTTCGGCGCCATCTAACCACAACAAGTCAAACTACTTATATAATTGCTACTCCTACATCGCGCAATGAACATCATCAGAAGAATTACAATGTTTGAACTTCCTAAAATTAGGATGGAAACTGACCCGTCAAGCTTAATGATTAAGCAGTGTACGAAGGGTTCCTTCTTCACAGTTAACTAACTTGCTGACAATTACTAAAGTAATAAAGTGTGTAATGCTAACCCCTGTCGGCTTATTCATAACCTTAAAATTAGTTTATTTACTTTATTAATAATAATAATAATACTAATTAATCCATTACCAATTTTATTTATATGTAAAACTTCATTGCACACCATTATATTAAAAAAAAATTACAAAGACACATATTTGTAGAGCAACGTAAGGTAATACAATAAGCGGTCTTATCAGCAGTGCCGTAACTAACCTTTTATGCACCCGGTGCGAGCTTTCAAAACTGCGCCCCTGAAAAATGCTCTAACCAGGCTTTCAAAATCAAAATCAAAAAATTTATTTCAAGTAGGTATAAGTAGGTACTTTGGCTTGTGTATGTCATATTGCCAGCAAGACTTAAGGTGGATATACATTTGTCAGATGTATCGTGACGTGACGACTGACGCGTCAGAATTGTATCGGTCCCATACATAAACCATCACAACACGTTACGCACTAGTGTGAACATTACCATACTAAATGTATGAAACCGATAATCCACCTTTACATGTGTTATTGTTTCAAGATTGCTAGAAAAATGCGATATAGATATAACTATAGATAGGACGCGTCTACACCATGTTCGCAATAAAACAAAATGTACCTACTAGCTACCATGCATGAGATAAAACTAGATTCTAGTCTGGTCATTTCTGCGCCCCTCCAGGGTCTGCGCCCTGTGCCTGGGCACTGCTCGCACCGCCCTAGTTACGGCACTGCTCATCAGGGCTATCACTATTCATTCATTACGTAGTAATTCATAAAGTATTACTCGAAAAGAAAGATGAATACCAATTCTTTTCTCTCTTTTTTTCAAAAGTTCTCTTTGGAATATATGAATTCCAACAAGCTGCTCGGTTCCAAAATGGTATTCTTATGGAGACGAACTGCCTAGAAACTCCTATTATCCTCCTATAATAGATTTGTCACTCACTTGTCGGTAATACTCTCGTCAAGGTCCACATCAGGGGACATAGCTCTCCGTTTCTCCCTCACAGTGAAGTACACAGCCGCATCAGTTGTAAGCTGCGTAGGTGGATCGAACAACCGTGATGACTGCCGTATCATGAAGCTGATGACCGGAGACAGAGCTATTGAGTCCGCATGAAAGGTTTCTGGTGATAACTGAAAAATAAAACTTTATTTAGGAAATAAAAATGTTTCGCACATCTAACATACAACGTTATCTAGTCTCAAGCTAAGCAGAGCATGTGTTATAAACACTAGACAGCTGATATACTTTTTTTTTGTAAATACATATATACTTTTTTTTGCAAATACATACATATTATACATGTGCCTTAAAGTATGTTTGAATGCCCTTAACATCCTTCTATTCCATTCAAAACTCAGTACTACTCTCTCACAGAAGTCCGCCCTAAAATGACAAGATTCGTTTTGTCGTGTTTTATTAGTGATTGTGAGTCGAAGGCCCCTGATTGATGCTTTCCATCAGGTTATGTCACCTTGGCAGGCTCATTCGTAAAAAAAACACATATCACACAAATAACTTCATGTATAAAACAACAGAAAAGTTATTATTATATATATATATGTTTTTATTTCAAGTGTTTGACATGTTAACAAAAACTGCCCGGCTGACTTTTTCTTAAATATTATTTTGTAAGAGTCAAGTGCGAGTTTATTTCATGCTCGAGTTTATTTCATTTTAGTTTATTTTATATATACATATATAAATATTTGTCTGAACATACTAGCCTTTGATCGCAGCTTCGCCCACGTATAAGTCAATTATCGCAGTAAACTGTAGCTGATGTGTGTCTGTTTGTAGCATTAAAATAACCGCTTTTTACTAAATGCATCTGCATGTACATCATCATCATCATTATCAGCCTATCGCAGTCCACTGCTGGACATAGGCCTCTCCAATTTCACGCCACTTAGTTCGATCTATGTCTTCTCGCATCCAGCCCCTGCCAGCCGTCTTGCGCAAATCATCGCTCCACCTGGCTTGAGGACGTCCTACACTACGTTTGCCGAGACGCGGTCTCCACTCAAGAACTCCTTTACCCCAACGGTTATCGGTTCTTCGACAAATGTGGCCAGCCCACTGCCACTTCAGCTTGCTAATCCTGTGGGCTACGTCGATGACCCTGGTTCTTTGTCGGATCACCTCGTTTCTAATGCGATCCCTTAGAGAAACCCTGAGCATATACCTCTCCATTGCACGCTGAGCGACTTTGAACTTATGGACCAGTCGAACCGTAAGTGTCCACGTTTCGGCTCCGTATGTCATTACGGAGTATTTGCATGTACACACGGTACATATAGCACAATAACGTCTTTTTACAATTTTTGTCTGTCTGTCCGTCTGTCTACCTGTCTGTTTATTCCGTCTAATCTCTGAAACGGCTGGACCGATTTTGGCGGGACTTTCACAGGCAAATAGCTGATGAAATAAGAAGTAACTAAAGCTACTTTTTTTTACACTAGCTTTGCCCTGCGGTTGTTGTAGCGCGGGTAGCACAGCAGGGCAAATGGTAAGCTATATTATTGTAAAGTTTCATCTGAATCCATGAGTATGAGAAAGAGTAACAAACATGTATATATCCACACAAACTTTCATATATATTAGTAGGATCTATTAGATCGCAACGATAAGCATGATCACCATGATTAATAAGCACTCGTGAAATAAACTCACACTAGGCCCCCAGATATATGGATATCCTGAACCAAGACTCCGAAAATCTGCAAAAGTAATCAAATTCAAAAATTTCATTAGTCTAACCTTCCTGGGACAAAGCAGATGTGGGGTGAACATGGTTGCCAAAGTATCTGGTGACATCCTGTTAGAAGACTCGTTATCAGCAACCAGCCTCAGTAGACGTAATAATCTTTGTAAGAAACTCCTGTGAGACGGAGTTAACAGCAAAAACAGCAATTGAAGAGCTGTAAGAAGCTTGACTTCTGATGTTTCTGCATTCGCTGGATATTGAACTGTGAATAAATAAACACAATTAGTGTCTATTCGTAACTTCGTCAAACAAATTTTATGAAATGTATAGAAATGAGAAATAGAAACAATTGGTAAACTTTACTTTTTTGACAAATTATTCGGTTAAAAAAAATACTAAACTTAAAAAAAGTGAAAAAATGGCCAAAAAAATTTAGTTTACCAATTTTTTTTTGACCAAATTTGTGCTTGTTTGAGTATCAGAAAAGGTGGACTCCCACATGCAGATAGCTAAAAAGTGTTTTAGATATGACTGTATGAATGGCCCACATGTGATCTGTGTACATTTTGAAAAAAACAATTGCGTGTCAGGACGAGGCATGACTAGAGTTTACGTCACGTTACAAGCTTCTTCGGTTTTTATAAGTTGAGCACTTATACTACGTTGAACGAAACGGATAATCGCCCAAAATTCTCGTAGCTTACTTAATTTTGTTCGCGAGAAAACTGTCCCTGATAATAAGCGTTCTAGGTGATGTCTGTTTGTTTTAATACGCAGTTTGTTAGACGACATACCTAATACAAAGGCGTCAGAAAATTGAAAGCGTTAAATTAGTAAGCGCTCAATTTTACTTTTATAAAATTTTCAAAAAACAAACAAAAAAAAAACAACAACCCATAATGTCCCACTGCTGAGCTCGGGTCTCCTCTCAGGAGAGGGTTAAGGCCATTCGTCCCCACGCTGGCCAAGTGCGGGTTGAGGACTGGCAAGAATACGTTGTGGCTACGTAAATCTTGCCGTTGGATGTTTTTAAGCCGCCCGAAGGCCTCCAACTAAGCTTCACGACTGTTATCGTATGATAACAACCGGGACCGACTGCTTAACGTGACCTCCGAATCACGGAGACGCTCATGGTAACATGCCACCAGCGGTCACCCATCCAGGTACTGACCGCGCCATCGTTGCTTACCCTCGATGATTGTTTCTAATCACCGAGTGCAACTGGGCTATGAGCGCCACAAAATTTTCAAACCGGGAGCTAAATAAGAAAATCGTTGTGAAGGAGTCAATTCCGAAAATAAATTTATTATCTTCTTACCTGCTAGAGTACAGTATGTCTGATAGTATTGGTCCATCAGTAAAGGCTGAGGTAGTTCAGCTAGAAAACCTTTTAAGACAGATGCACAATCATGAACAGTAAACTTCCTTTCATCAAGACCAAGGTTGGAGCCAGTGAGAAGTAAGTTCTTTAACTCCTGCTGGCGGGATAGAGAGCCTGTTCGTCTGAATATTCCTTCTTGGGTTACATCTGTAATTATTTATCACATATGTAAATACTATTAATATTCTTACACAACATTTCAATACATACATAAATAAAAATCATAAAAATTTATGTAAGCGCATAACTTTCGACCGACTGCACCAAATTGAATAAATTTATTTTGTGTTTTAGTCATATATACTGCGATCTGCTCGATCGATGCGGCTCTGCGGAAAGTTAACACGGGCTTACTAAAATAAGTGTTTCGGTAATTAATTTTTTAATTAAATGGTTACCAATTCTGCGGCCGTACACTTTCATGGCCAGCCCACTGCCACTTCAGCTTGCTAATCCTGTGGGCTATGTCGACGACCTTGGTTTTCTGCCGGATCACCTCATTCCTGATGGGATCCCTTAGAGAAAAGTCGAGCATAGCCCTCTCCATAGCATGCTGAGCGACTTAGAACTTTTGGACCAGCCATGCCCTAAGTGGCCATGTTTCGGCTCCATATGTCATGACAAACTAGAAATATCAAAGATTTCCATATAAACTACATACTCACTGTCTGGCTTTGATAGAAAATCGATTAACTCTGTGACCCTCAGGATGCCTTCTTCTGTTATGGAGTTCACTTCAGCTGCACTCTTTGCGCTATTCACATTAATTTGACTAGAATTTGAATGGGAACTTTTTGTTTTCTTGTGGAAATTCCACCGAAACTGCTTTGGTTTGTCAGTTGAACAATCAACACTGGAAAATAAAACAAAATTACACTACCTAAGATGTTGCTATTATTATTTAAATACATATAGATATGTGGTCAACCAATTCCTTTCTTGTTTTTCTAACCATCATTTACCTTTGTCCCATTATAAATAATTATATTCTCAAAGACATACAGGCCATAAAAGAAATTGCCCATTATCACGCCACTAAACCGAAGATCTACCAGAAGTCAGCATTGACGAATTCGAGATGGCTCTTGGACAGCTGAAAAATGGAAAAGCCCCTGGAGAGGATGGCTTTACTACAGAGCTGTTAAAGGCTGGAAGTAAACCCGTACTAAAGGCGCTCCAAAAGCTTTTCAACGCCGTCCTGTTCGAAGGGAGAACTCCAGAGGCGCGGAGTGGGAGTGTGGTCGCCCTGTTCTTCAAAAAGGGTAACAAAACCATGTTGAGGAACTATCAGCCCATTTCCTTCCTGAGCCACGTCTATAAGCTGTTTTCAAGTGTCATCACGAACCGTCTTGCGCGAAGACTCGACGAATACCAACCACCGGAGCAGGCTGGGTTTCGGAGCGGATATGGCACCATAGACCACATCCACACAGTGCGGCAGATAATACAGAAGACCGAAGAGTATAATCAGCCCCTGTGTCTAGCATTTGTGGACTATGAAAAGGCCTTTGACTAGATTGAGATCTGGTCTGTTCTAGAGTCCCTGCAGCGTTGCCAAGTAGGTTGGCGATACATCCAAGTGTTGAGGTGTCTCTACAAAGCTGCCACTATGTCCGTCCAAGTACAGGATCAGCATAAGACCCATACAATTACATCGAGGAGTGAGACAAGGGGACGTTATATCCCCGAAATTGTTCACAAATGCAATGGAGGACTTGTTTAAGGGGGTATTTTATTTAGAGTCAATTGGTTCAATAGAACTTTAGAAACTACATTTTTCAAAACGTTTGACTTGATTTCGCAAGTTCTATTGAACCAATTGACTTAAAATTTGGTGCGAATCTTCTCAATACATGTCTCTATCGTCGTAACTATTTATATAACAAAATAATAATTTTAACTATTTTTAAAAAATTCTGAAAAGTCTAAAAAAGTCGAAAAATATATTTCATTTTTCGGACAGCCATAATTTAGTAAGAAAAAAATTTTTACACTTTTCCTTAGTACGATAGCTGCATCTATCTAAATTAATAATCTCTTATTTTTTTCAGATTTTGATTTTGAAAAAGCTTGCAATTATGACAAGAATGGCGCGCCATTTTTTTGTACCCCCCACTTCAACAACTCATACCACTTTCAATTTTGTATTTTTTGACTATTTTTTTTGTAATCTTCAATTAATAATAAACGTCTGGTAAAAATATGGATGGTAAAAATATTTTTTGATTTTTATTTATAGCACCTGAAAAAACACCTCAAATTCATGCCTCAACACTAGAATACCCCCTTAGGACGCTGCACTGGAAAGAACGCGGTATCAACATCAATGGCGAATACATCTCTCACTTGCGATTTGAAGATGACATCGTCATCATGGCAGAGACGCTGCAGGACCTACAACAGATGCTGAACGACCTACCTGACTCTTCTGGGCGCATCGGCCTACGGATGAACTTGGATAAGGTCAAGGTCATGTTCAGTGAACATGAACCACCGAAACCGGTTGCGGTACATGGTATACCTCGAGCAGGCTTTGCAGTTAGGTAGAAACAGCTTTGAGGACGAGGTGAACACACATTTGCCGAAGAACTAATAACCGTTGGGGTAAACGAGTTCTTGAGTGGAGACCGCGTCTCGGCAAACGTAGTATAGGACGTCCACAGGCCAGGCGGAGCGATGATTTGCGCAAGACGGCTGGTAGGAGCTGGATGCGAGAAGCCATAGATCGAACTAAGTGGCGTGAAATTGGAGTGGCCGATGTCCAGCAGTGGACTGCGATAGGCTGATGATGATGATGAATAAATATATTCAGACATTATAACACACAATGCCATCTAGTCCCAAACTAAGCTGAGCTTGTACTATGGATACTAAACAACTGATTTCAATACATAAAAATGTTTTTTTTTGTAAATACGTACATATTACACATGGAAAACACTCAAACTCCAAAACAAACATTTGCAGATCATACAAATATTTGGTTCAACTCAGGCAGTGAACCTGAGACCTCTAGCACAGCAGTAGCAAAATGCTACTACTGCGCCACCGAGGCACTCTATACATAAATGATCAGCAACCCACATTTGGCCATATATATGGCCAAATGTGGGTTGGTGACCAGGAAGACAATGTCATAGATACATTGTCTTTAGTTGTTTTTAGGATGCCCAAAGGCCTCCTCCAACTAAACTTCACAACTGTTATCTTATGATAACAACTGGGACTGACTGCTTAACATGACCTCTGAATCACAGAATTGTTCATGGTATCATGTGACCAGTGGTCACCCATCTAACTATTGACCGTGCCGTTTCTACTTAGCCTCTGCGATTGTTTAGAATTTATTGATGAAAACTACCAGAGCTAAGCTAGTCTAAAAATCACCAAAGTTACTCCTTATATCGTCAGCTAACTGACAGTGAAAGTCTCATCAAAAGCATACAGATAGACAGATAAAAATGGAAAGAAATGTTATATTGGTATATGATCCATTTATATAATTTTACAAACTGACACTCCAATTTTATTTATTTACATAGAAACTTGCAGATGCATACATATATTATCATGATGATAATAGTAATCAAAAACCTCAAATGCATTCCAGTGATGAGCTGTACAGGTTGTAAAATGAAATAGATTAAACATTTACTGTTAACCTTCATCTGTCTGTCATTAACAATGTTTAAAAGTTGAAACTATTTAAATTGTAATCAAATACATCTATAAAGACTCTTTGAGTGTACAGATATTTCTGTGACTATATGTTGCTTTATAGCCTGATTATTGTTTCAGTACATTGAATGCTACAATTATAATAAAAACTATTGTTTCGCTAGTAAAAGTATAAATAAAAAATGATCATAGAGAATATAGAAAGCAGACACAAGTTTGCAAAATTTAATCTCAATGTCATTAACCAAAAAAATTGTGTTTTTTTAATAGATTATGTTGGTTATAAAGACAGCTATGATGTTCATACGTGCTCTGGATTAATTTGAATATTTTGTATACATTTTTCAATGTTTTTTTTTAGGATTTCATACAATAGGCCGGATATAGACAGAAGGTTATAACGAACTTTTAATACTTACTCGTCAGAGTTAATATCTACAATAAACGATAAATGCATACGCACTAAAGTAAAAAACTGTTCTAAATTCTCTTTCCGAAGTCTTTCTATCACTGTTAAATCCGTAGAAGTCATTTTTTATACAAGAGTTAGACAAAGATATTGTAACAAATTTCTAGAATATACTTGAGTATATAAACATATTTGATGTTACTGTTGACAACAAG
Source organism: Hyphantria cunea (assembly GCA_003709505.1). Lineage (NCBI taxonomy): Eukaryota > Metazoa > Arthropoda > Insecta > Lepidoptera > Erebidae > Hyphantria > Hyphantria cunea. The sequence continues at coordinate 3,825,643 of PKRV01000635.1, forward strand.
TTAAGTAACACTACAAAATTGTAGTACAAACAATCAACATTATGTCACCAATTCTGTAATATCTAATAACGAAAATATCACAATACAACAACTTCACATTGTTTTCAAATGTCAATTTAACACAACGGAAAAACACGGTGCTGCCAAAGTTTAAAAATTTTCTTCTAAAATAAACTCTCTGCTGGCACCGCAGCGTAATTTTAAGATTTTATTATGTAATATTGAAATTAAAGTGATACTAACTCAATACATGTTATTTATTGGACAAGTAAATTATTATTATGTTAATCAATTTGGCTACCAAAAAAATTAAATGACACTAATTTCAATTTTTTAATGTGGATGCAATTATTTGGAGTAACAATCATAAACATTATAAAACTGATATTTAGGTAAATCATGCCTTTCAACAGAGAAAATAAAATTTTATTACTTTTTTAAATTATGTACCACCACTGCCCCCCGTACGCCGCCTCATGCCACCATTTTGCTCCTAAAAAAAATTATTACGCAGCCATCTGCGCGAGGTTCGTACTCATCAAAATATTAGGACGTATTGTACAAACGAGCCACATAATTATAACAGGAAATACTCTTTCTGCCTCTCTATTTTATATTCTACCAGCATTTACGTACGTCTCCGCCCAACCACGTGTATGTCGGTGATCGCGGTAAAGAGTAGCATAAGCCCTTCCTCAAGAATCAAAGTACATATATCCATGCCATTGAAATCGGTACAGCGACTTTGCCGTAAAAGCGTAACCGACAGATGGACAACACGGCCTTGGATGACCAGGAACAGCAGCGGCCTACCATACCGCGGTGCGAGAGCCGTATGCTAGATATCCAGTTTCACCAACGCTCAGTACGTTTAGCACTTTTATCCCCTGATATCCATAGGTCGAGTGGCCCTGATGGAATCCCCCCTATGGTGTTGAAGACCTGCGCTCTAGAATTAGCACCGGTCTTAACGCGTATTTTTCGGCTTTCCTACTTTTCAGGCGTATTCCTGACATCATGGAAGGCAGCATTGGTCCACCCGATCCCAAAAAAATGCCCGATAGCCATAACTTCCCTCTTCCCGAAAATAATGGAGTACATTGTCAACCTTTAACTCCTAAGGTTGTTGTTCCTCCATATCAATGACGTGCTGCAAATTAGGGGTATTCATTGTTATGCGGATATTGAACGAAGTGCATTTTTGTGACCATTTGGAGGGTAAGGCCAAATGGCCTCGAAGAAGCTCGGTGTATTCAACAAATCAGACAGAATTTCACTCCTGCCCCCCGCCTTTTGCTTTATAAGGCGCAGGCCCGGCCTTACTTGGAATACTGTCCCCATCATTGGGCGGGGGCACCTTAATACCAGCTCCTCTCTTTGGACCGCATTCAACGGAGAGCGACTCGAATTGTCGATTCCTAAGAATTTTCAATTCGACTAGACTCTTTGGCGCTGCGTAGAGATGTGGTTTCACTGTGCATCTTCTACCGCATTTGCCATGGGGAGTGCTCTGAAGAATTGTTTCGGCTGATTCCTGTCGCCTCTTTCCGCCATCGTCCTTCGCAACAGAAATTTCATCCCAATCATCTATATGGTTGGCAGCTCACAACTGTGCACTTTTCAAGGAACTTTCTGGCTGGTACAACAAAACTGTGGAATGAATTTTCGCCTGCGGTATTCCCGGACCAATACGACCTTCAAACCTTCAAGAAAAGAGCTTACTCCTTCTTAAAAGGCCGGCAGTTGTAACGCCTCTGGTGTTGCGTGTGTCCATGGGCGGCGGTAATCGCTTACTATCTACTTAACTGCATTAGATGCCCGAGATAGATATATTCCTTGACAACTTCGAAAGGCGTACCATCAATGACAACTTGTCCCGAAACGACGAGGTCATTGTACATGACCTTCGACTTGCTCAGGTTCATCCGGAGATCAATTTGCTGGGAAGATTCATTTAGGCTGAACTCTTCTCTTGAAGTTCTTGCAGGGAACCTGCCATGATAACGATATCATCGGCAAACCTTAATTGCGATATGTAATCGCCGTTTATTTTGATGCCCCGCCCGTTCCAGTTTAGTCTTGAAGACGTCCTCTAATGCGTTTGTAAACAGTTTTGGGGATATCACATATGTGATATCCCTGTCTTACTCACGAATAATACTTACGATATAAAGGAATCTGTCTTGTTTGACTATTCTGTACTTGGACAGACATAGATGCGGCATCATACAAGCTCTTCAGCAGCATCAACAACCAATCAATCATATTAAAAATCTAAAAACTGAATGTTTACCCCACCTCAACCAATGCAATGCGATTACTACAAGGTACACATTGCATTTCACTCAAGAGTATCAAACCTAAAAGATGGATAATTATAAATGCAACAAGTTGTTTAAATTATAGTTTATAAAATAAAAATTGAAAGTAATTTATACATAAACATCATTTTTTTTATAATTATTTAACTTAAACATTTATATAAATATTGATAAAAGTTGAGACATGAAACAAAGTAGAGCCCTACTTATCGACTTACTTGTGTGTTATGTGCAGATGAGATTGCAGGCACCAGCTAATTTATAACTATGTTATTTTAATGTTGATAAAAATTACGGTTGTCACTACGGTCTATGACAAAGATATGAATCAGGCCTTTTTTACAGTAGTTATAGATTTTTTTTCAATAAAAGATTACTATTTTTAGAGGAAAAAAAATATTTGTCGCTTCCATGCAATAATATTTTACTATTGAAATTTGTGATTCAATTGACCTATGAACAGATAAGGAGCACATATTTATGGTGATACAATCGGTGATACTTAACAGAGAGATATCCCTAAGAAAGATCTTTCAATACAAATCTTCTTATGTTGTTACATACATAAATAAAATACTATAAAAATTTAGAACACATCTTACTTATATAAAATAGTATGCCCCTTGCAAGCACAAGTTTTTAAAAGGGCCTATTTGAAAACGCAATTAAAAAACACACCCATAGAGAAGTTGAGACCAAGCAATGCAGCTTTCAACATTTACATTTAGTTACAATTTAGCTGATGAACTAATGAAATACAGTTTAAAGGAAATGATATATGTTTTTTTTTAATACTAATAAGTCTTAGAGCATGGGAATTGTAACTCATTGGGTGTTTAAAACATATCATCATGTCCCATTTCAGCCAGTAAATTGAGTCCTCTTTCTTTCAAAGCCTTTGATAATAACTTTTGTTGTTCAATCTTAGCGTCTTGTTCTCTTCTTTGTGCATCTAGAATTTCATCTACAGATACTTCTGTCAATGGTAAGTTATCTTCTTTATCAGTGTCCTGAAACAGAAATCCTTAATTATATAGCTCCCTCTCATAATCTTAAATTGGCTCAAGTGGAGATTAGAGAGATAAATATTAAGATAAATCAGTATCTCTTCATTAAATATCACAGTTATTGATATATTTTAATATGTATAAATAATTTGTGCTTGTGTATGTGACTAAACTCCTCCCTAACAGCGGAACCAATTTGAATGACATTTTTTGTGTCTATCCCTGAGGGTTCAAGAATAGTTTAGTTTCACAATTTGGTAAAAAAAAACTTAAAAAAACTATTTTTGTAGCTAATTGTGTAATAACTATGTGGGGCTCATCTAGTGTTTATAAAAAATACTTTTATGTGACATCATAATCTAGCTCATATCATCATTTATTTTTCATCTTCATTTGAAGTTATCAAAACAAAAAAATTAAAACTGTTAACGGTAAAAAAAATTGAATTGAAGTAGCTATGTTTTAAGAGGTTATAATAAGAAAGTTTTAACTGTCATCACATTCCATGAAATTTAATTAATGTACTGGCATTAAGAACTTTTTTTAAGATGGAGTGGGTAAACAATTAGACAGGTTAGCTAATAAAATTTTTCATTAATCAAAATATATGTTTATAATTTCGCAGACCACAATCTGTCCAAAAAATTATAAAAAAGAACTTAAGACTGTCCTATTAAAGAAAGTTTAAGTAGAAACAGCAGAAACTAATTTTTGTTTTTTATATGATTTAGATTACAAGTATTCTTGTCAGTATTCTTCTCATAAAGCCCTACTCATTTTGGAAACTGGAAATTATGGATCAACACAGGCAAGCAGTGAATTTTGGTGTTTTCACCTAATTTGCCTTGACAATAGAGTACATCTGGCGTCTGTTTGTCCGCCCGTTCATAAATGTTACTAAGTGTCTTAATTGAATAAATGATTTTGAATTTGAACATGGCTTATCAAAGCCCTGTAATTCTGACAGTACCTACTAGCTAAATATCAGCATTTTATCTTCATACTCACAATTTCACCAAGAAGTACCACATTCTCTCCTCTGACGATAAATATTCCTCTGGGGATATCTCCATATTCCCTTCCCACATGAATCCTTTCTATTGTTTTGTGTAAAACTAAATTGGCAAATTGGTCGACGCAGCGAAGATATCCAATAAGTGTTCTCCCATCCCGCAGTAGCACCATAAGTTTCTCTTACAAAATAAGAAATATTTGATAAAAATAATGTCAAAGAAAACATGCCATGATGTTATTATATTTAATAAACACATACTATCCAGTTCATCCAATAAGTGTGCAGTCCCCGCTAAGGGATTTATATTGGCCGCCATGTCGTCGGAGTTTTTAAAATGCTAATGTATAACAAGGTGAATAAAATCGATGAATTTAATTATTAAAATGAATGTGTAGCGGTACTTTACACTTGCTTGAAACTTGTGTATTTTCATAAGATGACATTGACAATGACGATGACAAATGTCATGTAATGTAAGAGTGTCAAAATAAAATTCAATAAGGGAGATCGTTTTTTGTTTTTGCGAAAGTCGGTCCCCATTTCATGTCATCCACATTTTTTATATTTTTTTTAACATTAATTCCATCACGACGAAGACTTGAAGATTCGAAGACTTAGAATTGAAGACTTGAAATACTTGACATTGGCAAAAATAGCTGATCCGGCTGATTGCCATATTATCAAAAGAAGAAGAAAATTCAATAACTTAAAATCGGCACAGATTGCCATATCCAAAAAAAAAAAACAATAGTGAAGAAGATGTTTAACAAACATCTTAATCTAAAAATTTCAAGTATTAATTATTGAACAGCTTAATACGTCTTAACTACAAAGTTATTCAAATATTTATTGTGGCATTTCAAACTAGGTACGTTACCCTTTCTTAAAAAATTTCAAAAAGGATTGGACTCAATAATTGTTATGCTTTGTTTACATGCCTGTGAGGGATTAGCAATGGCTCACAAACTACAATTCTTCACAAATGCTCGTGCTATGTTTACACGCCTGCTAGGACTTAGCAGTTACTCAATAACTACGCGTACGCATCATTTGATCTGTGTTCAAAAACCGACGACTCGGGTCAGCAACAAGCTATCACAACCTCACGAAACCCAAGCCAAACACACCGTTTTCAGGCTTGTATTTGTGGAGGGTTGTCGAGGTATGGCACACGTCTAAACACACCATTACTCCTCCAAATATCTTGTTTATTTGATATGATTTCCCTCCAATTTGTATTAAAAATTAGTTACAATTTTTATTCCTCACGTTTTAAATTTTTTGTAAGGTAGAAAATGAAGGTGCATTGCGCTGGAATGGTTGCTGTTAGCAGAAGTAGTAATCAAAGAGAGACATAAAAGAAACAAACTTACATTTTTAGTCTTTTATCCGATCATTGTAATTGTGAGCACCTGGCACCATTGAATCTCGCAGGGTATTTCTTTTAATAACAACGTACATCAAAGCAGACTAGAAATCTTTTTGAGTTATCAATACTCTATTTGATGCACAATTATTTTAAATAGCTTAATACTTGTAGTTATAATTTTATGTTTTTTTTAAATGATATGCCTATTTTTTTATTTTCGATAAAATTGTACGACTTGCAGTAGAATTATAGGAAAAATGTGGACACACTAGTAGTTTGACTTGACTTTATGTTTGTGTCACTGAAACGACTTTGATGTGATCAGTACGTTCACATTTCATCCGAATTATTTTATTGAACCTTTAATAATCTTATAACGTGAAAACCAATACATACCATTGATTGTGCTATGTTGTGTGGTGTCATTGAAACAAGAAAAGCTGTAATACTTTTAGCAATATCGTATCGAGAAAATGGAACCGAGCGATGAAATCAAATCCGGTTGTTTATTATTTCCGCCCGCCGGAGGAAATGTGTTTAGTAAATTTCCTAAAAAGGTACTTAACAATTTTATTATGAGTAATTATAAAATCTTCAGGTAGGTACACGCGTAATATGTCCTACGATTATGTGATAGCAAATGTAATCAAACAAGTCATGACTCAATACATGGCTGGCCAGGACAAGGGAGTATGGTTGTCAATGACGAACTCGAAAGTTTTGTTTTTGGTTATTAAACTCATTCGTTATAAAAAAAAGGTTTCATTATAAATGGGTTCCTAATAAAAATAAACAATACCATCAGAAAATATGTGCTTAATATAAAAATATAATGTGTTAACACAACAAGTAGTATTTTTATGGCAGCATGTTAATTGTATTAAGTCAATACTTTAGAAATACCATTTAAACTGCTTTTTTTAAAAGATTGTCAGATTCAGTTTTTTTAATTGCTTACAATATAATATGATTACTGAACTGCCAATTAAAAGTTAAGGAAACTTATGTAGTAGATAATTTTTTAATGTTCATATCCTCTAGCGAATTATTATTGGTCCCCTGCAACCAAGAATTGCTGCAGAGGTGCTGCCTAAATCACCTGATAAGAGGAAAAGGCCATATAATTCTATGCTCACGAAAAAGTGCTTTTATTAATTATAAGATGAGATATTATAATTATTTTTTTATTAACTCACCAAAACAAATGAAACAACATTTAAATGAAAACTTTGGAACCATAATTAAAACTCTCACTCAATTTTAATATCCAACACATTTTGTATTGCCTTTTTAATCAAAAGTCATAAAAAGCTAGATTAGTTTATAGCCATGGAGGTTGGTAAGCCTGTTCTGACGGGCTACAATTATCTCTGTATTGTTAGATTAAGTTTATGGTTATTTTAGACATTGTTTTATTGTATATTACTTCTATGGCAAAGCTAAAAGTTTTAGCGATCTATATATGTTCCACCATAATGCCTAAATTAATGATCCGATTTAAATTAATGAAGTGTTGGTAGATCCTACATAATATTCTTGTGACATATACATAAATTTAGACAAAAGTTTTTACATTGTTGGGTTGTAGTTTTTTAAACTTGTTCTTGTTCCAAATTATATTTAGTTGTTGCATTGGAGGAAAATATTTCAATTGCAAACAGGATATTACTTGTTCGCCTATAACAATTAAAATGTTATTCAGTTGGTAGTATCCCCATAGTGAGTATGGCAGTTGCATATATATATATATATTATTGATATCAATCTCAAAAATAGTAATCAGATAGCAAATGGAGTTTTTCCAATATATATTTTACAATCTACTTTAATATAATAGTTGAATTCATTTCTAAAAAACGAAAGTAATTTTTATTTTTAAAAATTCAATTTAACTTGATAAAAGTCATGACAATTGTTATTTTCTTTTATAAATTTTAGTGTAAATATTCAATATATATCTTTCTTCTACAGAAAAATTGGCAACAGAAACATTGCATACTATTCAGTGCCAGCAAACAGGGAATTGAACGTTTGGAAATATATGACAACAAAGATGAAGTAACGTCTGGTGCTATACCGAAAATTATTACTCTCGAAAATTGTATCAAAATCACTCATTCTAGTCCCAATATGATAACGATATTCACTAAGTCACATACCCAACAGATCAGCTTACAGACAGAAGCAGAAGCCTTAGAATGGGTAACAGCTTTGCAGTCCGTAGCATTTAGAGGAAGAGACTCTAGCCCTATTGGTTGCGATGAAGACAACGATCTGTATTGCTCATCAGGAGAGGGTGTGTTTTCAGTAAAAATGTGTCCATCAGAAGCCTCGACCAGATGTGGCTTTGAACCAATGCGATATCTCCTTTTGCTCACATCAAATGCCATAGAATTAAGAGATATAAATAATGATAAATTATATGCTACATGGCCATATAGGTATGTAAGAAGATATGGTTACAGACAGGGTAAAATAACATTTGAAGCAGGTAGAAAATGTGATACCGGAGAAGGAATCTTTCACTTAGAACACCCAAATCCATCTGTTATATTTAAATGTCTGTCCTTAAAAATGAAAACTATGAAGCAAATGATTGGTATTGACAATTTAAACAGTCCTGAACACAGTGAATTTAATATTCAACCCAGTGCCAACTTATTCCCTGGATCTAGAACACCCTTAGTAGCAGCAAGACCTGATGATCTGAATTTAAGTTCTCTTTCGTTTAAGAGTTCTTCTATGTGTAGCCAGGCAAGTATTTGTTCGGAAAGAGACACAGTCCCTTTGCTTATGCCAAAACCAGCATTGAAACCGAAACCTTTAAAACCTCCACGTAAACTTCTAAACATGGTTAAAAACAAAGACATTCCAAGTTCTGCTGATGAGAGTATAGACTTTGGGAGGTACAAAAAACTGGATAACTATGAGCCGATTGAGCAAAAGAGAGAACAAAGTCCACCTTCAGTGCCATATGATAGAGTTGAAATAAGAAGTGAGGCATGGAAAACCTTGGGTATTGACACTCCAGATCATACTGAGTTTACTCCGAATTTAGGTGACAATCCAAATTGCCTTAAGCTTATATCAAGATCTCAGGATAATTTGAATACTACAGGCCCTGAGGCTTCGAGAATAATTTTGTTGCCAAGCCCTGTTGTGGATCCAGAAGATGAGAATTATGATAGGTTACAGTATTTTGGTTCAACAAGTAAATTAAATAAGTCCTCAAGATATAAAAAGATTGAGGCAAGACCTACAACATTAGCTCTCAGTGAGGCTAAGAATAAAGATACCTGGAATGACTACGACGAAGTTGAGAATGTAATGCAAACTGCAAGACTGGCTGATGACTCTCATCTTGGTTATGGCATGATACGGAAACCTAACACTCCAGGGCCTCAGGTACCTACTGCTGCTCAAGTGCAAGCTTTACAAAATCAAGTTGGTCTGGAAGAAATTACTCATAATAACTGCAACGGTACTGATTATGCTATTGTAAGCCGTCCAAAAAGAGTATGAAATATTAATGTTTATTATGAAACTGAAGAAGTAAAATAATTTTAAGACTGAAATTTTATGAGTGATTGTTTACTCAATTACTTATTAGAATAAAATCAATTTTATCAAGACAATCTGTAATTGTCTGGATGACTAAATATGTCTGAAGTAGAGAGTGGAATGAACTCGATCGTCTCGGAATAAAAATATATCATATTTTTAATATATGAATATTTTTCCTTTTATCAGTCTTATCAAATCCATTGAACTATTAGTAATCTCAAATACTTAGCTATGGAGGTAAGAACTCAATCATTCTAGGACCCTCAAACCATATCCATTATTAAAGATACTTCTAGAAGTCTTATGAGTAGTCTACTTTGAATATCCAAGAGAAGAAAGATTATTTTAAACATGGGAACTTCTATTAAAGGTGAGCCTTTTAAAAATGCTTGTATAGTTTCTTAAATTGTATCTCATTAATATCCTTAGGCCTGATCCTAAGGCAGAAAAAATCTTGATGCCATGAATTTATAATGATAGTCTGATACACAACTTAATATTTAAACAATTATGGGCCTATTCGTTTTTTGACTTTAAGCAATGGTGTTGTGTTATTTTCAACCTTAGGTTGTAAGTTAAAAGTTGAAAATGACACAAAACTTGCTTAAAGTTCAAGTGAAAGGTTTAAATACATTATTTTTTACAACCATTCTCTTAAAAGACAACCTTCCAAATAAAAATTTGTGCATTCCATGTGACATTCGTTAATAAAATGTAAAACATTATTGTACATTATTTTTTTATATGTAATTATTGCACAAGTAACCATGTATTTATAGGAGATTATAAAACTGTATTACATATTGTGATTGTATTGTGCCTTATTTCTTATAGTATATTATTCAGGGATGATTACCAACTGGTGCCAATATAAAAATAATTTTATTCTTGCTTCTTATATTTAGAAAATAACTTTAAGTGTACACAGATGATAGTATTCAAAAGTATTGGTTTTGTTTCATTATATGTGTTGAAAAAATGTTTTTTTTTGTAACAGAATAGGATATGAATGTAGTGTATGAAGTTATATTATAAATACTGTTTCAGTTAATATTAATAGATTGGCCATATTTTTTACTTGTAATCTATTTTATTACGAATGAAAATAAATCATGTAATCTTTTTTTTAATTACTTATTTTTATTTTACCATTCATACAAATTTACATCTACATAATACTGTATTCAGATAGTTTTTGGGTATGTATTATAAAAACAGATCAAAATGCCAGCTTTACAGAAAATGCGTATGTTTCATAATATCCTTTCAGACCTGCCAAGATCCATGCCCTAATGATTCCCAAAAGATTTTCTTGTAATACCAAAGAACCATCTGCTGCTTTTTTCTCATCGAAGTTTCTAGAAGAGGAGTAAACATATCCGTTCTGTGTTTAGTCATCAGTCATTATATACCAATACTTTTTCAAACGATATCAAGATCATATTTTTTATACGAAACCAACATCTGGTAATTAGAGATATCCTTTTAATGCGATATAAGTTTAGCCTTAAGCAGCAACATTCCCTAAAAAACCGGCCAAGCGCGTGTCAGACTCATACACTAAGGACATCTCCTCCCTCAAATATATATTTCATTATTTGTTGTTATAGCTGTAACAGAAATACATAATTTATGAAATTTTTTTTAACTTTCTATATCTGGGTTCATGAGATACAGTCTGGTGACAGACGGACGGACAGCGGAGTCTTAGTAAAAGAATCCCGTAAGTAAAGTTTCGGGTTCCGTACCCAAAGGGTAACCTTTGGGTACGGAACATGTTAAAGTCAATCAAAGTACATTGCGAAATGGTAATTCAGTCAAGCTTTTAATATTATTTACCTGTACTAAGTTCTATAATAAACTAATATGAAAGCAATAGAACAATAGTTATTTACCTAATGACAATTACAAACTATTTCAATAAACTTTTAGGACTCAATGTTTGGTTTTGTGATTTTATAAATATTTTCTTTCAGTGTTATCTGATGCAATTGTTGCATCACTTTGGCAACAATGTTGAGTTATCTGAGTTACACCTGTCACTATTTCTCCTTAGGGGCCTTTTGAGGCGGGGCAATGGGTCGGAATCAAACCGGCTATAACCACTAAGTGTGCCCGAAATAGGTGTGTGAGAACAACTATGCTGTAAAACGTGGTTTAGAAATATCCATATTTTAAAACCTACAATGAATCAGGTCTTATTTTATATATGGAATAGCAGTCGAACGAGCAGAGATATCGCCTGATGGTAAGCGATTACCTAAGCCTATGGACATCCGCAACACCAGAGGCGTCACAAGTGCGTTGCCGGCCTTTGGCGATGGGAGGGGGATGGTGGGTTTCATACTTGTGCCTCCGGTATCCTCACTCACTCGGTGAAATACAGCGCAGGTGCTGTTTCACACTTTTTCTGTGAAGCCGTGGTATTACTCCGGTCGAGCCGGCCCATGCATGCCGAAGCGTGGTTCTCCCATGGTAATTTTTTGCAAACTTAGTAAGTGCGCAGCTTTATTAAAAGTGCTGCGACTGGCGCCCCTAACAACGCTGCACCCTGCACACCCCGCTCAACCTGCTCGTAGAATTAAAATAACTGACACATTTTCCTTAAAGTGAGTCTTTAGGTATTTTTATTAGAAAGTGAGAATTAATAATCTTTGATTAAGTAATTAAGAATCAAATATTAAATGTCTCTGGATCCTTAAAGATTATTATGACGAATATAGGTACGGTCATCAAGTTTTTTTACTTCTTAAAAAGGCCAGTGATAGATAAGCTATGGAATCCTATACCGTTGACTAAATTAGACGTAGACTACGCGGTTGGCCTAGTGCTTAAAGGGTTGCCAGCCGCGAGGGTGCGACGTTACGTGTGCCGTACGTCGCTTTAATTGAGAGTTTTAACAGCAGCTGGCGCTGGGAGGGCTCTGGATGACGTAAGAAAGCGGTTCCCGGATCCCTCCTGTCTCAGGCGCAGAGTGGCACACAGTGTGGTTTTAGTCGGTTCGATTCCGACACACCGCCCCACCGCAAACCCCGGTGGGGTGAAGACCCGAGGGGGTTTCCACACGTAAAAAAAAATGTGTTGTGGGTGCAAATGCCACATACAAAAACACTTTGTGGTATCCACAAATTGTTCTAAGTCTGTGTGTTCTTTGTGACCGTTTCATGTATGTTTGTAAAGTCCCCTGCCAAACAGGATGTATATTCCTAATGCGGAGTCTCCTTTTTAATAAAAGGATAATAAAAAGGAATAAAGCACAAAAGCACTTGAGTCGGTTACTCAGTATACTACTGGCTCTGGCGTTAGGTGAAATAGTCTCATAAAAGTTGTCAAACCACAGGTAAGTAGCTTAGTTTGTTGAGGATGAGGAAAATTATATTAAATTTCCTACCCAGCCTGTGCATGATTTAATAATATTTTATTATTATTCTAATAGAAAACAAGGTAAAACAATTAGCTCCCTTATCAACAGAATTTAATTTTATTTGTGTCATTGTTGTAATCATGTTTGTACTTAAGTGAATATATAGAATAGAATATAGATAAGATTTTAATGGGAAGAAAATGAAAGGAATACATAATTATTATGCACGGATGGCCTAGTGGTTTAACCGGTCGCCACGCCTTTTTCTTCTTCGCCAAGTATTGTGGGAACCCACAATACTTGGCGAAGAAGTCAGACATGGGATGACAGTTCACAAATCCACAATTGTTATTCTGAGTCTGGGTGTTCTTTGTGTCACTTTCATGTATGTTTGTGAAGTCACCCGCAACACAGGATATATGTTCCTAATGCGGTAATTGCCTTTTTGAAAAATAATTATTTATCAATTTTCGAAGTTTTCGTACCATGTTTTTTTTATAGAATAGGAGAAAACTACACACCGGTTTTCTGTGAGACCGTGGTATCACTCCACTCCGATCCAGCCCGCCCATTCATGCTGAAGCGTGGCTCTTCCGCGGTAGGTATTCCATGTGCATATAAGAGATACGTTTGACCACAAAATGGGCTGACTTGACTGAAGTACCATAACCTCGCAGAAAACTGGTTTTAAGCAATTTTTCATTATCTTTCATCCAGTGAAGAAAGGCTGGAAGGAAGGGTGCAAAGGGCAAAAACGCACTTTTGCCTGACTGACTTGATTTCCAGGGATATATGTAGGCTGTGGTTACTTCTTTTTTTTATATATAGCTGCGAAAATGACTAGTCTGTTTGATAGAAAGCATGAGTATAAAAAAGCCGCCGCCGTTGCAACCGATCGAGCGTCAAATAAATACCTACTACGTGGATCCACTGGATAATAGTACTTCACCAAGGTCCGAACCCAAGTCTTACAAAGAAGGCAAATGTTGAGTATGTTTGTCCTCTTTGTAAGACTCGGGTTTGGACAGCAGTCCTCTCCATATGATCTATTTAGTTCTTTAATAGTCCACTACTGGACTATATGTAGGGACATAGGCCTTTATATTATTGGTTACAATAATTTCCAAAAATGTTTTTTCAGGTACTTGTTTCTTCATGACGTAGAGGCAAACAAGTGAACAAAACAGCTGATGGCAAATAACATCACTTGCGTTGAGTTTCACCAAGTGAGTGATGATACTGAAGGCCCTACCCCAATCCCTCCCTCCCTTCCCCAAAAGCCATCAATGCACTTGTGACGCCTCTGGTGTTGCTGGTGTCCATGGGCATTGGTAATCGCTGACCATCATGCAATACACATGCTTGTTTGCCCTCTATTCCATTCAAAAACTCTTCAAGTCATGAGGATGTGAATCTCATTTGAAGTGAGGCTTTCTCAAAGGCTCTCATATTTTGTTTAGGTTCAGAGATATTGTTTGTAAAAGCTTTATATTTATTTATTTTTCAATTTATTGATTATACAAGGAAAACCGAGAAAAATGAAAACTTTTATTGTGATTACAATGGTAGTTGCTTTTGCTTTTTTTTCTCATGAGCGAGGTAATTCCTTAGCAATATTATATGCCCTTGGAGTAAAAGCGCTGGAAACAAGGAGACAGAATTGTTAATGCAATTTCCCACAACTTCAGAGTAAAAAAGTAATTATGAGGACATAGTAACCATACAGAAATAATAAGATGTAATAATGATGTAATATTTTTATAATTAAGTTTATATCACATTTAAACACATGGTTGTTGTGTTCCATAATGACACTACCAACGATGCGGTATATTTATCTCTTGCTTTTATCTTTATGGTACAACACTAACAAGCTATACAACCAAAGACCTAGGTTTAATACTCCTTGATCAATATTCTCCAAAATAATTTAATAAACTGATAATTTTCAACATTTTATGTGCTTTTGTCATTTAATAGCACCATTGTCTTATCATTTTCAATTCCATTTGCTATTTCTTTTGCTATAAACTCAAGATCAACTGATAGAATTTTCTGCACAGTTTCTCCTTTTTCAGCCATGATATCTTCTATGTTTTTCTTTCCATTCATGTCTGTGAACCAATTCAAGTTGTCTGCTATCAAATGTTTGTTGTTGCAGCCATCACATATTACTATCACAACACCTTTATAGTATGCCTGTTTGGAAATCAATTTGCTATTTCTTGAGTTACACTTCTTACATGTAAACATTAACTGAAACTTCCCTTCTGTTTGTTGTTGTTCAGTTTTCATCTGAATTTCATTGAACTTGGCTACTGTTGTACTAAAACTCCTCGGAGACTGCACTGTAGGAATTGAGCTTGCTACTGGTGCCACTAGCCTTCTTCCAAAGTATAAGTTTCCGTTGCTTGGAAAGAATACGACGTTATTAAGCAAACGTGGTTTGTGGTACTTTACCACAAAATCTATTAACGTTTTATGAGACATTTTGTTTTAATATAAATTATGTTCTCTCAACTAAGGTGCTGAATGTTTTAATAAATACTGCTATTGCATCACTACACCTAAACGGTTTTCGTAACTACAACGTACAACCTAAACTCGCACAATGTGAATAATGACAGTTCAGCTGCAGCAGCTGTTATTGTCATAGTTCCGTCATTTGACATTTTTTTTTGTGCGGGTGTGGGTTGGTCTCTGGAGCCGAGTGTTAAGATGGTGTCAGATTCAAAGTGGTTTTCTACGAAACTCTTTGCAGCACAGCAAGAGCTTTTTATTCTTTCAGTAAATGGTCACTTGCGGTATTTTCGTGTCCAGCGAGAAAAGAGAGAACTCTATATATGTAGCCTCACCTCTGTAACGCGCAATTTATTCAGTGATTTAACTAAGTATTTATTAGCGGCTGTAGTCACTTTCCATCAGGTGACCCGTGGCCTTGGTTGCAGCTTTAGTCTTGAAAAAGAACTGTAGTCAGTTATTACAAATTCTACCAACGTTGGGAAGTAGGTTGATTAGATTGATTAGGTTGAAAATATTGAAAAATATTTCTAAAAGTAATTAAGACTGTAACTGTTTGCAAGATTATGGACGAAGGAATTGTTGTGATTTGAACAGTTTGTATTTTTCGTTCTGTGGGAGAGGAGAATACTCTTCTTCTTTTGATGAATGGCAATCAGCCGGATCAGCTATTTCTGCCAATGTCAAGTATTTCAAGTCTTCAATTCTAAGTCTTCGAGTCTTCAAGTCTTCGTCGTGATGGAATTAATGATAAAAAATATAAAAAATGTGGATGACATGAAATGGGGACCGTCTTTCGCAAAAACAAAAACCGATCTCTGAGGAGAATACTCGAAAGTTAAGTAGAAAACTCGCCGTCAAATGTCAAATCAGTTTGACGCTGTTGACGTTTACTTTTACAAAATTGTATTGCACCTAATTTTTTTTGTGAACAGCATGGCCTAAAGAAAGTTAGTTTAATATACTTTACTAAAGTTTGTGTTCTTAAAATATGTGCTCTTAAGAAAACCTTTTAAACAAACAATTAAATTTTAATTTCAGCTCGTGCACTAGATGTTTAAGTCATTTTCTTTGGTGCGATTCTCTCCGTAAAGTACCTTCGTCACACAGCAATGTTTTGATAATTTATATGAAATAATTTATACTTATTTGCAAAATTGACTAGTTATCTAAAATAAATCGAATCGTACAAAATGGAATCTGTGTGGTTTAAAGCTGAGTTATCGGATGCTATAATGGAAAATGATGAAATATTCGATAGCATGTCGAGCATTGTTACCGGTAAGTAAATTGCTACGTTTTACCTTCATTTAGGTTTCACTTGAGTTACATACGTTTTACTTAATTTCACTACGGAAATTACTTACTATCAGAGTGTCGAAACATCTACACTTAAATATTGCGATTATTGAATTGCGTTTGGGTTCCATTAATATTTGACTGCTTCGGATGCGGAGTAGTGGTGTATCCCCGTGTTGTGCTTAGGTCTCGAGTTCGATCCTCGGGTCGGACCACATGTTTGTAAGATCTGCAAATATTTATTTATTTCGGTTTCATAGTAGCTTGTACTATGAAATCTAGATTTACAGATAGACTACTTTTTTTTGCTCAATTTGAGGCTAGATAGTATTGTGTGTCAAATTTCCAAAATTTAATTAGTTTATTAAGAATTTACTAAATATTTCTAATTAAGTCATTTTTCACTTTAAGTCCTACAAATGTATAATATAAAATATTATACTATATTTTTTAACTTAACATCTTATGTTGCATGTCTTTTAAGTAATAGTTCATAGACACTGAACCTTGTTAATATGCATGGATAGATAATTGTTTTATTATGTGAATGTGAGACCATGATTTTATACCTTGTTTCTTTGCATATAGACATATCATACCAACAGCCTTTAACCTTCAAGCGGGCGCATGGCCATTTGTAACGGGAGCGGGCGAGCGTAACCGAAAAGACCTATGAGATAAATAAGGGAAATAAAACAATAATTATCAAATAAACATTTATTTCTTTCTATGCAGATATTTTAACATGTCTAATTTGTCAAAACAAGTAATTAAATTAGTCTAATTTTTCAAAGTGAGTAATTAAAATTATGAAAATGAAACAATTATTAAATCAAGTAACAATACTAAAATATTCTTTGGATCAAAACAAAAATTAGGAACACAAAACCGCTTTTACACATCTCAGACTAGTTTATACACCTAGTCAAACAATAAAAATTACAAAATAAGAATAAAAAACTCAAAAGGAAAATATGTTAAATAAAATTTAAACAAGTATCTCTGACATTTCACACAAAATGCTATCTAGCTTCAAACTATGTCGAGCTTGTATTATGATAGCTAGTTTGACTGATAGAATACTTATGTTCTTTTGTTTTGTAAATAAAAACATACTATACACAGAAAACATGCAAAATTTCAAACAAACATTTGCAGATCGTAAAAATAATTAGTCCGACCCAGAAATCGAACCTCAGTCACCTCACCTAACCTCATGCATAGCAGTTGCATACGCTACTACTGTGCCAATAAGACAGTTATATCTGTACAAATTGAGCTCTACTTTTGAAGCAATATTCAATGATGGATTTAATATTTTTTTGTGTTCAGAGAAACGTTTCAGAGTATGCTATGGTTAATTATTTTGTCATAATAACTTGGCTTGTTTCAGACATTGTGGCTGAGCATATAGATCTCTCACGTGTAATAGAAAACATGGGTGCCGTATTAACTCATAAAGAAACAGAAAAACGTTGCCGAGGAATGAGATTCTATACAAAAATGTTAAAAGAATTACCAAAAAGCATTTTGTCAGAAGCACAAATCCAATTCATATCTACATTTTATATAGCTCGTTTAAATGATCATCATAGCATCATACCGTCAGTTATAGAAGGATATTTAGCGTTAATTGACATGAATAAATATAAAATAGATAATAGTGCAAACTTCTTAGCTACCTTGTTCAGAGAAGTGTCTTGTCAATCACAGTTGCGTCAAGACAGATACAACATATATTTAGTTATTCAGAAGCTGATGGAGAAGGACGTTGATTGTAAGTAATTATTTTTATGACTTTGTGAATTAATGCAACATGTGAACCAACCTTAAAAGATGTGCTTGTGAACTTTTTTTTAGAACATTTAAAGGGTACCAAATCTTCCATATATTATTTTTGCGCAGTATCAATACTTTACGCATCACACGCAATATATATAATAGCTCTCAAAAGGAATGTTTCTATCCCCCCACCTGTTTAAGCAACATTTTTCATTGAGACTGGTGTTTTTGGTTGTAGCGTTATGGTATATAACCTATAAACTTCCTTGATAACTAGGCTATCTAATACTGAGAAAAGTAATCATATTGGACCTATATAGGACTTATCATGTTCCTCTTGAGATGATCATGTTAAAAAAAAAACTTTTCAGCTTTAAAAATTTCAGTATAGATTTTGACAGTTATTCAGGATTATTAATTTGATCAGATTATGGAATTTTAATTTTTGAATAGGAAGGATACATAAAAAAATCTTATCTTTTTCACCTCCGACCTTGTAAACCTTTAAAAATTTATAGCAGCCATAAAATTATTCTTATGTGTAATCAAAACAATCTGTTTTCATTTCAGATTGCAAGCAACTTGGCCCAGATCTTGTGTATGGCATGATATCTGTAATGGATGGTGAAAGGGATCCTAGAAATCTAATGTTTCTATTTAATTTCCTTCCAAAATTTATAAAAACAATACCCATAGGCCATTTGACTGAAGAAATGTTTGATGTAATATCCTGCTACTATCCGATTGACTTCCATCCTTCTCCGGATGATCCAGCAGCAGTCACGAGGGACGATTTGGCCAAAGCTTTGTGTCCGTGTTTGTGTGCTATACCAGAGTTTGGTGAACAATGCCTTGTGATGTTAATGGAGAAATTGGATTCAAGTCTAAGGTTGGCAAAACTTGATTCGTTGGCGCTATTGGTTAGTGATTTTTATTTTATGTATTTGTTACTAAATTTTGAGTTTGCTATTGTGAAATTAATTAGTTTCCTTTCGTCAATTATTAAAAGGTTTCGCTCGTATCCCTAGGAAAATTTTTGTCTGTGTGCAGAAAATAAACCCCCCTCTATTTATTACTAGCAATTTGCCCTGGCTTTGAAATTAGGTTAACTTTTTTTATAATAATTAGTAACACTCCATGATGGCATGTTTTTGTTCCTAGTCTTTATTATATACTAGCTTTTGCTTAGGTATCAGAGTGCATGTGAGTCATTATGGTCATTGGTAGCCTATAAATTCCATCCAAATCGGTTTAGCGGTTTGGCTGTGAAAGCATTATAGACTTTCGAAATTAAAATATTAATATGGATTTATATAGTTATTTTTTAGACACGCCGTGTTATAGCCAAATTAAAATTTACTGAATGTTGTATTGATAGTGCTGGCTTCTTTCTTTTCAAATAAAATATAGTCATTGTGCATTAACTATAAGGTCATAGTTTGTATCTTAAAGCCATTTTTTAATTAATCTCCAAACGTTTTTAGGTCGAAAGCTTTAAAACGTTCAAAAGTGAAACATACTGTCCGTTTTCAAAAGCGTTGTGGTCCTCCATTAATAGGGATATAAACCATAAAACAGATGATGAAATCAAAATGGCTAGTCACGAGGCCCTGTCTGCATTGGTTGCAAAGTTGGCACTTATCGCTAACACCGACCAGTCGTTCGAGAATTTGGTTAAGAGCATACTTATCACAAACCAGACGGCAATTGCTGAAGCAAAAACCGTAGCACAATTTGTTCAACCCACCAAAGTGCTTCTCACCACTGCAAATGCTTCAAAAGAATCTTGTGTTGTGATAACAAGATGTATGGTACCGGCAATAATTTCTTACTATGAGTTCAAAATATCGCCAAAACTACAAATTGCCAGCTTAGACTTTTTGGGAGATTTATATGCGATAGCCAAACATTGGGATGTGTTGGAAATGGTTAATACTCAAATTAATGAAATCCCGAAGTTGTGCCTCACGACTGTTAGCAATTCCGCAAAGGACTTCCAAATTGCTGGATTCAGGACTTTGATCAGAGTTAAAGATATTCTGATGTCGGATTTAGTATTACCGTTTGTGGAGATTTTGACCCACAATGCCCAGCATTCGCAAGACACTGACGTTCTCAGTATCAGTGTGGAAACAATCCATGCAATAGCGAAGAAGTATCCAGAATTAATAATGAATTTGGTAGTCAGAGGGAAATGTCAAATCGGTAACCTCACACAGGATAAGGGAGCTTTACAGAAACGACTACATTTACTCACGAACTTGGCGAGTATAGATGACTTTACGAAAGTAATTATAGAAGATATATTGAGATTAATATCGACTTATGACAAAGGGACGAATCTCGTCGTGGAAGCGTTGAGCGAGTCGCTATCCATGGCTAGTTTTTATACAAGCGAAAAGGTTATGCAAATAGAAAGTGACCACGGTCTTATTGAACCGGTTTTGGCGTGGTTGTATAAAGAAATTCCTTGCGGTAACCAAGATACCTTGATCCACGGTTACACGTTAGTATCCAATACAATTAGCAGTTTACCAGCAGAGAAACAGCAGAATATTTTATCACAGCACACGCAGAAAGTCTTAGAAAATTGTCAAGTCAATGACGTTTATTTCTTAGTGTTAGAGAGTTTATATTCTCCATTGCATCAGAGCGTTTACACTCCTAAGTTCGAGGAGGTTCTGATATTGTCTATAAAGGTTGCTTTGAATAGTGAGAAAGAATTGGTTAGGACGAAGGGGTGTGTGCTGATAGCTCAAATGCTGAATAAAGTGGAACACGGGCCGAAGTTTGAGCTATTGTACGAACAGTTGAAGAACCAACTGTCGGCGTGTAGCAAACATGATGAGTCGCTGAGTCCACGACTGATACAAATGTATGGATGGATAACCAAAGCTTTAATACTGAGAGGCAGTGATATGTATCTATTTTGGCTTCAAAAAGTAAGTTATCTCATAAAATTATTAAGTAATGGCGGTTATTTTTTTCTTAAATGTTATTAACACTAATCACATTTTGTGCGTGGAGCTGAGGGTCTTGTTGTTTAGAATATTAAATAGAATTTATTATTTATTAAAAAAACTATAAACAGTAATGGAAAAATGGCTTGTGTTCCGCGGGTAGTTTTAAAAATTATATTTTAACTGACTGAGAAAGAAAGAGGGCTATGTTTTTCGGGTGTATGTATGTATGTATATTTCTTTGGCGCTCCCTAGAGCCTAAACGGCTTTTCGTATCTTTATGTGAGTGGTGTCAGTAGATTCGTCTTAGTCGTGACGGTGACATTGGTACACCAAAATTTAAAAAATAGGGATTTTTGGCGCCAAAAAGAAATTTCAAAAAAATATTATGTTATCTAAAATACATCGAGTGTGGTATCAAAATAACAATTTTTAACGGTGATTACGAATATATGTTTCATTTAAAAAGAAATGAATTTAATAAAGATGACAGATATTGACGCAGTCAGGTTTTTTTAAAATAATTTTACATGTTATTTACTCTTTACTAAAAACTTTTTCTACGTATGTTTCAAATATGTACCCAGCTATGAAATAGACGAGCTGCGAAATTTTACGGAATGCAAATTAAATAAACTGTCAAGATTCATTTATGTAATAATGTTGTTGTAGCAAATTTGTGTAATTATTGCAAATTAAATGAACTCTTGGAACTCATTTTCATAATATGATAATTTTTCAGATAGTGGGAATCATGCCAAACTCTAGTTACAGTAAATATTGTGCGGAAGCTATACGAATAATTATGACAGAGTTTTCAGACTACTTGAGCCCAAAGTTACATTGTCGAATAAGTCTCTTGTATAGACAAAGGATGTTCCTGTCGTTTTCTCTTTTAGTTGATAAATTTGGTACACTCTCTCCGGACGTTAAGGAAAACTATCTGCTAAGTTGGGCTTATGTACTTGATAAGACGCCTAAAACTGTACTTAGTAGCGAAGGTGTTAAGGTAAATATATTTATTCATAACAATATATGTGATAAATTATTTTTCATCATCATCATCAGCATCATCAGCCTATTGCAGTCCACTGCTGGAAATAGGCCTCTCCAATTGCACGCCACTTAGTTCGATTTTATTATTTTAATTATTTTTTAGTAAAATAATATAAAAAATAAAAATAAAAAAATAAAAGTATTGACAATTGAACATTGATCGAGAGGAGTCATAATTCAATTTTGAATGAAAATTCTTCATGAGACAGTGAACTAAACGAATATTTGTATTTTCAGATAACATCAATAGTAGTTGACTCATTGGAGTACCAAAACCATGAATTACTGCTAGTCTCTCTCAACACACTGTCTCATCTCATAAAGTCCCAGCCGCTACTGTCATGCAGTCTGCAAACTGTTCTCCCTAGGCTTATCAACTTAACCAAGTATACTAAGTCTATGGTAAGTACCAAGTTTGCTAATAAAAATATGTAATATATTTTTCTATATGAGTCTGACAGAGTGACTTTACACCTTTTGGTAGAAAACAAGAGCTAAATCCCTAGCCTTGGACTTGGCTCATGTTTTCTACCAAAAGATGTAAAGTTGGCGTTCACCTTACTCATTGTAAATACAATGCCATAATGCAGCATGACCCACACTATAGCGGCCTATATAGATGTTTTTATATCATGGGGCCTGTCTCCCACTTACCGACGAAACATGAATGTGGTCATTTTAGGTCATTAATTCTAAACAATATCTTGAAACTTAGAAACTCTTAAAATTTCCGTTTCCAGATATTGTTTAGAATTAATGACCTTCATTTCGTTCCTTTTTCATTTTTTCATGACCGTTGTTGACCGTTGCTGTAAACGGCTGTTGTCTGACCACAACCTATTTTGTGATAAGGCCCGGAACAAAAAAAACTATATTTCTCTATGAAGTATCTTGTTATCTATTTCTTTTATGGAATAGGGGCAAACCGAGGCCGTGGTGTCACTCCGGTCGAGCCGGCCCTTGCATGCCAAAGCGTCTAACTTAGTAATAATGACTTATAATGATAATAATTAATAATGACTTCTTAATTGCAGGATGTGAGAATAAAAAGCTTGGAATGCCTGTACGATATAGCGAATACTTTCCGGACTTCACTCCTGTTACCGTTCAAGCCAGACGTATTGCTAGATTTAGCTCCATCTTTGGACGACAAGAAGAGACTAGTTCGTAACGCGGCAGTTCGTGCGAGAACACGATGGTTCCTTGTTGGTGCGCCAGGAGAAGATAAATCAAATTAGAACGATCAGAGTAACAGGATTAAAAAATTAGCATCTATCCGCAACTCCGCCGGCGAGTACTTCTAATATCGCTCCATATCAAATTCATCTAAATCGCTTCAGCAGCTGTTCAGTCATCATCAAAACTTCTGCCTTGTTTTTCACCCCTTTTAGCAATCTTAAAAGGGGTGAAAAACGGGGCAAAAGTTTTCCGGAATAAAAACAATCATATGTCCTTTTCCGGGATTCCTATTATCTCCTTATCAAATTTCATCTAATTCGATCCATCGGTTTACGCGTGATGCCGTGACCAGGGACATTGGAAATTGTAATAATACATCATAACTGGAATGCGTATTTCTTTCTTTTGCATATAATTAAAGAAGCTATCAGTTTCAAATAATTTCTTTCTTACTTTTTTTTTCAAATATGTTTTTACAGAATTTTTTATTTATGTCAATTTTTTTTCTTACGTGATTCGAGGAAAAATTACACTTCTGTCTTTTTTCTATTTGCTGTCGCGAATTACAATATCTTTCCCAAAATCCTATGTTTTCTTCTTTGACGTAAACTGTACATAGGAAGATTTTAGTATACTTAAACAAGGGATTCATTTAATGAATTTTAGACCTGTGTCTCTAAGGCTAAGGCAAATACCTAATGGGTAAAGAAACTTAACAGCTGAAAAACCAACTTCTTTAGTTTTTTTGTGATCTCTAGGTATTGAAACATCTATGTTTCAATCATTACCGTCCCGTAGTGCTCTAGCACTACGGGACCCCGATCAGAGGACCAGAGAAGCCATACCGTTGTTTCCTCATACAAAACAGTCGGTCTTTTTGTGGAGTTAAATCTTCACTCCTTCACATTTTAGACACAATCCTAAAATCATCGCCTATCACTACGAACACACACATAGCAATTTAAACAAAACTCACGCACACAAACACATTCTGCATCATATTACTGTAATGCATAGGCCCATTTGGGCTCATACTTTGACAGAGGTGAACGCCAGCATAAGACTACTTGCTATCTTGTTGCTCTATGACTTATAAATATAATAATTATTGATTTTCTAAAGAAATCTGTTTTATAGCTAAAAGTGCAATGCAAATACTGCTACAAGTAAATTATGTACTAAGTAAATATAATTTGCGTTAAAGCTCTTTATCAATGCAACTGTTGGTTGTTTTTTATGTTGTACCAAAAACATCTCATTGTTTTTTTTTATACAGGATAAGACAAAACTTTTTAAAGGTTGCTATTTTTGTTGAAATGTTGCAAAATTTGTTACGGGAATAAATTATATATTTAATTCACTAAGATTTTTATTTCCTTAGTCTTTAAACCCCCAAAATTATTGTTTAAATTCGTGGGACTTCTGTGTAAACAGGTTTTTTTTTGTATTTTGAGTGTAAATATAATGTAGTGGTTTAAGCGGTTACTATGATGTATTCTACTGCGCTGAGTGTTGTGGGTTCAAATCCCACATGGGACTACACTTTGTGCTATGAATTGTTGTCTTTGGGTGTTCTTTGTGTCCCTTTCACAAAAGTTTGTTGTTTGTAAAGTCCCTCGCAAATTATCCATGAGAGAGTTGTCTTTAAATAAATTGCAATTTTTACCCACACAACTTCGTCTGCGTCTCCCAAATGAAGTATATTATTCTTGTTTACGCAATCTTTTCTTTAGTGCTCAACTCCTATTGGTCGTAGCGTGATGTTATGTAGTTTATTTCTCGACAAATGAGCTAACAAAAATGTAAGATAGTAAAGAAGTTCTATCTGATCGCGTCATGCCGTGACCAAAAGAAATATATTTTGATAATTAAAAATATAGATTAAATAGTGTATTTTTCTTGGTGTCAAGTATTACAATTTTGTATTAAAAGCGATAATCCTCAATCGATCCTAACCGAGCAACTTGTTCAAAGATAGTAGAGCCGTGCTGATTTCAGCACGAACGAGGAGGTACTGCCTTCGCACAGAAGATCAACCTACAATGTCAGCATTCGTGCTGTCGTGTTTCGCTGGTGAGTGCGAGACCGATGATGTAGAAACTGCTGCATTGTTGCATTGTCTGCATTCGCAATGAGTACAGTGACCACTAATCTTAGATTCTGCTTTCCAACAGGCAGAGTTCAGTTAGAGTCAGTCACTTTGACAGGCCATAAATAGGACCGGTATTAAATATGCAGCCCAGGCATAAACAAAAGAAAAGTAATAGTAAGTTTTTAACAGGTACTGAATCCCTCCAAATTGTTTTTAAATAAGATTACGAGTATTCCAGAGATCCTTTTCGTTTTTTTGACAGACGATTCCCATTTTATATCATCCATATTTTTTATCATTAATTTCATCACGACGAATACTCGAAGACTTAGAATAGAAAACTTTAAATACTTGACATTGGCCGAAATAGCTGGTCCAGCTGGTTGTCATCTCATCAAAAGAAGAAGAAGAAGAAGATTATTCCTTACTTACACTAAAATACAAACAAATACAACGTGATTTTTAGCACAATGCACGCCACATCCTAAAAATATATTGCACCCTAGAAAATAATAAAAACACCATTACCTCAAAAGCCTTAGCTTGCATTTAACGTATCTGATCTAAAAGTTGGCTAGACAATAAATATTCATATGAAAAGGGTTAAATTCCCCATTCGTCTGCACCCTCGCTGAATGAGGTGACTGAAAGAATACCGAATCAGCGATTTTTGTAACGTAAGTACCTATTAAAATATTTTAATGAAACACTCGTTAGAAGAAGTGATTTATTTAGATTACGGTTTGTTGTCGTTGCGATGGTGCGAACCAAATTCATATTTGTAAATCTATATATTTTAAAATGAATCCCCATTTTCCTTGGTCACACCATCACGCGTGAACGCCTGGACCGATTTCGCTTATTCTTTTAGTATTTTATAGTCTCGATATCGAGGAATGCTAGGGGCTGTCAAAATTGCGCGGGTTAGCTAGTCTATTGTAAATAATTCTCATGTTACGTTCTTGCTCACGAAGTACTCCGAAACTATCGAACCTATTTCTACGTTTTTTAAGTATGTGTTTTGCTAACATGCCTAAGATATGATAGTTATCATCACGCTAAGGAAAACAAGAGCTGAGCATGATTGAAAAGACCCAGACATAGTTTTATGGATCAGCTAGTACTTACATAAATCAGTAGTCAATACATATTTTAAAAAGCTTTTGTTTAATCGCCGTGAAAAGTGTTTTTGGGGTATCAACTTCAAACTTCCCTGAACTGCTCAAGACCGGAATGGTCGGCGTTAATTAGGGGAAGCCGCACACACTGCAATAGGCTGATGATAATGAGGAACTTCAATTTAAGATGTATAATAATAGGTGTGAATTGAAACAAAACTAGGTAAACATTCTAGAATTAATCTACATAATTAAATTACCTCTTAGTAATCTCCATAGGGGGAAACCGGTCAGGATATAAGTAAATTAATATAGTCGAATAAGTATCATCATCATCAGCCTATCGCAGTCCTATCACAGTCCACTGCTGGAAATAGGCCTCTCTAATTTCACGCCACTTAGTTTGATTCTCGGCTTCCCGCGTCCAGCTCCTACCAGCCGTCATCATTCCACCTGTGGCCTGTGGACGTCTCACACTACGTTTGCCACGACGCGGTCTCCACTCAAGAACCCGTTTACCCTAATATTTACCCGTATAAGTATAAGTGAATTTAAATAGAATATATTTTAATAAATTCCATCAAGTGTCGATAGTCGAGATTCAGAGTATAAATTACATAACTGGGTTTATAATATCGTTCTTGAGATCCTTTGGTCTTTAGTTATGAGCACCATCTTTTAATTCACATGGACAGTGTGAGTTATACCTATGAGTTTCTAGTTATTATTATTATTACTAATTTTATTTTTAAAGTGCCAATTTGTCAGCAATAGGCTTGTCCTGACCTGACTTATTATGTATACGATGTGGGACTAAAATGAAAAAGTAACAATTGTACAAATGAGAGCACTTAACTTGCTTACTTACACTTTTGTTTACCCTTTTGAAAATAGAGCTGTGAGTACCTATACAGCTATGATACCTAAACAAGTAATGGTAATACAAGAAAATAATTACACTTTTCTCAAGTAAACACTTTTTTGAAATGATGAAAATAACTTTTTTAAATTCACCTCAACGATAATTATTGAGTCATATACTCAATAATTATCGTTAAGGTGAATTTAAAAAAGTTATTTTCATATACAGAACAATTTACGAATTATTTAATATAAAAAAACCCGACCGTATATTTTTTTTTGTTATTTTTTAATATTGTTGTACCCGGTGTCAGTCTCACGGCTAAGGCGAATCTATTGACACTAGTCAAATAAAATAATTATTGAGTCATATACCTGTATATCAATCAACAACCCATAATGTCCCACTGCTGGGCTCGGGTCTCCTCTCAGGAGAGGGTTAAGGCCATACATCACCACGCTGGCCAAGTGCGGGTTAGGGACTGGCAAGAATACGTTGTGGCTACGTAAATCTTGTCATTGGATGTTTTTAAGCCGCCCGAAGGCCTCCAACTAAGTTTCACGACTGTTATCGTATGATAACAACCGGGACCGACTGCTTAACGTGACCTCCGAATCACGGAGACGCTCATGGTAACATGCCACTAGGGGTCACCCATCCAGGTACTGACCGCGCCATCGTTGCTTACCCTCGGTGATTGTTTCTAATCACCGAGTGCAACTGGGCTATGAGCGCCTGTATATGAAAATCTGTATATGAAAATAACTTTTTGAAATTCACCTTAACGATAATTATTGAGTCATATACTCAATAATTATCATTAAGGTGAATTTAAAAATGTGCAATCGGGTAGAAATGTATCATAAAACAATAACTTTTTAGGATTAAAAAAGTGTGCCTATCAAGAATAAAAGGATTTTTGAAAAGTGTATCCACGAGGAATAATTCCTAAGAAGAAATATAAAAAAACAGACATAAAAATGAACATTCCAAGATACCGTTGCTGCGTAGGATTAGGCCGACAAATCTCAGGCCACTAACAATTTGATCCGAATTTACATAATCTCTTATCGCATTGCGAGCGTTTGCACCACTTTAAATGGTAATGAAGGGTTGTCTACCCTAAACTGGGAGTTTTTAAATGACACTAGTGTGGGTGCTAAACCTTGAAATGATTTAGTTGTTAATGTTTCAGAAATACCTTACAATTTACATTGTGTTGCATTAAGATGAACGCGTTGTTACCCCTATTTTCTTGAGCAGAAGAACTCAATTTGATTCTTTTTTATAATTGGACTCATCTCACACAGTCGTCTTATCTCAAACCAGTCTGAGCCTGTACTGTGGTAAGGGGTCTAATTAGTCTCCCGATTAATATATTTATACTAGCTTACGCAAATTCGTCTTGTCATCTCTTTTCAATCATGCTCGGCTCGTATTGATAAAAGCATGATGTTAACTTTCCTATCTTAGGCACGCCAGCAAAACGGGTTACATACATATTACGTTAGAAAGTTTAGGAGTTCATCGTGACCAACAACGTGACGCGAGAATTATATGTTATTAGATATCTAATTTAGAGACATGGTAGTTATAACAAAATGTTTGTATTTCTTAAACATCTATTTGTCCTGAAAAATCGAACACAAGAGCTCTGGTAAACAGGTCAGGGTATATATCTATATCTATTATATATGCCCAGCGGTAGCGTACGCGACTGTTGTTCCTGAGGTCTCGGGTTCGATTCCCGGGTCGGATCAAATGTTTGTATGATCTGCAAATATTTGTTTCGGAGTTTGGGTGTTTTCTATGTATGATATGTATCTATTTACAAAAAACAAAAGTATATAAGTATTATATCAGTTGTCTAGTACCCATAACAACCAAGCTCTGCTTAGTTTGGGACTAGATGGCGTTGTGTGTTAGATGTCGGAAACATGTCGGAAACATTTATATATCTATTTAAACAAGTTATACAGTTTCATTGCCTCTGTTTGAGAATTAAAAGTAAATATCCACATACAACTGTATCTTACAAATGAATACCACTGCGAACACCGATTCCCCCATAAAATTTATTCACGAAACGTTTTTATCTGAACCGACATCAATCTTAAAACGCTAAACGCTGGACGCTCTATGTAAATTTAAATTGAATCATCAGAGGTTGGGATTTGTTCACTTAATCCCTGCGAAGGTCCGTTTGTTTGACACTCAGTCGTACTCCGCCTGTATTATCCGCCTGGAGACTCATCTGTGGGCTAGCGTTGGCGCCGTGACATTTTGAATACAAATCGTATGTAACAGGCTTAGTGGAATGTTCTTGAAGAAATTAGACGATTTCGATGCGACTTAATCTGATTACCTAAAGAATTGGGTAGGAAAATTGCTTTTTAGATTTAGTTATAGAACTCGGGATTTAAAAATATGGTGCAATCGTAAGAAAATTAAAGAGACTGCTTCGGTGACCCAGTTGTGTCGTATGTGTCTGTACTGAGGTCTCGGTTTTGATTCCCGTGTATGTACTATAAATATTTGTTTCAGAGTTTGGGTGTCTTCTATGTCAATCTATCTTTCATTCTGATTAGTTCGAAACGTAGTAGTAGTTCTGATTAGTTTTCAAGGTAGTAGAGCCACGCTGATTTCAGCACGAACGGGCAGGCTCGATCGGGGCGGTACTACCCTCGCACAGAAGATCAACGTAAAACAGCGTTCGTGCTGTCTTATTTCGTTGATGAATACGAGACCTGAGGCCCATGATGCAGAAGCATCACTAGGCCGCTATGGCGTGGGTCACCATGCTGCATTGTTGCATTGCCTGCATTCGCAAAGAGTATGGTGACCACCACTATTCAATTCTGCATATGCTTTCCATCCGGCAAAATAGAGTCATTTTGGAAGGGCCAAACATAAAAAAAGGGCTTGTGGGTCAGATGTCCGTAAATTAAAACTAAAACTAAACTTTTCTGGATGACTGATACTGAAAAATATCTGTAAGAATAGGACAGCCTTACAGAATGACTTTAAGCCTATCCTATCCTTACAAAAACTTTTAAAGGTTTAATCAGCTCCAATTGCCACCAAGAACAAATTAATCACTTCTTGGTGGTAATCAAATTTTTGCCTCTCCCTATGTAGCAAGGTACACTTATTATTAGACCCACAAGCCAGTCGAAGTATATATTTAACTGGTTGATCCGGCGAACATAGTAACGACCTACTTAAAATCAAAAAATGGGGTCAAAGAAAATATAACTTCCTATCACTATCCTCATAATTTTCTTAAATACAAACCTTGTCCTGACAGTAACGAACACATACAAAAGGAATCATCTAATTTGGTGCAGATAATCGGAAGTAATACGCGTAGTTACATTTTAGTGATTCATTTTCATATATTTTATATGAATTTTAATAAGTCAATCAAATCGAAATTACAAAAAAACAAGTGGCTGACTCCAAATAACATTGAAAATAAAAAAATCTAGAAAGATGATTATTTTGATGAATCAATTAGATTTCACTTCAGTCTGATGATGAAGAAGAGAGCTAGTCACTAAGCAGTTTTGT
The DNA here is from genome assembly GCA_003709505.1 of Hyphantria cunea. Lineage (NCBI taxonomy): Eukaryota > Metazoa > Arthropoda > Insecta > Lepidoptera > Erebidae > Hyphantria > Hyphantria cunea. Next base: position 3,856,721 of record PKRV01000635.1, read on the forward strand.
TAATCTGAATAAACCATAGTTTATTTAATCCGTTAGTGACCTTTTTAGTCACATGTCGGTCGATCCTATCTTTATAATAGGCCTCGAATCTAAGCCTAGAAAGGTTTAAAGCGACTATATTAAATCAGGCTAATCCAGTTAAGTAATCCAGGGACACAGTTCTATCGACCCACTGAATGACTACTTCAATGAAACTCTTTCGATAAATTGTTATATAAAATGTATGGTTACATAATATATTTATTTTGTCGTAAGTCAATGATAAACTGGTGCGTCAAAAATATTTTTAGGAGTGCTTGTAGGAAACATTTAAAAATTAGTAGTTGAATTTTCAGTGTTTTAGTGCAAGAAATCTCACATCATAAATCATCATCAATAACCCATAATGTCCCACTGCTGGGCTAGGGTCTTCTCTCAGGAGAGGGTTAAGGCCATACGTCCCCACGCTGGCCAAGTGCGGGTCTTACCGTTAGATGTTTTTAAACCGCCCAAAGACCTCCAACTAAGCTTCATGACCTATGATAACAACCGAGATCGACTGCTTAACGTGACATCCAGGCACTGACCGCGTCGTCGTTGCTTACCCTGGTGATTAAAGATTAATGTCACATCAACGACTATATAATATATAATAATAGTTCACTTTCCTTAGTCGGTTCTTACGATATCTACAGAATGATTATGGGTGGCGAAAAGAAGTACTTACTTCTTATAAAATAAACTTCCATCTGTATAAATAAAAATCATCATCAGCCTATCGCAGTCCAGTGCCGGACATAGGCCTCTCCAATTTCACGCCACTCAGTTCGATCTATGGCTTCTCGCATCCAGCTCCTGCCAGCCGTCTCGCGCAAATCATCGCTCAACCTGGCCTGTGGACGTCCTACACTACGTTTACCGAGACGCGGTCTCCACTCAAGAACTCGTTTACTCCAACGGTTATCGGTTCTTCGGCAAATGTGGCCAGCCCACTGCCTCTTCAGCTTGCTAATCCTGTGGGCTATGTCGATGACCCTGGTTCTTTGTTGGATCACCTCGTGTCTGATGCAATCTCTTAGAGAAACGCCGAGCATAGCCCTCTCCATAGCACGGTGAGTGACTTTGAACTTATGGACTAGTCGAACCGTAAGTGTCCACGTTTCGGCTCCGTATGTCATTACGGGTAGGACGCACGCATTGAAGACTTTCGTCTTTAGGCACTTCATCGACGATGAGAAGACCCGACGAAGTTTCCTAAATAAATAAAAATGAATCACAAAAATGTATGTACGCGTAAAAAATAAAAGAAAACCAGGGGTGTTATATTTTCTTAGTCCGCTTAGTCGTATACACTGCGGCCCTGCGGGAAGTTACAAGCCCATGGCTTACTAAAAAAAGTTTTTCGGTAATTCGAAAAAATTCAAGACAAATAATAAAAAAACTAAAATATATTGCGAGAGTCATTCTTCAGTACAAACAGACTAGGCACGATTCGGTAAATTTAGGCCAGGCTCTTTTTATTGAATAGTTTGCAAACGAGCAGACATATGATGGTAAGCGATTACGGCCGCCCATGGACACCTGCAACATACGTTACAAGTGCGTTGCCGGACTTTGAGGGATGGGGAGAAGTATAGAGGGAAGGGTTGGGGTATGGGCCTCCGGTATCCTCACTCACTCGGTGAAACACATTCTCTATTTCACACTGGTTTTCTGTGAGGCCGTTGTGTCACTCCGGTCCGCCCATGCAAGTTGAAGAATTTCTTCTTATACAAAACCGCAATAAGCATTTTTCATGTAAAGTAACCTTTTCACCGAGTGAATAAGGTTACCATAGCCCATCCTTCTCTTTCCATCTGTTTCTGGAGGGAGAGACAGAAAAAGCTATAAGTAGCTGTCTATCTTATGTTTATGCTTAGGCCTGCTAAAATGACTCTGCTTCGTGTAATGGAAACCACAAACATAATTCAATACTGGCGGTCACCATACTCAATGCGAATGCAGACAATGCAACAATGACGAATCACGAATGTTGTCAGTTTAATATAGTCGATTCGAGCCGGCCCGACCTTGAAAGTCTATGGGCAACGGTAGCCACTTACCATCAGGTCATCTGTCGGTTCACTTTCCCATTTACTATAAACCAAAATTATACTAAATACTAAATGTATATAATTCAAATCACGAATCTACTCTCTTAATACGTCATCATTACTGTTAAAACTCAAATGAGAGTACGTATTTTAATGACCGCAGCCCTAACAACTAACCATAGTAAATTAGTAGTAGCACGAACTACCTCCAGGGTTGCCACTAAATATGGATGGTACAGTATGGCGGGCTGTAATAAAGAAAATCCCCTTTTCATTGTTCTTTATGCGTCTGCCGGCACGCAATATCGTTAATGTTTGGCTCCCGCTCCGGTCGCTGTCTCGGCTGTTAATTAAACGTTCCTATAATTTCGTTAGGTTTTATGCATTTTATAAGGGACAGTAGTTGCCGTTGAGAATAGAAGACTGTAATTTGAAATCTTTTTTTGTAATTTCAAACATAACTACTTAAAATAAAGCATAGTTTGGCATGAATAAAAGACGCTATAATTGAGAAATGGATTTAGAAGTATAAATTATATTATCTGATTCCGATTCCATTATCGGTTCATCTTCTAGAGATTTAAAGTATTGTCAAACTACATACATGCACTGGCAAACATTTATACGGTCTTATTCAATACGGCAATCAGAAAGAAATTATCTTCTAAGAAGTGTTTTCACCGTTAGCTAGTAACTAAGTTGGACACGTAAACACACTTTTATACTTTGGTTTTCTTGGCTTAGTGTTGCTAAAATTATATACTTAGTTCTGTTGATAAATATAAAGCTTAATAAACTCACTACAATTTGCCATTCAGATACTTCTGTTAATAAAATAAATAAACATTTCGGACATCTAACACACAAGGCCATCTAGTCCCAAACTATGCAGAGCTTGTATTATGGGTATTAAACAACTGATGTAAATACATACATACTTTTTTTTGTAAATACATACATATCATAAATAGAAAACACCCAAACTCCGAAACAAACATTTGTAGATCATACAAATATTTGACCCGACCCGGGAATCGAATTCGAGACCTCAAGAACAGCAGTCGCATACGCTACCGCTGCGCCACCGAGGCAGTCAATAATAAGTGTAAATACATAAAAAAAATGTTTGTTTAAAGTTTCTTTGTCGAATGCGCTTATCCTCTAGTATATTCTAGGAATCTTGAAATTTTAGTTAATAGACTCATTTTATTACAGATTAAGTTTCTCCCTTTAAAAACTTTTGATGCGGCCTAGTATATGGATTGGCCTTTATACTTGATAAGTTTTCCAGCACCCTTTTGGTCGAACTTTTAACACATTAATTTTTCCATTCTTATCCAAACTAGTGGTACTAAGTTTCACCAGTAGCATCACTTTTATTAATGTACATCTCACTAAACATACAATTAAAAAAATTTATGATTAAATTTTTTTCTCATTGTAATTTTAAAACAAATAAAGAACACATCTCAAGCACAGGTCATTCTCGCTGTTTGTAAGAACTTGGATACATTCTTAATTGCATTTACTATTGTTGTTATTTACCAGTACTACAATAAAAAACTAAGGCAACAAATTTATTTTTCAATAATGAAAAATGTCGCATAATAATCTGTTTTTACTCAAATAAATTAATATCTTTGGACATCTAGCACACAACTCTATCTAGTCCTAAACTAAGAAGAGCTTATACTATACCAGTACGCGATGACAGAACTTGGATAAAGCCTCGTAGGACAATAACCAGGCGTCCATTGCGTGCACCTCTTGCTCCGGCCGGTCATTGTCTGCCGTCGCACGCAATACACGGGTCCGTTACCTGATATCTGCATCCATATTTATGAACCGAAAACGAACCTGATATTGAGTTCATCAGTACCTTTAAACAGTGCCTTCTACTAGTAATTGGTTACCGAGATTTTCATTATATATGAGTAGTTTGCAAGGATTTAAAATAATTGTTAGATAATTGAAAAAAAGCTTTGAAAAAAGCATTGCATTTTTAGATTTATGAATTAATATTTATTTTGTTTTTTTAATTATAGTTTATGAACATTTGTAAAAATTGTTGAGAGGGTGCCCGTTGTGCCTATTTCACAACATAAAGAAAAACTTACTTGTTTAAACTTAACTTCTAACGAATTATTTAAATAAACAAAAACTCAAAAAAAAGTTATGGTAGCGAATATTTTTAGAATTAAATGAAGCGCGTACGTCTTGGATTTTTGAGGATCAGACAAGTGATCTCCTTAGAATTCTTTATCAGTGATCCCTTACATTAGCCAATCTGCTATATCGCTGCAATAACAGTTTCCCTACCTGTTTTTTTCCAAATACTTGAACATCGTGCGAACAGTTCTATATATTGATAAAGAAATATTTCTGAAATTGTCAATAAATATCTTTAGTCCGGCTATATTTTCAACAACCTAATCCCTATGAGTACCGAGAGCCTGTAACCCTATTACTCTATAACCAGTAGGCGCCGGAACGCATCGGTACGATCACTAATCCGGTTTCTATGTAATCTGCGTATCTCTTGCGCTCGAAGCTTCGCCGGCCCAGTGTGGAGATTAGTCCGGCTCGTTTGCCGGCGGTAAGTACGACTCTGTTTGGACAGCGTTCCATTCCCACACATATGTTTTAATAGATATGAGACTGTTGTATAATACATACGTAGTTGTATATGCATTGCTTATAATATTTTTAGTTTATTAATTACGTATCCCTATTATCGCGATAATTGATAGCTCGTTCTAGAATGAAACTCGTTTGTTCTTATTTCACTATTTTATTTAACTTTAATCCTAAGCCGGTTTCGACCTGCGGCATTATCAAAGGCAACCTTTCACTCAAATAAAAATAAAATAGACTGGCTACCTCGTTGACGCAGTGGTAGCGTACGCGACTGCTGTCCATGAGGTCTTGGGTTCGAATCCTGGGTCGGGCCAAATGTTTGTATGATCTGCAAATATAGGCTACGGAGTTTGGGTGTTTTCATGTATAGTATGTATGTGTTTACAAAAAAAAAGTATCTATGTATTCATATCAGTTGTCTAGTACCCATATTACAAGCTCTGCTTAGTTTGGGACTAGATGGCGTTGTGTGTTAGATGTCCAAAATATTTATTTATTATTTATTTTATAGTGGAATAAGTACAAGTAAGTGTAATTTTAGAATGTATTTCAACAAGCTTCATCAAGTGCCGATCGAGAGTATAAATTGATAGCTCGTTGTGTATAATATTTTCTTCTTAGGTAAGAAGAATAAGCTAGTAGAGCCACACTGATTTCAGCACAAACGAGCCGGCTCAACCGGTCCGGTACTATTGTCGCACAGAAGATCAACGTAAAATGACAACGTTCGTGCTATCGTGTTTAGTTGGTGAGAGCAACACAAGGCTGCCATAGTGTGGGTCACCATGGTGCATTGTTGCATTGTCTGCATTCGCAATGAGTATGGTGACCACCAATCTTGGATTTTGCTTTTGTTGTTCGTCAGGCAGAATACAAGTCATTGTAGCAGGCCCATACCAAAAACAAAGCCTCGGGGGGGATCGACTAAAGTGACGCAACGTGTGATCTCACACTGTGAGAGGCCTCATGAAATACGGCGTAAGGCAAGCGAGTAAGTGAGAATGTCAGAGGAATGATTATCAATGCTCTTCTTTCGTTCTTGCATATTTTGAGTTACTTCATTCAAATTCCTTCTTTGTAAAGCAGCGTATACATCTCCTTTTAAGTTTTTATTCAAATTAACCCACACCAGAGGAAGGAGGTGGTTCTCAATAAGATTTTAGCCTTTATAGTATTTGTGTATGTTACATTTTTCCAAGCTGCTTTACAAGTATTTATTATTTAAGTAGTATGGAAGTAACGTGATAATTTATAGGATAATACAGTCAGTAAGCATCAAGTGATTTGTTTGATTCATTTTTTTAGTTCAAAAATATTTAGCATTACGTAATATTGGTGGCAAGGTAGGAGATAAAAGTAATAGTATTTGTAATAATCATCATCATCAGCCTATTGCAGTCCACTGCTGGACAGTTTGCCGTACAAGGTTATTTTATTGTTCACAATTTGAGAAAAAAATAACAAATAGCTATCTTCTCCTTTAGAAGAAAATCTATTTTTAAATTTAGAATACAAAGAACGAATCAACTTTAACTCACGGAATGTTTTGTACTTCGTACAATACGCATAAAGGAAACAAGAGAACAATGAATTTGCTACGGCCGCGTAGCTCCCTTGCTACGAAGGTTACGAATAACATTTTGTTTTGAACGACGTAGCTCGTAGCACTGCTTGTTTTGAGATTTTTGCCTCACTTTCATATTATTTTGGTAAGCTCTAGTTATGCGGTTATTTTTTTAAGTGAAAAAAAAATTGTTCACACAACGTATACAATATAAAATTTTGGTAACATATAATATGGTTACGAAGACAAATTATTCGCGAACAACGATCGAGAATAATATATATATATATGTATATATGTAGGAGCGTCGGACGTGGCCTCATAGCGGTTTTGGTTATCGCAGGCCATCGGGAGCGGTTGTGTTGTCCTACATCTTATTATTTAGTTATTACAAGTTCACACAAAATCACATGTGAAGAATAAGTTAGCACGTGTGCACCTCGTGCGGTGGCTGTCCGTAGAATGCCACCCGCCATTACTAGTGTCACCACTAGTACTCTATTCGGGGTTACCTGCTCTTATTTTAGTAACATTTAACATTGCTTGCAGAATCGACTAAAACTAAAACAGTTAATAAAGCAAGCCATTATTAAATTGAGACGTTGTTTAGCAATAATGTTATTTAAGATAAATAATCACGTAAAAATAATAATCAGCGCACCGTCATATATATAATTTACGATAATCAATATAATGTCCGGTTTTATAGGTAGTTACCGGTTACTATGACCGGTACCGGTACCGGTCATTGTATGGGTCACTATGCTGAATTGTTGCATTGTCTTCATTCGAAATAACAATAACTGGTGACTACCAGTTTTGGATTCTAGAATAGAGCCACTTTGGGAGGCAAACAAAAAAACCCATGGTCAAGTTCTGATAATTGCTTGTGTAAGACAAACTGAATAAATATAATGTTCTTTTCTTTAAAATTTAGAACTAATTGAGTTACAGTTTTTGTGTCATTATGTTAAAAAGTACTAACAATAAACGCAAATCAAGTCGGCACTGGCTAGTTTTAAAATCATTTATGTTTAGCTGTGGTATGGCCTACGATACCTACTTTTATTTCACAAGCAAAACAAAGATATAACATTAAACAATCATCTACGTAATAATTCAAAATTCAGCCATGTTGTAGCAGACTGCAAGCCGACCTCAATTCAGAGAAAACTTGGAAGATGTATATCAATAATAGTCTGTGTTGTTACGTCATATTACAGCATTCAGTGTGGTTTCTCTGTGATTACGTCACACGTCACATGTAATTGCAATTCTTGGCAACGTTTGCGACGTTCAGCACAAAATGTTGGTAGCAACTGTGTCTCGGTAATGCGGCAAGTGCAATGTTATAGTAGCGTTAATGTTCATGCATGTGAACATTTCAGGATGTGCTGAGATACAACTAAATTCCTCCTCCTTCTGATTAAATTTTGATATTTACACCTTTGAGGTTTTACTGGGAAAGCTTTGGGTTTTAATACTGGATTCCTTATAATAAAGATTAAACATGAGGAAGATCATCATCAACAGCATTTTGATTACCTCTGTGAGGCAGTGGTAGCGTATGCGACTGCTGTTCTTTATGTCTTGGGTTCGATTCTCGCATTAAGTGTATCTTGTGTAATCTGTAAATATCTGTTTCAGGAGTTGATTGTTTTACATACACTTACAAAAAATGTGTATATATTTATAACAGTTGTTTAGCTCTCATAGTACAAGCTCTGCTTACTTTTACAGCTTCTGCAGCTTCATGCGTGGGAGAGCCATACCATGGCCTCACAGTAAAAACCGATGTGAAACAGCACCTAAGCTGTGTTTCAACGAGTGAGTGAGGATGTCAGAGGCCCATACCTCAATCTGTTTCCCCCCCTTCTCCATCCTCCGAAGGTCAGCAACGCACTTGTGACGCTTCTGATATTGCGGGTGTCCATGATCTGCTCGTTTGCCCCAATTCCAAAAAATAAAAAGAATAGGCGCTGTGTGATATTAGATGTCTGATATATTGTTATTATTAACAGGCTCAACTAGTCTACTGCTGGATACAGTTTTTTCTTTGGAAAGAAGTTTTTGGCGTTTGTACCATGGTTGGTATCTGGTTCTTTCAAGTTTTCCTTTTCCTTGCGATACTCATAAATGAATGTTAAAATTAAATATACATATTCTCCTTGTCCTATAAAAATGGGCCCACTGGAACTACGAGACCTCATTATTTAGGAGACATTTAAAGCAAAAAATTTTTCTTAACATCAGTTAAAAATCATTGCTTCGACTTGGTAGGGTTAGATTCAATATAGTAATTTCCCTCTGTGGTAGTGCAAGAGACCTTCTGATATATTTTTTTGTTTGTTCTTTATTCACACTTTCAGCTTAAAGGCAGAACAAAACTGCAAGTAGCAATAGCAATGAATAATTGGATGCGGCTTGGAGTAATGCCAGGACGTTGGCTCTTTTCCAACTCACTTCCATTTGTAACATGTAAGATTTAGAATCACAAATATGCGTGACTAGTGTGGCGCTTACTGGTTACTTTATTTTTTATTGCTTACTGAGAAGTTTTCCCTATGGTATACTAGTATAGCTTTCCCGTAGGAAATGCAATGCAATGCTTCGGGTCATAACAATATGGATTTTTTCTATCGGAGTGACACTACAGTATCATGGAGAATCTCGGTTAAGCAAATATATTGAGCTGCAGTACTATTAGTGGTGGTATCCACTTAGCATTATCTGTATATTTAGCCTTTACCTGCCATAAAAAGTTACACGTTCTAAAGTAACAGAGGGCTACATAACAGTTTAAATATTTATTTTTTGATTTGAAACAGATAAAATAATTTCAAGGTTGTCGATCCCAAAATCTCAAATCACACGCGATATTAATTGCCTAGTAATGAAAGCAATGAGTCGATTTCAAGACGTATTTTAAATTCATGGATTATTGATGAAGATTGGAAGAAATCTCTGTCTTTATAAATAAATAAATAAATAAATATTTCAGACATCGAACACACAACGCCATCTAGTCCCAAACTAAGCAGAGCTTGTATTATGGGTACTAGACAACTGATATGAATACATAAATACTTTTTTTTATAAATATATACATATCATACATAAAAAACATCCAAACTCCGAAACAAATATTTGCAGATCATGCCAACATTTTGTCTGACCCAGGATTCGAACCCAAGACCTCATGGACAGCAGTCGCATACGCTACCACTGCGCCACCACATGAATAATAAGCGGGAACGCTACTGCTAAGCTGACAAAAACGGTTTAGTTCAGTTACGTCATGGTCCGTACACATATATTTGCTTGATTTGTTCAGTGGACCATTTTCCTTCAAAACCACTGATGACTTAGAAGGCTAGTAGTTTACAATGTTCACTTGTCGTGCCAATGCCTGAACCAAATAGCCAGTTCCTTGCTAACTCTCTGTGTTCAACGATCGTCGGGATTTTAATCCAACCAGTGACCCGTTTGCCAATAAATTGGTGGTAAGTATACATTTTAACATATTAAAAGTATATATTTGAATTTGTTGACGCTATTTATATATGTGGGGGTGTGTGGGGGCGAACCACAATCTTTCGCCCCCAGCCAACCTCACCTGCACGCGGTGCACCCTGCTAGATAACAAACGAGGCTCTGGCGACCGACCGATGGCGGTATATCCATCCTAAAAGGCGTAACTAAATACAATAGGCCGGTGATGGGCAGCAGCGTCACCGGTGCAACAAGTTACGCCCTGCGATCACCAACCCGCCTGCCCAGCGTGGTGATTATGGGCTGACCCCCTCCATGAGTAAGCATCAGAAGCCACGGCCCCCAGTTCCCGGTAGTCCCGCTATT